>JARYHS010011408.1:43767416-44061298 GCA_031002005.1 Vandiemenella viatica
CTTTTTTTAATACATCTAAAACAAAGCAAATAAGTACTACATCAAATATTTTTAACTCATCAAGCATAGATGTTAATCAATACACAAATTAATACATGTATTAAAAACAAATCCATTCTTCTAGTTTCAATTTCTACAAAATAGATTTATAATTGTAGAAAAATTTCTGGAATTCTAGCTGCGTCACAGTGAAGTCGATGGTGACGTTTGAGAGCCAGCACTGTTCCCATTGTCAAGCCCTGCTTAACTTACAATGAGAGTAGTGCCGGCTCTCGAAACTTCACCAGCCCACTTCACTCCGACGCGACTAGAATCACGAGAGATTTTTCTACATTGTTGCTGCGCGAAAATGTACATAGTTATCTAGATTCATAATTTTTTGCTTCATCTCTGAATGACAATTTTTTCTATTTGTAGAACAACCAGTGAATTTAGTCTGTTTCATAATGTTCTGTTGAGAGATTTCATTTTCTTTTTAGTGTTGAAAAGTAATGCTATGCCGTCATATGTAGTCATAGGAATAGTAAGAAGGATTTTTACTAAGAACTTTGTCTAAATTATTTTCCACAACAAACTTTATGAGACTTATTAATTTGTAATATTCGTGCATTTCTGTTGCATGATATACTACATTTAGCTCAATTTCAAGCTTTTATTTGTCAAACATGGGATATGTTTCAGTAATAAGTAGAACCATTGATACTTTTCCTTTTAAGGGTTGATTTCCAAAAAATTTCTTTCTTAATATACGATTTCACCAAAGTGGAGACATTACTCTTTACAATCCTACTTCATTTATTGATTTTGGGTAGATGTCCAAGCAGATAAATGGCTCCAGACACAAAAAAACGTTACCATGGCGGAGACATTACTCTTCATAATCTACTTCATTTATCGATGTTTTTGTTGTTGTTGTTGCTTTCGGGCACATTAACGACTGGGTTATTAGCGCCCTTTCATTTATCGATTTCAGTTAGATATTCAGGGAGATAAAAGGCTCGAGACACAGAAAACGAATTTAGAAATATTGACATTTTTTTCCTTTAAAGGTTAAATTACGAAAAAATCCTTTCTTAAAATATAATGTTACCACAGCAGAGACCTCAATCTGTAATATGATACCTTGTTGATCTATATTGGTTAGATAGGAAAGGAGATAAATGGCTTGTGACACAAAAACGCATTGTAGAAATACAGGGCGTTTGCCGGGTAACGCTACCCACTGTTAGCGCTACAAGGAAGAAACTGCTCCCGGCGAGCGAGCGGTCAGCTTCCTGCATTGTTCGACCGTCGGCCGCGGACTATTTCATAATAATTACGCTTCATAAACTTGTATGTGCTAAGCATTTAAATGTGACGTCAGTTGCGGATCAACAGTGCCATCGTGGACACCCTGCAGGTACCGTTGCAAAATCTAATCCTAGGCTCCTGGTCTATTTCTGTAATTTTATGCACCACAATTGTTTTGTACGGCTTTAAGTGAACTAGCTTTGTTACTTTTCAAGCTGACGTCTTAGATACGCCTGCCTGCTGCCCTAACTGACTTAATGATTTTTTGGGTGACTGTTCTAGTCGAAAAGCGATATTGCCGCATGAACGCCAGTGTACCGTCTGCCAGCATGGCGCAGCGGGTAGCGTCACGAATTGCGGGTACGAAGGTCGCCGGTTCAATCCCGCCCACTGACAAAATTATTTAATTCTGTTTATTATTTCCAGAAGATTCTACATGTTTCCTAAGGTCACTTGTAACTTCTACACATTTCATTTGTTAACTACTCTTGTAATCTCTAGTACGTTCTATCTGTGTATAAATAGAAGAGCATTCTGCCCAAGAGGCAGTCAGTGCTGCGTGTATGTTTGAGTTCTCAATAAACCTGTTCTCAGTTTAAGTGCTGTGTTCATTGACAAGTAACCTTCGAATTCACACCTGCCCCGGTTGCAACGCGACATAGTTTGGTGGAGACGCCGGGTACCCTGTGCAACAGCTGCATCATCGTGGCTCCGATTAGGCAACGTAAAAGTCGCCGCCTACACGGACTGGAACCGGACTACAAAGGATATACTCAGTACGTCCTTCCGAAAGTCCGCGTCATTAGGAAACCCATGGCGGCAAGCCAGCTGCACATTCGACACCCATCGGTGTTCTCTGGAGACGCTGGACAGGACCCTAACAAATGGCTAAAAGGGTTCGACCGAGTCGCCAAGTACAACAGGTGGGATCATACCATGTGCTTGGCAAATGTTTATTTCTATCTGGACGGAACCGCCCAGCAGTGGTTCGAGAACAACGAAGATAAACTGAATAACTGGGAAATGTTCCAGACGGAACTTAAGAAAACGTTTGGGGACCACCAGCGACAAATCGCTCGGCGGAAGAACAACTGAAGAACCGGGCCCAACAACATGGGGAGCCGACGCAATCTTACATACAGGATGTTTTTGGCCCCTATGCAACGTAGTCAACCCGAATATGACTGAAGCCGACAAAATCACGCACCTAATGAAAGGTATTGCAGAAGACATGTACCAAGCTCTTCTGATAAAAGACGTCGCTACGACGGAAGAGTTCATCAAGTGGTGCCAGCGGATTGAGGAGATGCCAACAAAGGAGGGTTGGGCGAAAGAAGTATGACAGACTTCCCAACGTAGTCCCTATGGCAGTTGTGGAAGACCAGCACGACTTTGCGTCTCTCATACGACAAATTGTGAGAGAAGAATTACAACAGTTCATGGCAGCTGGGACTCTTGAACCGAGTGAGCATCAGATCATGGCCATGAATGTAAGCCCAGTGGGTCATGAAGGAGCCGACGCGGCGGAAAAAGAGGTATTTCAGACAATAGCTCCTGTCTGCCGAGCCAATCGCACTCGACGTGAAGAATGGCCTCGCCCTGATATGACGTATGCTGCAGCTGCCAAACGGCAGCCTAGGAACCGGCCGACACGGCCACAACCAAATCCTCCGGCACCTATGTCGTCCCGCAGACGAACGGACGTCTGGAGGACAGAAGACAACGCGCCAGTATGTTTCCACTGTGGGCGCCCTGGACATGTCGTACGATACTGCAGAGAGAGAAGACGAGTATTTGACGATTATTTTGCCGCAAGACGTCCGCCATCAGAACAGTTCTACCCCAGGCAGCCACCCGCTGACGAGTTCGGTCGACCTACGGGAAGAAGCCCATCGCCGTACCCTAGACGAGGTCGATCCCGACGCGCCGCTGCCGTTCATTCGTCGCCGGACAGAGCTACCAGCCGCTCCCCTAGCCGCCGCACGCAGGAAAACTAAGCAAGGCGACCATCTACGGAGGTGAGGCCGCCGCAGATGAAAATCCTCCATGGATGACAGTCACTAAGATGTCGGGAAATCTCATCAACGTTATAATCGACGGCCAACCTGTCCGGGCGCTGGTTGATTCAGGAGCTTCTTTCTCCCGTATTGTCGGACAATTATCGTCGCACACTAAAGAAGACAATGTTCCGTGATACGGGGGCAACTGTGCTAAAGGTCGCAAATGGAAAGTACGTCCAGCCAGCTGGAGCTTGTGTCGCGAGAATAACCATCAACAACAGGACCCAGCCAGTTGAATTTGTCATTTTAACAGAATGTAGTCATAATGTCATCCTTGGATGGGACTTCCTTAAGGCATCCCAAGCTGTCATTGACTGTGGAACATCTGAGCTGCAAATTGAAGAAGTCGTTGCGACGGGTACACGTAACACAGAATCTTCTGGGAAGTTATTCGCCGTTGACAACGTGACAATCCCGCCGTTCGCAATGAGAAGAGTCGCAGTCAAAAACACGGACGACCGCAACCTTGAAGTGCTTGTCGATAGTAGAAAGTTTATTAGGCTCACGAAAGAAATCTACATACCAGCGGCTATCATAAGCATTATCGGTGGTCGAGGAGACATTTGGATCACCAACTGTCACGAGCAGTCACAAATTATCCCCAAGGGAATGTGCATAGGGACAGCTGAACCAGTCCAGGAGGGCGAGCTCAACGTCATTAACGAAGATCCATGCTCTGTTACTAGTACCGACAACACGCTGGAGGAAACAACTATGGAACTGCCAATAGGGTCCGGCCTGACCAAGGAACAACACCACCGGGGGTGTTAGCTATACTACGCCAATTCTCTGGTGTATTCACACCCCAGCAAATAAAAGGTCAGACGAAACGGCCCACGATAAAGCATCGTATCAATACTGGGGATCATCCGCCCATTAGCCAGCGCTCGTACCGATTGTCACCAGTCGAAAGGCGAATAATTCGAGAGGAAGTGGAGAAGATGTTGCATAATGACATTATTCAACCTTCGGAGAGTCCTTGGTCATCTCCGGTGGTCCTCGTAAAGAAGAAGGATGGTACGTGGCGATTCTGTGTCGACTATCGGCGGCTGAACAAAATCACAAAGAAAGATGTCTACCCACTGCCGCGCATCGACGACGCCTTAGACTGCTTGAAAGGAGCTACATACTTCTCAACCATGGACATGCAGACAGGCTACTGGCAAATCGAGGTTGACGAAGCTGACAGAGAAAAGACGGCTTTTATTACACCTGATGGCCTCTATGAATTCAAAGTAATGCCATTCGGATTATGCAACGCTCCGGCCACATTCGAACGCATGATGGACAACTTACTTCGACACCTTAAGTGGACGACGTGTCTTTGTTATTTAGATGACATTGTTGTTTTCTCGAAAACATTTGAAGAACATCTGAGTCGCCTGTCAACGGTGCTGAAGTGTGTTCAGACTGCAGGACTCCGCCTCAATCCGAAGAAGTGCCTCTTCGTCGCCAAAGAGATAAAAATCCTGGGGCACCTGGTCAACGGAGACGGCGTCCGCGCTGATCCAGATAAAGTAAGGGCAGTAATGGAATTTCCAACTCCTCAGCACATTCGTGATGTGAGAAGCTTTCTTGGGCTGTGCTCATACTTTCCGGCGTTTCATAAAAGGATTCTGTAACATGGCACGTCCACTGCAAGAACTTTTGCAGGGAGACGCCAAGTTTTACTGGGATGAAACTAAAGAAAGATCTTTCCAGGCACTTAAGGAGGCTCTAACTTCCGCACCAGTTCTAGCCTTATACGACGAGAATGCAGAAACTGAACTTCACACTGACGCCAGCGGTTATGGGATCGGTGCAGTGCTTGTGCAAATTCAGGAAGGTGCTGAGAAGGTGATAGCCTATGCATCAAGAGTACTCTCTAAGCCCGAGATAAACTACTCTACAACCGAGAAAGAATGCCTCGCAGTTGTCTGGGCTATCAACAAGTTTCGTCCGTATTTATTCGGCAAACCTTTCACCGTCGTGACAGACCACCATTCTTTATGTTGGCTAACCAGCTTGAAGGATCCATCAGGTCGACTAGCAAGATGGGCACTTAGACTTCAAGAGTACGACGTCACGGTGGTATTCAAAAACGGACGCAAACACAAGGATGCCGACAGCCTTTCAAGGAATCCTTTAATAGAACACAACAGCATGAATGGAATTTCAGCCCTCGCTGAATTAGGTGACGTTGCAGCTGAACAGAGGGAAGATTCAGAGTTATTAAGAACCATAGACGCCTTGGAGAAAGGAGAACCGGCCAAAGGAGAGTTTCAATTGATAGATGGGACATTGTATAAGAACAACTACGATCCACTAGGCCCCAAGTGGCTTCTGGTCGTTCCAGCTCATCTCCAGCCAGCTATTCTCAAGTATTTCCACGACGCTCCAATATCCGGTCATCTGGGATTTGTGAAGACCCTGGACCGAATCCGACGCAGGTATTACTGGAAGGGTCTCTACCGATCTGTCAAGCATTATGTGAGTCACTGTAAAGAGTGCCAGCGACGGAAACATGTGCCGCAATTACCTCCAGGTCATCTAGTACCAATTCCGCCTGCAGCAGTTCCATTCCACCGAATTGGGATCGACCTTTTAGGGAGGTTCCCGAAGTCGACAGCCGGTAACCGATGGATAATAGTCTGCACCGACTACCTCACGCGCTACGCTGTCACCAAACCTGTGCCGACTGCAGAAGCTCCAGAGGTTGCAAAATTTCTAGTAGAAGACATTATTTTGAAGCATGGAGCACCACGTGTGATGATATCCGATCGTGGAAAGGTATTCCAGTCAAGACTAGTATCAGAGGTCATGTCAAGATGCGACGTTGTCCACAGGATGACAACTGCATACCACCCTCAGACAAACGGTCTCACAGAACGCTTCAACAAGACATTAGCCGATATGCTGTCGATGTATGTGGATGTTGAGCAGAAGGATTGGGATACAATACTGCCAGTGGTCACATTTGCTTATAATACAGCAAGGCAAGATACGACAGGCTTCACTCCGTTTTTTCTGCTCCATGGCCGTGAAGCTGAGACCACAATGGATACGCTGTTCCCATTCCAGCCGGACGACACTCAGGATGACTATATAAAACAGCTCATTACCAGGGTCGAAGAAGCAAGACAGCTGGCTCGCATACGAACACTGGCCACCCAGGAGAAGGACCGTCAGCGGTATGACGGCAAGCACCGACCTGTTGCGTACAACCCAGGAGATCTCGTATGGATTTTTACCCCTGTCCGGAAGGTTGGGCTATCAGAAAAGTTACTGAAGCGGTACTTTGGTCCGTATCGTGTCATACGCCGCCGGTCAGACGTCACATACGAAGTCGAGGATTATGAGCCGTCTTCGAAACGACGAAAACGAAGGGACATTGTTCACGTCCTCCGCATGAAGCCTTACTACAATCCTGACGAGCAGCTAGGCACAACCAGCTTCTTGTTCAAGGACTCTGAGGACGGTTTGGATACTGAGGAAGTCGGACAGGAAGATAATAGTACAACCGGGAGGGGCCCTCCAGAACTGCCATACAGAGGACCCACGACAAGATCAAGATCCAGGACACTTCAGCGTGCCCCAAAAGAAATCTAACAGCGGGACGCTGTTTTCCTCAGGAGAGGGAGCAATGCCGCATGAACGCCAGTGTACCGTCTGCCAGCATGGCGCAGCGGGTAGCGTCACGAATTGCGGTACCGAAGGTCGCCGGTTCAATCCCGCCCACTGACAAAAATTATTTAATTCTGTTTATTATTTCCAGAAGATTCTACATGTTTCCTAAGGTCACTTGTAACTTCTACACATTTCATTTGTTAACTACTCTTGTAATCTCTAGTACGTTCTATCTGTGTATAAATAGAAGAGCATTCTGCCCAAGAGGCAGTCAGTGCTGCGTGTATGTTTGAGTTCTCAATAAACCTGTTCTCAGTTTAAGTGCTGTGTTCATTGACAAGTAACCTTCGGATTCACACCTGCCCCGGTTGCAACGCGACAATATCGTCAATTTTCTCCTCTGTGAGAATACGGTTGACCGACAGTCTCTTTTTGTTAAAAAATGAACCCGTCTCTCTTACTTTTTTAACCAGACGCAGAATTGTTGATTTAGCTGGCAGTAAAGCGCCAGGATATTCGCGACGAAATTTACTGCGACACTTTTTAAATGACGACTTCTTCACATATGTATCGTAGAGAAATATTCTTTGTTGCAAACTGTAACGTACCATAATTTTACTCACACTCAAACACGGTACAGATTAGTAAGAGTATGTATGAAGCCCCAAACCCGCCAAACCACAAAGAAACGTTTATTCACAACACTGTTGGGGCAGCGGAGGTGTTAAACAGTGCGGTGATTCACGGCGCCGTGTATCGGGAGTTGCTGGCTCCACTGACCCAGCAAGTTGCCGACGGCAACAGACTGGGAGGGTAGCGTTTCCCGGCGAACGCCCTGTATTAATACTTTTGACCTTCAAGGGACGAATTTCGAAAAATTCCTGTCTTAATATATGATGTCACCAAAGTGGAGATATAATCTTTAAAATAACTCTTCATTAAATGATTTCAGATATGTATCCAGGGAGATAAATGAGTCATAACATAAAAACAGCATTTTAGAAATATTAACGTTTTTGGCCTTTAAGGGTCGAATTCCGAAAAATTCCTTTCTTAAAATACGATGTGACCAAAGTGGCGACCATAAGGTTTATTATGAAACCTTATTCATTGATTTCAGTAAGTATGAAGGGAGATAATGAATGGCTTGTGACATAAAAACACCTTATAGAAATAATATATATGATAGGCAGATGTTTTAGATCTCTATAGTATGAAATTTATTTCAAATAAAAGTATATAAAGAATCAAAATATGATAGGATAGGGAAAAAAACAAATACCCGTCACTTACCACAGATGAAGGCAGGAGGGAGAGACGAACACGTATTTGTCTTTCCCTCCTGCCTTCATCTGTGGTAAGTGATGGGTATCTGTTTTTTTTTCCCCTTATTCTATTTTCAGTGCCTCACGACAGTTTCCAATATGCAATATATAAAGAATCAGTAAGAAGATATTAACCGAGGGAATTAGGATGACAGGGTAGTGGCTAAGAAGGCAAATAACATTATTTAAGAAATGTACTGGAAGAAAGTGGAAGGAATTTTGTTGGTGTAAGAGAAAAAGAGGCAAGCAGAAACATTAAGAAGTTTAATAAGTCCAATTTGGAGACCAGATGTGACGGAGAGTAAGGGAATAATATGTTCCTATTCCTATGTTGCTGAATTCTGGACAGTGAAGAAATTGGATATTAGTAATAATACAGGAAAGAACAAAGAATTGAGGAGGTTAAGGGGCATAGTGAATGGTGAAACCCTAGAGGAAAAAATAGAAAAGGAAGACATAAATGATATAGACATGTGCAGAGAACAGGGAACCTTTGGAGAAGAAAAAGGCAAGATATAAATAATATAGACAAGTGCAGAGACCAGAAAATACAAAATAGCAAGAAAGATGAATGAAGTGAAGATTCAAACTAACTAGCCGGAGGAAGACCAAGAGATGGATGGCTGAACAGAATGAAGGAGCATATGCAGAAAAGAGGACATGAAAAAAGTGATGGAGAGTTTCTGTCAAAAGCAAAACATACCAAGTAGAGACTAATGTACTAAGCAGATTCTGTCAGTTACTAGAAACAGTGGATGATGAAAGAGCAAATTTTTATATACTTTCAACAGTCCTCCCCCCTCTCCTCTCTCTTCTCTCTTTCTGCAAGGAAAGAATTGTAAACATCATTTATTAAATTAATATTGACAGAGAACCTGAGAGTAAATTCTAGGACTTAGTCACTACTTAAAATGTTAACATTAATATTTTTAGATTTGAATTCTTTTCTTGATGTTACATCCATCCTACATCAACTTTAGCAAATTATTATTTAACTTTCCCCACCTTTTTTCCCCCCTTAAAATTTATTAGAAATAATCATTTATACAATTAATTGGAAAAATAAATGGGGCGAGAACATAAAACAAAATGTTACTTGCAACATACTTCAGTCTCAACCGTGAAGAATAATTTTAAAATTAGCTTGCTTTGCACATGTAATTTGTATCAACATATCTTACACAATAATTTCATTAGCAAACAACCATTTTTAAATAAAGTAAGGTTAGCCTACTGCCACTTCCTTTGTGTTGTCCCTGTGTTAACTATCTTCATTGTCTTTCATCTGCAGTTTCATTTGACTCATTCTCTAGCTTTGTGCCGAGTTTTGTTTGACCGCGATAACCCGTTTTTATTTTCTCTTTTAAAATATTTACTTTTTCATTTTTTCATGAAACCATTCAGTTTTTCCCGCTCTTTTGTGAACTTTTCCACGCTCTATGAAACAATTCACATCAATGCTTCTCGTATTTCTAATCGTTGACCTCTTATTTCTATTTGTTGTTCTTATTTCCTTAACTCATCCATCATCCAGCTTCGCCAAATAAATAACAATATAATATGACTTAATTCCCTTTTTTATTATAATATTATAACATTCTTGACCATTTCAATAAATACAGGTTCTTTTTTCACAGTAACTTTAAAATTCAAAGCAAACGACACGGCCTTCAAGTTTGTCTAGTCCTGATCTTATCCTCATCTGTTTATCTAAACGTTTCCTTGGCTACCCATTCCACAGAGTAATTATTTATAGCCTGTTATATCACATGCTGTATTAACAACTACTTTTAGGCACCTTTCACCACAATCTTGTGCCTGGCTTCCAACTACAAGAAGCTATCTTTAACCAGCCCACACACGTGCGTCTCTACTTAAATTTTCCACTGCACTTGTGTCTACGAACTATTTCATGCTTCTCGAAACGATTAACCCCTTTACTGGGCTGCAACTGTTACTAGTTTGTTCTCACCAATTTCTGGTTTATTTCCATTCACTCTGAGCCAATGTCACTGCCATAGCAGTCATTAAGAATTACATAAAAAGTTGTCTGCCCCTCTTGGTCTCGCAGTCCTCCCCCCCCCCCAAACACACAAAAAAAGTCTCCAGTAACCAAATACCTTTCTGCATTCTGATGTCATGCCTACCAACTAGCCAGATTACAGTCACACATCCTTTTCCTAACAGCATGTCTTAACCTTAATATTCCCCCAATGGCCTCGCAATAAATTTGCCCATATTTGGTTGCCCCCCCCCCCCCCCAACTTCATCCTCTCTTACACCCATTCCAGTTCAGGCAGTCCTCAGCCTTAACTGCCCTGGTGCTGCAACAATACACTGACCTGGCCAGCCAACACTCCAGATGTCTTATATCTCAAAACAAAATACTGCTGCTTTCAACCCCACATGTCCTTCCTCAACTTCAACAAATCTTGCAACAGGTTGCAGAATCTATGAACAGGCATGCTCACAACCATCTCTCCAAATTGTCCACTGTACCACTCCCATCTTAAAGCAGGACAGTCTCTTCCCTGCAAATTACTAGGTCACCAACCCAGGTGTCACCCCCTGCCCCAATTTCATCACGACCATCTATTGCCTGGCTCTTCAACATACCTCTACCATCTCCTTAAAACCCACACCTCGTCCAGCCAGCCCGAATCAAGCTGCCAGACCCAAACTGTCTGTTATTAATCTGTCTTCTTCTCCACTTTCAGTTCTCTCCAAGGATCTCACTTTCTCACTCGCTCCCAAATTTGATCAGACCACCCTAGTACGTGACTCCTTAGCATTCTGCCATACACTCCACTGGAGGTACCACTTTGCCTCGAAGAGCTACAATCTGGACGCTCAGAACGACTTGCAGCCCAATTGTTCAAAGATTCCGACCACCCTCCTCCATTCTTGATCCACCACCTCTCCAACAAAACCACTTTCTCCAATTGTTTCAAGATCTGGATTCCATCAGTTTGGCTTCTCCTAGTTTCAACCTGACTCTTTCAAAAACCCGGGCCATCAGGGAGCTTGTGACAATCACGTATTTTATAGGTTATTCAATGGTATGCAAGCATACTGATATGCACATTCCTCGAGATTTGGTTAAGTTTGTGCTGTTGTTGTTTGAGATGTTGGTTGTCAGGAGCGACATAACTGAGCGACGCAGTAGAGTCGTTACCTTAAGTTCGTAAATTCAGTAAAGGAACTGGGAAGTATCACAAGAAGTCTGATATTAAAGTAACGGTCTTAGTTTCTGCTGGTGTTGGTGGAAAATGTTAAATTATTAACTGATTGAAATAAAAGTTATTACCAGAACAATTAATGGCTTGTGCATCTGTTCATAGTTAAATGCTATATATGAAAATAGCTAAAGAAGAGAGGGCGACCGTGTTTGAAGATAATAAAATTATTTTCCACACGAGATTACATAATTCAGAGGCACCAGGCTGATATGACATAAGCAATAATATTAACACTAGCTCTCCTCTGATCCATAATTGATCATTCCATCTGCAGACAAGGTCTCTACTGCAGTGGTCATGAACTGTTTTGACTACGTTAGTGAAGCACTGTGTCAGCTGTCTGACACTAACACTTACTGTCCCCTCAACCACAATCCCACACCTGCAGTCAATGATAGAATAAAAGATTATATGCAGTTTAGTGGACCACTCCAAGGCCTCACTCCCCATTTTGTCTCACTCCTCACTCCAAAAAAGCCGCACACAGCTTCCCTATACCTACTTCCTAAAATTCAAAAGTCTGGCAACCCCAGATGTCCCATAGTTGCTGCATATGGCTCACCAATTGAGCGTATCACCTGACACTTCCTCTCTCAACTGGCCATGATACCCACACCTCCCCCCCCCCCCTTCCCCGACACCTTCCTAGTGATAGTTGATGTTTCCTCCCTACATACAAATATTCCTCACTGTCATGGGCTCAGTGCCATGGTACACTTTTTAGACCAGCGTCCCGCCAATAGCCTTCCCAGCAGATCCTTCTTGATCAGCCTGGCTAAGCTAATACTGAACAACAACTTTTTTTTTCATTCGATGGCAATATTTACCACCAAGTTAGCGGCACTGCCATGGACATTCATATGAGTCCCTCATACACTAACCTCTACTAAGGCCAGAGCCCAACTGAAACCCTTTTGTGGGTCCGATTCATTGATGAAATTTTCATAATATGGACCCATAGGGAAGACAACCTACTCAGTTTCCTCAACAAACTCAATACTGCCAGCACTCTGAAATTCATGTGGACTTACTCCCACACACATGCCACTTTCCTGGATCTCGACCTATCTATCACAAATGGCTACATCAACTCATCTGTACATATCAAACTCACCAATCTACAACAGTACCTTCATTATGATAGCTGCCACTCTCATCACATCAAACACTCCCTCCCCTATAGCCTTGGCACTCAGGGGCGTCATGTATGTTACAATGGCCCTCCAACAGTATGCTGGCCACATCTCCGAAGCCCTGATTACACACAATTACCCACCAGATTTAATTCACAAACAAGTTTCATGGGCCACATCACAACCCATCAACAGTCCCATTTTGATCACCCGATACTTCCCATGTTTGGGAGTCCTACGACAAGGTTAAAGATTACAACTTCCTCCGAGCCTGCCCTGAGATGAGAAACCTCCTTCCAAAAATCCTCCCTCCCCCCCCCCCCCTCCCACAGATCATGCTTCAGCAGACCTACAAACATCAACCTACTCTTGGTCCATAAACATGGGGCCCTCCCATGCTGCAAGACAGTCCCAAGTTTCGTTTCCTTGCAACAGATCCTGCTGCAAATTATGCACCCACCTTCCTCCAACTTTACCAACCCTGTAACTGGGGAAAGCTTTATATTTCAAATCACCTTCAATCTGCCCAGCCTCCTACATTGGTCCGACAACAAATCCACTGGCCATCAGAATGAATGGACACAATCGGTATTCACCCAGAAACCTGACCACCCAGTATCTTATCATGCCACCACTCGTGGCACCAACAATTTTAACAGGTTTTGCAGTCCGCGTCATCAGAATCCTCTCTGACAAAAGCAGCATTTTGGAACTCGGAAGGTGGGAACTGGCTTATCAGTACCAACTGGGTACCAGACAACCACTAGGCCCTAAATTTAAGACAGCACAAATTTTCCTCCCACCCATCCCCCTCACCTCCTACCTTTTCCCACAGCACCATCGCTCATCAGAGCCTTTATTTTTGTAGTTTGTAACTTCGAAATTTGGTTAATTTTAATGTCCATATATTCATATTTCCATTAGTATTATTTTTTTAAAGATGTTTCGCAGTTTTTTGCACATACTGCCATGATGTAAAAGGCTTTTCAGGTCCATCAGCTGATGCCTACCGTACTTCTACGACATGTTCCTACCGGCAGGTTGATTGTCTGTTTATTATTATTTTCTGGTATATGCCCTTCTCCCCCCACCCTTACTTCCTGCCATTTTTCTCCCCCACTATGAGCTACCGGCCTTGTTGGCCAACTCAGTTGGCTGCCAGCGTCCAACATGCAGCCATCTCACTACTACTGAAGAAGGGCTACAGGCTCAAAAATTTTACTCAATGTGCGAGTTTTTTTCCGTGTATCGATACCGCAGGAATCCTCTTCTATGGTAAGCAGTGGTTTTTCTCCTATCTAAATGTTTAATATATACATTTATATTATTTTAATAATACCTCAAGTTGGCGAGTAACATCCTGAACATGATCAGTTGCCTCCTTATAATGGGCAAGCTGTTGTTCAAGATGAACAATTTGTGCTTCAAGACGAGATGTATGTTCCTGAAGCATCTTGTTTTCCGAAATCTGTTCATCACACTGTGCCTGTAGTTCTGCATTAACATTTGCACCTTCTTGCAGTTGCCCATGTAGTTGACCAATTTGGGATTTTAGAGCAGCATCAGACTGAAACAGTTTAAAAGGGAAGTACATTACAGTAACAGAAAATACTTATGGAATTTTAAATTTGATTTTCATAACAATAATAATAAAAAACGATTGCTAACACGTATTCACATAAAACATTTAACATAATGATCGAAAGGTAAAAACGGAAAATGGAGAATTTCATGAATGTAGTATTGAACCATCACATACCACAGGCAACAGCAGGACAAAGGGATTCACAAAACCAAGGATATATGAATAACAACACTCAGCAGCAGAAAACATGACACCCAAAAGATGGAAATCACAGACTAACAATCTGACAGTGAAATAATCAAACACGCATCCAAATATGGAAGCAAAAGGAATAGGACAATGTTAATACAAAATTCCAAAATGAACTGCATTAAAATATTTATAAAATATTAATAGCCTGAACTAAAGGAATAAACAATTTGTTCTGGCAGATAATACAGTTAAATACAGGCTTGTAGATTATCCAGAAGGATGATGGAGAGGAGGGGCTGAAGGAGGAAAGGAAAAGGATTGATTATCTTAGTGAGCCGAAGTTTGTTTCTGGACCACAATATGTACAAGATGGCTCCCATTTGGACTGCATTTAGGCATAGGCTACCTTGGCTGCAGCCTATGCGCCTGCACCACACCACAAAAAGGACTATATATACTTCTCCTTCAAAGGCAACATATATCACCAAACCTGCGCAACTACCATGGGCACCCGCATGGCCCCCTCTTATGCTAATCTGTTCATGGGCCGGCTGGAACAGACATTTCTGGAGGAAGTCTTTCTCAAACCCCTCATTTGGCTTCGTTTCATTGATGATATATTTATGATTTGGACGCATGGAGAAAATGAACTGCTAAATTTCCTGAACCATCTCAATAACTTTAGCATGCTGAAATTCACTTGGTCCTACTCCCACACCCAGGCCACATCCTTGGATGTGGATTTGTCCCTATCCAATGGCTATCTCAACTCTTCAGTCCACATCAAACAAACCAATCTTCAACAGTATCTCCATTTCGACAGTTGCCACCCCTACCATACCAAACATTCTCTCCCCTACAGTCTTGGCATTCGAGGTAGTCGCATATGCTCCAACCAACAGTCTCTCGTGGATTATTCAAACAATACTTCAGAAGCATTAATATCTCGCAACTACCCTCCAGCTTTGGTTAACAAACAGCTTTCACACGCTACATCACAACTGAATCAACCAATCAAAAATCCCAGACCCCCAAAAACCAATCACAATCCAGTCTTGGTCTCACAGTACTACCCAGGCCTCGAATCCATCAAGAGAATCCTCTGGCAGGGCTATGATTTCTTACAAACATGCCCTGAAATGAGATCCATTCTTCCTAAAATCCTCCCTGCCCCTCCTAGAACTTGTTTCAGCAGACCACCAAACCTCAGCGAACTTCTAGTCCACAAACACAGTCTTCCTCTTCCTAACAGTCAACCCCAAGGCTCTTTCCCATGTAATAGACCACGCTGCAAGATGTGTGACATACACCATGCTTCCACCACTTTCATCAACCCGGTCACAGGGGAAAGCTTCCCTATCATAGGACACGCCACCTGTGAAACCACGCATGTAATATACCAGTTAACATGCAACCACTGCCTGGCTTCATATATAGGTTTGACCACAAATGCACTCTCCATAAGAATGAATGGCCACCGTCAGATGGTGTTCACACAGAACCCAAAGCACCCTGTTTCTGCCCATGCCATAACCCACGACTTGAATAATTTTAATTCTTGTTACACAGTCCGTGCAATCAGAGTTCTCCCTAATAGCAGCAGTTTCTCTGAACTCAGAAGGTGGGAACTTACCTACCAGTACAAACTTGGCACAAGGCAACCACCTGGTCTCAACTTAAGATAATACCTGGTCATTATTATTAGTAGCACATATGTTTAACTTTTTTTTTTATTCCTCTCCTTTCCATTACCTATATTGAACCACCACTAACCTGGTGATGTTTACTTCATAATAATTATTATTATTTTTATTTTATAATATTTCATATATTTTTTCAATATATATTTAGTTCTAATTATATTTTGATCTTCCCACCAACCAGAAATTAGTTTGGATATTTATTTTTGCTCGGGTATTAGCTCTGATCCACTTTTCCGATGTTTGAATTTACCCCCACCATTTTCTCGACCGGCGGTCTTTCTGTGAGGCAATCTCCGGCTGCACCCACCTTTCATAATGTTCTCTCGTTGACGAAGGGTTTTTTTTCCCGAAAATTTCTTTATTATTTGTGTTTGTGTCTTTTCTGTGTGTTCGCACCCCACATCCATCATCTAAAGGTAAGTGGTGGCTCATTTCCCTATCCTAACTCGATTCCTTTCCGCTACTTAGCGTCTTTTTTTCATTGTTATTTTATATGTATATATATAATTAAGGAAGGATAGGGAAATATGACCCAACACTTACCACGGATGAAGGCGGCTGGGACGACGAACAAAAAACACAAAAGAAGCGCAATATTTCGGCCTACAACAGCCTTAAACGTGCAGAAGGTGAAGCACCAGGCGCCGTCCCATCGATGTGTACACATAGATGTGACGGCACCTGGTGCTTCACCTTCTGCTCGTTTAAGACTGTTGTAGGCCGAAATATTGCGCTTCTTGTGTGTTTGTTTTTTGTTCGTCGTCCCAGCCGCCTTCATCTGCGGTAAGTGTTGGGTCATATTTCCCTATCCTTCCTTAATTTTATTGCCTTAAAGCTTTTTCCTGCTCATTTTTATTATATATATATAGTGAAATGATAGGTGTTAAGTTGTGAAAAGGAATTACAAAACAGGATACGGAAATGAGCTTCCTTATCTTCGATGATGTTTGTGAGGCGTGAACACAAATAACAGATGAAAACACCCATGTTATAGTAATTTTTGGGCCTTTGCACTTTATAAACGAGAAAACATTGTGGAGGGAGGGTACTACAGGAGGCTGCTTCACAGAGATAAAAATCTTTATCTTCTTTCTTTTAGGGAGGAGGGGGGGAGAGTAGGTGGGGAAAGGAGGCTGCATGTAGACTTGTGAAGCTACCTCGTGCACTCCTTGACAAGTGCAGATGTTACCGTAGCTTCACGCTCTTGTACGAAGCAAGTGTACAGTAGTTGAGAGTGGCAATTATGAGTAACACATCCCTACTTATCTCAGTTAATTTGAATGCAAGTGTCAAAACAAATGCATGTATACCTCTCATTATAATTTTTTGTGGTGCTGTGAAAGCTGTGCGGAAAGATCTTGTGCAAGGTCAAGATGTGCTCAAAGAAAAAAAAGGGGGGGGGGGAGAAGGAAGTACAATGGTACATATAATAAATAAGGTTTCATATGTATGTTTAAGAACAACTTCAGGAGTTTTTATCTCAGAAACTACAGAATTTAGGAAAAATATGCACAGGATCAAAATTAACATTTCATGCAAACTATCATATATAAAATTTTCAACTCCGAGATAAAATAAGGTTGAGCTTTACACGCAACCCAAGTTGTGCAAGATGCCAGAATTTCCATAAAAGAACTATCCAAGCTATCATAGATCAGGCAGTCAAGGTTGAGTGATCACGGGCATATTGCTATGTAGCACAGATGGCTTAAGGGGTTGCCTCACCTTGACACCAGTTGATGAGTGTATAAACTTTACTATCTTTTGGAGTATAATTGGAAGCTGTTTACAGTGTTTGAATGGTTCAATCTGCAATCAGATGTAGTTTTAGAGAGTAGTCTAATGCCTTTCCATTTCACTGGTGCCAAAAACGTAACCAAACTTTATATGTGATAGTGTGTGCGTGAAATGTTAATTTTGATCCTGTGCATCTTTTTCCTAAATTCTATAGTTTCAGAGATAAAAATTCCTAAAGTTGTCCTTAAACATACAAATAAAACCTTATTTATTATATGTACCAATGTACTTTTAAAATCAATCTGGATGTTTACAGTGTTTTCTTTAATCTGAACATATCTTTATCTCCTGGGGTTAGTACAAGTAATTGTGAACCAAAAGGAAAAATCTGTTTTGGCCCTAGGCATGACCACAGTTAAGCAAGCTGTAAGCACTCTCCAGCATAAGGGTTCCTTTTAACAATATTTTCTTTACTGATAAAATGCTAAGCTTGGTCATTGTGTAGCTATATCAGTCACACTGAACATAACAGCCTTCATTGCTGTATTAACGATGGCAAGAAATGTTACTACTTAGTAGAGGTTATGAAGTTATTTTTAACAACAGTTCTATTTATTTAAGCACCTGCAAAGAAATAAATTGCCAAAACACTGAAAGGAAGGTAGACCAAGAGGATTTAAGGTTTATCAGATCAGTGTGTTACTGCAGGACTAGGTGTCTACCTTCTGATAATTTGTGCATGTAATTTTTGGCACTTGCAGATTGCTATAGGATTTGTTTTGTGCTTGGAATAAGTTACGGGAATGAAAGCAGGATTGTACTATGAGAGGAGCTATGAACAGCTATAATTTGGATTTTGAGTGTAAGCTTTTAGTATGTGATCATTCATTCTTACAGAGAGTTGATTTGTGGTCAGACCCAAGCATGAAAACGTACAATGGATACAAGTTAATAAGTGTATGAAATGGGTGGTTTTACAGGTTGCATACCCTATGACAAACATTTTGTCAGTATGTGTGTTAGTAAAGATCGTGGAAGCATGGTGCATGTCACACATCCTACAGCTTGTATCTGTTGTATGGCAGGCCATACGGAATTTTTGTAGGAGGAAGAGACATATTTGTGGATTAGGAGTTGACTGTGGTTAGGTAGTATTCTGAAGCATGTTCTGGAAAAATCAAGGCGGATTTTGGGTAAGAGTTTTCATTTCAGTGCAGGCTTGGATTAAATGTTGCCGTCATTTTAATTTCATTATTTGTCTTTAAAATCTAGCAAAATAATATAAACAATGGTAATGAACTTCCTGTTTTACCAATTATAAAGACTCACCTCTTGATGTTGCTCTGTTAAGTTGGTGATATGTATTTCAAGTTGCTGGCATTGGTTCAATAACTGTTCTTGCATACTTTGATTTTGGCCTTGCTCCTCTTGAACCTTCCGCAGTAACAACCTTTCTTCATTCAGCTTTGCTTGCAACTTTGTGAACATAAAACTGCTTCAGACAAATTTCTAAACCATTTTAAGGGAAAATTTAACAATAGTGTGTGTGTGTGTGTGTTAATGCATGCACGCAAAATTTTATATGCTCATAATGAAATGAAATACACTACTGTTCTTGAAAATTGCTACATACAGAAGGAATGGCATAAATCACTCCAAAATTGCAAAATTGGAGGATGTGTAAAACAGTGGTACCATAATAAGCAACTAAATTGCAGAGAAATGGCATGCACATAGCCCCTGCAACACCCTCTCTTGAGTGACTGGACAGGTAATTTATACACCACTCAGTCAGTCAAGAATCATCGAAACAAAGTGAAAATGTGCAAAAAAAAAGTACCGGCACGCACTGTCGACATCGAAGGGCACAATATCAGTGAGAGTTTAAACATGGTATAATAATTGGTATCCAGGAAATGGATTTGTCATACTGTGACACTGCAGCTTGTAGAGTGATTGTGTGTGGAACCAGTGGATAGTAAAGGGTCGTACATAGCAGCAAGCGGGTACTGGACCACCAATGTGAACCCGGCATGGAACGACTGTCATCTTGTCCACACGACTGAAACAAACGGAACACCTTCATCCAAAGTGTTGGTTCAACTTTAGAGCACTGCAATGGGTGTGGACATGTCTGCGTAATGGTTTGACATGCCATTGCATCAGCTTCCTTCGATCAACTACCAACGCCTTTGTTATGGCCCCAAGCCATGTTCTGAGTTTGGAATTAATACCAAGTATGGGCCTGCACGTAACCATACTTTATACAGTCATGGGTGCTTCATCGGTTGCAGAGCTTACTTGAAGTGATTTTAGGTTAAGTCAGCAGCTGCACTATCTTTTTAGGCAATGCTTGAAGCACCTTATCAAATGAGGTCATGCCCCAACCAAGTTGTCAGGGAGGGTAGTTTATTAGTTGGTGAATCATTGAGTTACTCAGCAAGTCAGTTATTCTATAAGTTCAAGTTAGAGTGCAGTTTATGAGCCAGGGGTCTTCTTGACCCAGACTGGCGGAGCCAGGATTGAGCTCAGGAACCAGCTAGCTTCCCTCTATACTTAGTCATCACCAAATGTAAGCATACCATCCAGTCTGAATGGGCTGTAGTCTCTCAAGTATCCTCCTGTTCATGTACTATGTTAGTCTCCATGAAATCACTTACAAATATATCTCCTTATGCCAAACCCTGTATCATTTCCAGTTCTAGAAAAAGCTCCATAGAATCGCTAATCTTTTTCTGCGTTTTACCACTCTCAAATAATTATATTTCAGTAAGCCAATCTGATCTATCCACTCATCATCCTACAACCGCTTGGGAAACTAGAGTCTATTATATCCAGCTACCATCTAACTTCAGGATGTTAGCGAGGTGTGCCTTTTGGTGTTAGATCACTGTGGTTACCATACTGCCAGCAGTTGAGAGCTAAGGCAAATCCATTGAACATCATAGTATGTTGAGGTGGCCTGAGTCCCTATATTGGAACAGGACCTCAACACCATCGAATGCAATAGACATGTAAACTCCATCACTGATGTGCTGAGTGGCAAATGTAGTGTTTTTGGACGAGTTCCACTTGTCCTACAGTGATGGCTGTGTACTACAATGTGACCCTTTAAGTCACATTCTCAAGAGGCGCATTTTTATTATGTAAATGATAATATTAGACCGATTTTCATAAAAGCTTGGTAGTTACATGTACATTTTTTTAGATAATTTCCTTATAAAATACACAAGATTCTATGTGAGAAGGACTATGATGCCAATAGTGAATATTCGGTTTATCTGGGTGGAATGAATATAAAACATTTATTGAGCTGTGTAGCTTTGGGAGGCATCGTGGCCTTCCTGAGGGGAAATGACTGGTAGGAACCGTTGCCTGCTGGTGACTGAGTGCCACCAGCTAACAAAGCAGTGAGGCCTCAAGTCCGGTAACCTTTAGGCAGTGGTCACCGCTTCTAACAGGGAAGAATCTGTGCTGCCCAAAACATAGCATTCTACAAATTAGCTTAGTCGAGTCTTGCCAGACAGCATGGTCTTCAGGCAGTCATGTCGAGGACAAATGAAATATCCACGATATCATGTGACGTTCGGTGGAAAACCTATGACCTAATCCCAGTGAGCATATAGCTTGTTGCAGACTTCTGCCAAGGTACAACTTCTGGTGAAAGTCTGACTCTGCCAACTGGCACTCTGATCCGAATGCTGGAGCGTGATTGCAGCTGCCTTATACTCACGGGTCTCGCACATTGTGAAACCATCTCCCAACATCACAGCCTTCAGTTATAGAACTACAATTGTAAACTGTTACAGCCAAACCATCTGATGGTGCATTCCATGAAACTGACAGGAATCCTTACGCGTCTTTTAGAAGAAATATCCATGTTCAAACTTTATAGCTGAAAACCGCACTGAGCTAGCAGCATAATTTAGCAGAACTGTTAGAGATATTTACGAGTGTCATATTGTTCATTCGTGGGGCCCTTTTTTATTTCAATATAATGTCACAGCATTATGATAACTATGTCCAAGGCCATCGTAACTTGTACTGTACATTGCTTCTAAGTGTCATTCTTTCAGATATATTAATTTTGAACTTTATTCCAAAGTATATCATAATTGTTTGTTTGGTCATTATGGCTAATTGTATCTCCGAGCATTGCTTTGAAATTTTGCGTTCTTGTATTAACGATAAATTCGCTCAGATTTGTAATTGCCAGTGAAACTAAATAAACATCATACCGTGACAGTTTTCTTGTACGCCCAATATCATCAAGATTCTTACTGAATTTAGATTAGCAATACTTTGTAATATAAAATACCTTTGCCAATAAATGATAAATTATGAAATTACCAATAGTACCCCAGGAACCTCAAGCTACATTATGTGTTAGATGCTATTGTGTTGAACACAATTGGGCAGAGTGCGTTGTTGGCGTAGTACACAAATGTTAAGTATGAACATTTGGGCTGCCATTGGGTATAACATGCAATCTTACCTCTACGTATTGTACAGCAACCGCTATATTAACGCCCAACCACGTGTGGCAAGGTATGTACAAGTCTTCTTCGAAGAACGATTGGTACCACTGTTTCCATGGTCAGTTCGTTTACCTGATATGTCTGGTATATGGTCAGTCAGTATGCAATTTGTTCATTCTAGTGCACTTGCGATCACTGTCAATGCTTTGTGGATACGCCTACAAATGTGGCAGTTTGTTCCCCAGCAGCATATCCAGCTGAGATGACTAAAGGCTCAGATTGCAGCATGTGGCAGCTTCACACCATGGCTGCATTCTCACAGTAAAAGTGCATGTACACTTTTGTAATGCTAATCATTTGTGTATTGTTATGTCCCTACTCTGTGTAATAAATTCCATTTTAATCACATATCTATTCTTTGTGTTGCAATTTTCACACACAGTAGCGTAATTTATATGAATTACAATTAAAACATTTTCAAAACTAAAAAAACTGATTCTTAATTTTTACCGACAGCAATGATGACATTGAGAAGGGAAATACCAAACATTTCCAATCGCTGATTCTTGTAAAAGTATTTCAAACAAAATTGGAAACTTTATTAACAAGTGTTGGGTAGAGCTAATATCTACTTGACAGTCTTAGTGTTATTTCTATAATTAAAATTCGTAAAAGACAAAAGTTGGCAGTTGTAAGGGGGGGGGGGGGGGGGGGTGGGGAAATCGGCATGTAGGGAAAATGTCAGTGAGGGATACATTCTATGACAAATAAATTTATGATTAATTTAAAAAGGTAGTTAAAGTTCCAGATTTAGCTGCATCAACAGAATATATAGTTATAGTCAACAGTAACAATGCTCAAATTATGAATGTAAGACTGTTAAATTCAATTATAGATTATGGTTGAGAGTAGAGTATTCAATAAACACACCTTATACATATGGCTAAAATACTAAAAATGACCCACACTAATCCCATATCTTCTTTCACTTATTACACTTAACCAAATGAAAATTGAAAATTTCTGAGAATAACTATTACCTTTATTTCCGAAAGAAAGTCAAATTTTTGAAACAAATGACAAAAAAATAAATTACTCTTCATGTTTTTTTTTTTTTTGAAAAACTAAAAATAGACATACTTGCTGTAGCTGCTGTGAAAGTTGCTGTTTCTCAGCAACTAATGTTTCATGAGTATGCTGCAGTCGAGAAGCCAATGACTGGGTCTCATTCTGTTTGGCTACTAGTGCTTCCTCCAACTGCCGACAACTATGACTGAGGCGTGAACGTTCAGTGTTGTATTCTGAACGTAGTTCCTTTAGCTTGTTTTGGAATGCTTGCGATGCTTCCTGCTCCTCCAACAGGGCTTTTTCTTTTTCAGCTAATTGTTTCTTCAGTTTTACTACAGGATCCTGCCTACCCTGTTAAGAATACAGTTCATAAGCGCAAACAATAAGAACACATTTAAACAGTTATAAATCTGAATACTGCTTCATTCTGCATAAAATAAAGTACATCCAATATATCTGTAAGTAGCTGGTTATTATTACCAATAGTAAAAACGAAATCGGCAATGGTTCAATCATATATCTGAAACAAGCTCACCAGTTATAAAAATTCAGCTAGTTATTTGGTAGATAGTGATGAACGAAGGGCGAATGGAGGCCAGGGAGTACAACCAACAGGAAAAATTTGTATTTTTAGTACGAAAAAAAAAGGGCGGTTTTGTTGCATGTCCTGAGCCAACCAGTGAAAAGAGCTTCCCTGCAAAGACAGACATTGGCAGACGTCATGAAGAGGGGGCGAAAAATGATACTTCTTCGAGGCAGCGCGAGAAGACGAGTGGACTTGTTGGCTACCGACGGAGAGGTGTAGATCGATCGACCGACCAGCTGACCACGGGAGAGACAGCAGTGAGGCAGCCGGCCGTGATGGAGAGCTGGTCAACCCACCGACTGCACAACTTAGATTTGCCTGCACGGTAACCACCATTCAGAAAAAGGAACTTTTGCATCATAGTCATTTTCACCCTAGTCAGCCCTGAGACAAACTCTTGCTCCACCGAAAAAGTTATGTACCATTGTGTTGCAAAAAGAAAATTAATCTTTGTAAAATCTTGTCAAGTAAACAATTAAAATACATAAGTAAATCGTAAAGTCAGATTGTGAACCTAGTTTTCAATAGATCCCATCCAATCATGTAATGTGTCATTTGACTTTATTAATAATTCTAGTTGTTCAATAATTCATGTTTAAACAACAATACTTTGAGATCTGGATGTCGCTTCCCTCAGAATAGGGTACACTCCAATCTCTGGCGCCGACCTGATTTTTTTTATACCTAATATTATTTTGAAATCAACGACAGGTAGCAAACGGCCACAGTGAGATATGTTTGTGATTTCGAGAAGAAACATCTAAATAGACCTGATGAAGACAACCGAGCAGGTTGTCGAAACGTCGTCGTTTTATGACACCATCCGGCTGGACACCCGTGAAACTTTAATTGGGCCACAGTGAGGTCGAGAAGTCACTTTAATAACATAACAAACACTTCAAGCCGTAAGGGAAAAAACCGGATACCGGGGTGTAGTATCAGTTTAATCATCTTAACTGAATCCTGACTTGTTGAAAGTTCTACTAAATTTGTATTAAAAAATTTAAATGACCATGTATCAGCCTGGATAATTCAACTGTAAAGCCTATCGGTCACCACAAAGCTTATTTATTTCACAGTCATATTTGAAAAACAGCAATTACAGTCGAATTGGCTATCGAACTAAACGTCTCCGAAAATCACAAGTCATGAGGAAGAAGTACCAGACTTAACCCCGATCGAAAATTTATGAGTCCATAGTCAATGCTAGCATTCTTCACTGGCGGCAAAAGCTAACATGTTGTATTTCAAAGTTCAAAAACAACCGGAAGTCATCTCGGCTCTCCGACACTCACACTACCCGACGAAACACTCTAGCTCATGATTACTCCACAACTGGAAGAATAAAGACGAAAACAAAGATACAAGACGAAAGCGAAAGCAAAAGACAACGCGAAAGCAAAAGACAACCAGACAGCCAGACAGCCTGAGCACCCCAATTTATACCCTCAGCCGCATGCTGACCGTGATCTACCACTTACCAAAACAGTCTGAAAAAAATGTAATTATAGTTAGTGTTAAAAGTTTTACAGTGTGAAGCCTGGCCCTTAAGGTTTATTAAAAGTATGATGACTATAATTCGAAATTAACGCATCTTCTTGTAAATAATTAAAGAGTGTGTGCGTAATGGTAATGAATTTCCTAAAAACAGTTGGTAAATCCCTGACTGATATCTTAATTTGTGCAATTTTTAGACGTTCCTGCTGGATTACAAATTATCATGTTTAAATCAATGTCAATGTGTTCTATGCTTGCTCCTGATTTCAAAACTATAACTTTTATTATTATCGGTGGTGTATTAACAAAATTATCTGTTTTACAAAGATTGAGGTTTATACTACAGGGTGAGGCATAATAAAGAGCGATTTTTAAAAGGCTGTTAAGTAAAAACACTTCGTTTAAATAAATATTTATATCATAATCATAAAATACATGAAAAAGCATTTTCTGCAATAGTAAAACATCGGTTACTTCTTGAAGATAACTCCGGTAAGATGGCGTCCTTTTAGACGCACACATTCCTCCAGTCAGACTTTGAAGTGACTCATCACATTGCGCAGCATTGCCAGTGGGATTTGAACAACTTCCTGTCGAATCCGCTCTTTCAGGACTTCAATTGTTCGAGGAGGGTTATGTTGGTAAACTTAGCTTTTCAGATAATCCCACGAGAAAAAGTCACATGCTGTGAGGTCCGGTGAACGAGAGGGCCATGCAATATCCCCATTTTGGGAGATCACACAATTTGGAAACAAACGATTGACAATATTCATGCTCAATCGAGCAATGTGAGAAGTTGCTCCATCCTGCTGGAAAAACGTCTCATCGTTCACTTCGTAATGTGCAAGTTGTGGATTAAAATTTTTTTCCAACATGTCTGCATATGTGAGCGTGGAGACTTTCCCGGCGTACTGAAGCAATGTAGTCTTCACGGGTGTGCAGCCGGATGGTGTTTTGGAAACACGATGTTTCGACAACCAGCCGCAGCGGACCGCGTATGAAGCCACTGCTTCCGGCCAATCAGAGCGGGTCTTCCGCCAAGCCGGCAGGTATATTAGGAGGTCTGTCTGGGAGGCTAAGCCAGTCTACGCGGTGACTGCCAGCTTTCGTCAGCTTGTAGACACCGGAAGCCTGATGAAGACAACCGAGCTGGTTGTCGAAACGTCGTGTTTCCAAAACACCATCCGGCTGCACACCCGTGAAGACTACATTGCTGATGTCTGCATATCTCTGCGAAGTCACTGTTACAGCATTGCCAAGGCTATCTTCAAAAAAGTATGGGCCTATGATCCCTAAAGAAGACATGGCGCACCACACAGTAACTTTAGCGGAGTGCAATGGTTGCTGATGCTGTTCTCTAGGATTAACGTCACTCCAAAATCGAAAGATTTGCTTGTTCACATAACCAGAGAGATTAAAGTGAGTTTCATCACTCATCCACAAACGGTTTACAATGTCCTCGTCTTGATTAATCAAGTCCAAAAATTCTAAGCAGAACCAGCTTCGGCTCACATAATCTGTTAGCTTAAGAGCCTGAACCATTTGGATTTTGTAGGAGTGAAAGTGCAAATCTTGGTGTAAAATTCTTCTTACCGTTCTGTTTGAAATCCCAAGTGTAGCGCTGTGCCGGCGAGCTGAGCGACGAGGGCTTCCCCCAATGGCTACTCTTACACGTTCAATGTTTTCAGGTGTGCGCACACTTTTTGGTCTCCCAGTTTTCTGCTTTGTTGTTGACGCCTTCTCTTCAAAGTTCTCAACCCACTTTTTAATCGCACAGGCAGATGGCACCGGCAGATTCCGATTAATGTTGAAGTGGTTGCGGAATACACGAAGCGCTAGCTGGTAAGAACTGCCGTTTTGATAGTATGCTTTGACAGCATACGCATGATGCTGTGGGGTCCATCGCTCCATTTTAACTGAATGCTATTTCGCGCCCAACTTAACTGACACTATCCCATCCACCTCTCTCCAATGCAGCTTGATTTGTGCGCTTTTTAAAATCGCTCGATATTATGCCTCACCCTGTAGTTAGAGGCCATGTCAGAAAAATTTGGTTTATAGTTAATAATTATTAAAGTGTTGCTTATATCGAAAATGTGTTATTAGCTGAATTTTCTTTGAATTTTATTACATGTTTTAAATGTTGTTTTGTTTATGAAAGTGGCCTAGTTTAATAGCAATTTAACTTCAAAATTACCACATTTTTATTTACGACGTAATAACTTTAAAATTACAAATAATGCTCTCGGATGACTAGCCGAGTTATAGAAGTGTTATAATAATCACACAATATTTCAGAATCTTCCGGAAGATGGCGCCGACGATTCCGAGCGCCGAAATATTGTGTGATTATTATAACACTTCTATAACTCGGCTAGTCACCCGAGAGCATTATTTGTATTCTCAACGCCGAGAAAGACTTCGTAATTATATAAACTTTAAAATTGATTTAATATTTATTCTACTGCATGGAAGGTTTTGAAACTTTAATATAATATACTAGATTCTTTGCTCTTTTAGGAAATGTACTTTTTAGTTCGGGAAATTATCGAAAACGTGTGGTTATTTAATGTTGAAAATGCAACTGTGTCTAATGAAGTGTTACTCTATTTACACGGCCTGAAATTACTGAATATAAGTGAATTTAACTTTCTTTCTGATTATTATTATTATTGTAAAATTACTTTACTGCACCGAAAAGTGTTGAGAATTAGTGAAATTATCACGTAACCAAAATCGACTGTTTACAAATTGGACAATAATGGATTACACTGTTCCAGGTTAGTTTAAAGGTTATTTACTATTATAAATTATTTATTTAGAGCTTGTATTGTGTGTTGAGTGACTTTACTGTTTTTAAATTGGCTTCTTTACTGAGTTAGGTTGCAGTATCGGCTTCTGCATGAAACGTGTCTCTCATATCCTGTAATTGCGAAATGAAAATTTTATGTTTACCGGAACATTTACTCCCTCCCTTATGCTCTATAGCAAAAAAAAAAAAAAAAAAAAAAAAAAAAAAAAAAAAAAAAAAAAAAAAAACAAAAAAAAAACCTAGAATTTACCCAAATTCTAAGGTGCTTACAAAGCTCTAAAAATACAGACATCTTTCTGTTTATACCATTTCAGGCCTCTTATCTTCAAACTTTGTGATTGGTTTACTTCTGTTCTAATTTTTATTTATAATACTGTCTTAAATAATTTTCATTTGTGTTGTCGAGTCCAAGGTATTCCAACAGCCTCTACTGTGTCTCACCTATCTTATTTTTCTCCCTATTCTCTTTTCACATTCACACTGAATTTTGTCCTCAAGACCATTTTGGCTGTGGTAATTTCCTTTGTCCCTTACACCTACTGATGACAATTCTCTTTTGTGGTATTGTTTATGGCTTGATTAATTTCTAGATCACGTGAATGGGTCTTGCATATTTTTTATCTTTTGCTGTTACACTTCACTTTTATTCTTGGAGAACAACTCTTTTGTTTAATTTCAAAGTTGCTTCCACTTAAACATTGCATGCTACCATGTACACTGTTCAGTGTTATTTCTACCTTTTGTTAATTTGGTTTTAATATTTTTATACATTCTGATGAGTATTTTACACTTTTTCTTTGTCTTCTGCTTTCATTTTCACTATCACCTTTATAAAATGTTCTCATGCCTTCCATCGGGGAAGTGCATCAATCTGATATTTCAAAATTGCTCTCACACTTATTCTACCAAAAGATGAAGTAAGAGTGACATCAAAATGTTTTGTCAAATTGAGGTTTTCTCGGTGGCAGGCCTGAGAACATTTTATACAGCAGATACGCTGAGAAAACTTCCATTATCTAACTTCCATGCTGTTCTTTGTTGTAGAGCTTTCACTTGTGCATTTTTCACGTTTAGTTTACTTTTTCTATTTTTATTTTACTAACCCAGCCTCTTCATCCTGGCTCAACCACAATAGTCACTGACTGTAGTGACTACAAGGTTGAAACAATTTGGGAGCAATTTGACACCATCCACCAACTGACCATACATTGCAGATGCTGCTTTCCTTATTAGCTGGGAAATAAATTACTTTTCTTCTCCCCGCACCCCCCTCCCTTCTCCACAGATTTCCCATACACCTAACTTGCACCTTTTCTTTATGATCCAAAAGGGTGGCAATACTACAGTGGACCCCCGATAATCCGGCCCCTGTCTAATCCGGCGCCCCCTGTAATCCGACACGACTTTGAATTATGTTTGACAATCTTCGCTAATGTAGATCACGCAGGTTTTAACAGGTCACAACTCGTACGCGCCACCGCTATTGTGCTCGACGCGTATGCATTGTTTTACTTAGTTTGAATTTGACTACTAGTGATAGCGGTACGGCCTAGCGTGCGTTCATTGTTTACTATTTATTCATTGTGTATTAGGTATAGTACCTAGTAATGTCGTCACAAACCCAGAAGCGAAAGCACAAAACGTTGACAATTAAAGAAAAATGTGATATTTTAGATCGCTTAAATCGCAATGAAACTTTCAGTAGTTTAGCAAGTGAATACGGCGTAGGCCGATCTACAATTTATGACATTAAAAAAAAACCACGAGAAGATTAAGAAGTTCGTGTCAACTACTGACTGCGGGCCAGGCAAGAGACAGACACTCAAGAAAGCTGAACATCCAGAAGTGGAAGAAGCTTTGTACATGTGGTTTCTTCAGGAAAGAAATAGGCATGCACCAATTTCGGGACCCATGTTGACCATGAAAGCTAAGTTTTTTTATAAGGAAATAACAAAAAAAGATGATTTTGTGGCCAGCAAAGGATGGTTAGAACGTTTTAAAAGTCGTCATGGCATACGTTTAATGACTATTACAGGAGAGAAACTTTCTAACGATGCCACCTGCATAGAGCCCTTTAAATTAAGATTTTTGAAAAAGGTGAACGATTTAAATCTTGACCCGTCACAGGTGTACAATGCAGACGAATCAGGGCTTTTTTGGCGTGTGATGCCTAACAAAACTTTCGTTTCTTGTAACGAAAAATCCGTACCTGGACGAAAAGTGAGTAAAGAGCGTGTAACCATACTACCATGTGCTAATGCTGCAGGTACACATGCGCTTAAGATGGTGGTCATTGGGAAATCTAATAAACCAAGGGCATTCAAAAACATTGATTTACCTGTACACTATTACGGACAAAAAAGTGCATGGATGACAAAAGACCTTTTCAAAAAGTGGTTTGATGAATGCTTCGTACCTGAAGTTAGAAAATGGTTAAAAGATCATAATTTTCCTCAAAAAGCATTGTTGCTTCTTGATAACGCTCCCGGTCATCCGTCTGAAGAAGAACTGACAACTGAGGATAAATGCATCACTGTGATGTTTCTTCCGCCAAATTGCACTGCACTGATTCAACCAATGGACCAGAACATCATTCAGTTTGTTAAGCAAGACTATAAAAAAAACCTACTTCTGAGAGCCATATCAAAAGACCAACCAATAGAAAAAACTTTAAAAGAATTTAATATGAAAGACTTGGTTTTTGCTCTTAGTCAGTCGTGGAGTGCGTTACCGTCATCAACTATTAAATCGTCTTGGAAAAAGTTATGGCCAGATATAGTCACCACTCCTAGCAACGATCCACAAATCGGTGTAACTTCAGAAGTTATAGAACAAGTCGCTACTGAAACACAGATAAGTCCGGAAGATTTGGAAATCTGGTGCCGTGGAATGGATAAAGAAGAAAATGTTTTTCATGAAATGTCTGACGAAGATATTATAAAAGAGGTTTCTAATTATACAACAAACAATCAGGAAGATAACGACGACGTGATTGCAACTGCTCCACAAGTCACAGAACAAGACGCAGTTAACGCTTTTGAGCTAGGTTTACAATGGGCTGAAGAGAATGGTACATCCTACAACGAACTTTTACTTTTGAGAAGACAGAGGGACAAAGCTCTGATCTCGAGTTATAACAACCTTAAACAAAAAAAAAAATTGATGAATATTTCAAAGCTTCATAATTTGATATATTCACTACATGATTTTGATTAATAATTCTTGATTATTTTGGTAGATATGTATGTGCATTTATGCTTAATTTTATAATAAAACGTAAGCTCTCAATTGTTATTTAATTTACTAAATTCGACTTACATAAATTAAGTATGATTTGTACTTCAAAGTACATATGTACATACAGTATAACATATAGATTCTTATCATTGGATATGTAATTTGTCGGATTACAAGGTACTCTTTTGTAAACAAATTCCGGACTATAGCGGTCTTAGGCAGTTGCTCTATAATCCGACACTGCCCTGCATAATGTTTGTCGGATTACCGGAGGTCCACTGTATATAATTTAAGGCTTATGGGGCACCAACAAATATTTTTTTTACTTATGGCTTTACACCTCGTCGATGTCATTAGGAGGCATGATGGGACTGGGTACAAGGAATGGGAAGGAATTTGGCCATGGCCTTTTGAAAGAATCATACCAGCATTCACCTGGAGTGATTTACGGAAACCATGGAAAACCCAAATTTGGATGCCAGGACGGGGTTTGAACTGGCATACTCCCCAATGCGAGGCTAGAACGTTAACCGCTCACCCACCACACTGTCCACAAATTGGATCTCACCCTCAAATGATCAAAATTTCCAATCGTCTGTACCAAATTTTCTTTTGTATTGTAAAAAATACTTCACATTTCCAGACATTTCTGTCCAGTCTCCATCCTTTCATCTCTTAAGCCCTTCCCTCTACCAAGTTGTTCCTAGTCATTAATAATGTAAATTCTCTTTATACCAACATTCAAACTGTAAGCCTCAGAATGTGCTCACACGTTCCCCAACTAACCCTTTCTTATACTGCCAGGCCACTTAATTCTCATTAAAAACTTACATGTATGTCAACATTTTCATCAGAATATGTTCCTTACACACACCTGTCATCATCTGAAAAATTTATGGCACTAGCTCCAACAAGACAGTTGTTATTCCTGCCACAACTATAGCAGTATCTCCAGAAAGACAGTTGCCATCCTTTCCGAATAAATGTTTCCTTCCCCAGAGCCTAGCCATTTTACGCAAATCTGTTCTTGTTGAGAATCGTGCAGAAAGTACTCGTATATCTTGTCACAAACACTCTTCCAGACCTAATACAAAACTAATCTCATGCCATGCTTTGCCTTCCACTTCACAATTGGCATTTTAGACCTTATAAAACTAACCTTGGGCCAATATTTGACATACAGATCTCTCTGGTCTTTAGTCTATTAACCAAATCATTCATCATGGTCAAGTCTTCCTACATTTTCTTTAAAAGCTCATTCTTCTCTCCAATATCCTTCCCTTGTCAATTTGTATGTCCCAGAAGATTAGAAAACATTACATTGACTGCCATTGGACACTGGACAAGTGGTAAGAAAAGTTTTCAAAATTCTGCACTTGTTGGAAAGAGTGATGAGGGGATGTATGAGGGAAGTGGAGGAATTGTCAGACCGTTGTTCGAATATGGTAGTGTAGTATGAGACCCACATTTTGAGTATCCAATACAGTTGTTAGATTTGTTTCTGGAAATTATTGCAGAATGCAATCAGTAACAGTTGTGATAAATGAGCTGGAATGGGATTCACTGCAAAACAGGAGGAGGGTGAAGAGGGTCATAGTGTGTACAAGGCATATACTGGTGATGAGGCATGGAAAGATATTGGTGTAGGTATGAAAATTAGTGCATGGAAGAGAAAAGATGACCATGACCACAAGTTGACACTGGATTTCAGGCACAAGGGTGTGGGAAGATTCTCTTTTTTAGGTGAGGGTGTCAGGGATTGAAATAAGTTACCAAGGAAAATGATGAATAAGTTACCAAGGGAAATGATGAACAATTTACTAATTTAATTTTTGAAAGAATTTAAAGTTAAAATTTGTAGAGGGTAAATGTAGATGGTATAATGATTTAAAATGATTTTGATTGCTGGTAATTAATAACACTCGAGTGCCAAACTCAAGAACTGCATTTATTGCACAGTTTATTCAATCACAATACATAGAATGTTGGCACCAGACATGATCACTAGGGTTCGGATCTTTAGGAAAAGTCATATTTTTTTCCTGCCTTTTTTTTGACCTGAAATGCAGAAATAAACACTGATTCGACGTTTCTAATTGTATTTAAATGTATTTTATATAGCCTATAAATGCATATTTGGGCCATTTTCCTAATTATGGTCATATTTCATCAATTTTTATGGTCATATGGTCATATTTTGAGAAAAAAACTGGTAATTTTTGATAGAAGTTGTAGATGAAAAGAAATTAAGATAATTATTCAGAGAAATATATTCCTGTTATACATTGGAGAAAGAAACAAAACTAATTGTAACTAAATTGTTCAGAATTCACCAGCCAAGAATTAAAGTTATAAATTATTCTCACTCTCTAAACGTTAATGTTCCGCCCGCTTTTTAAATTCGACTATGCAGCAGCAGCATGCCTGTGTTGAGCCGCGTCAATCAATGTCTCACTTCCGACGGTATCGTGGGAATTGAGTCCACTGCAGTGACCCACCGATGAGTTGAGAGGAATCAATTGTCTTCCTATGATTCAGTACGGCGAAACTGCTGCTTAACGGGAAACCCGTCCCTACCTGGGTCAGGTATTCCAGACTCTCCGCGTCGAAACAAACACAAAGCCCACTCACGCACTGTCACCAATGCTTTTGAAAATAATCCTGAACCAGTGTTAAATCTGCAGTGGATCAGTGAGTACCGCCATGCCGAAAAAAAAACTTTCTGAAAGTGTAAAGTTACGGAGTTACGTAAAGGAATTTGGAGAGGAGTATTTTAGCACAGATGAAAGAGTTCTTTTCTGTAAATTATGCGAAACTAAAGTGAATGCAACAAAGCGATTTCATGTGCAGCAGCACTGCAATACATCAAGACACAAGAATAACGTAATACGACATTCAACTCGGCAAAGCAAACAGCGACTTTTCTTGGATACATCTACAGCTTCGTCGTCTTCCAAATTATCAATTTTTTCTAAAGAACTCTGTGAAATGATGGTATCAACCAACATCCCACTTAATAAAATGAACAATGAGCATTTCAAATTGTTCTTGGAGAAATACACAACACAGACGATTCCAACCGAATCAACATTGAGGAAGAACTATTTACCATCTTGTTATGAAAATGTATTGCAGGCAATCAGAACTAAGATAGGCACCAATAAGATCTGGGTATCAATGGATGAAAGTACTGATGCTTGTGGGAGATACGTTGTAAATGTTATCGTTGGAACCCTACTTTCTGACAGACTGGGTGATATATTTTTACTGGACTGTGAAGCTCTTGAATCAGTAAACCATTCAACAATTGCCGTCCGTTTCGACAACGCTATGAAACTGTTATGGAGCGGTGAAGTTAAGCGAGAACATGTCTTACTATTTGTGACCGACGCTGCGCCGTACATGGTAAAGGCTGGGAAATGTCTGAAGATGTTGTATCCTTCGATGGTGCATTTAACCTGTCTCGCTCATGGATTACATAGAGTTGCCGAGGAAGTAAGACTAAATTTCCCTGATGTTGATAGGTTAATATCAAATGTAAAAAAGATTTTTGTTAAAGCTCCAATGAGAGTGGCAAAATTTAAAGAAGACGCACCTTCCATCCCTCTTCCACCACAACCAGTACTTACTCGTTGGGGCACATGGCTCGATGCAGTTAGCTATTACTGTGAATATTATGAAAACATACGGAAAATAGTTTCTAATTTTGATAGCAGTGAAGCATCTTCCATAAATATTGTCCAAGAACTCTTTTCCAGTAATTTGTTTAGAAATTTGGCGTACATAAAGTCAAGTTTTTCAGGTATCACAACTGCGATTTCGCGTCTTGAAAAAATTGGTCTAGAACTGAATGAAAGTTTGGCGGTCGTTAAAAGTGTGGAAACCAAAATAGGCCAAGCAGGGGGCAGTGTGGCTAGTTTGCTGAAAAACAAATTCGATAAAGTGTTGTGTGGGAATAAAGGATATAAAACAATTTGTAAAATTAGTGAAATTTTACATGGTGGCGAATCTGTTTTGACTGAAGACGACCCACAATTAAATTGCAGTGACCTGACTCTGTTTAAGTACGCTCCCGTCACATCTTGCGATGTCGAACGAAGCTTCTCACACTACAAGACAGTTTTAAGTGACAACCAGAGAAAATTCCTCTTCGAGAACTTGAAGATGCATGTGGTGATATACTGCAATGCTGGCATCAAACAAGAATAAAAAATGGCATGTACACTAATTCGCAACAAATGTATAGTAAATTTCCATTTTTTAAAAGTAAAATTCTAGTAATCCATTCTTTTACAGGAACAAGAAAATAACTTTCAATAAAATTAATTTGCCAATCGTACAGTGAGTGCATAGAAGCAAATTATGCTGTCTACTTGAAAGCGACACAGCTACATAAAATAAATTATGTACATTTGAGCATTTTTAATGAATAAAAAATTTAATGTTTGGTCATATTTTGTCTCTTTTAGGTCATATTTACCCATTTTTAAGGTCATATTTGCCTGCATATTTCGCGAATTTTTGGGTCCTAAAGATCCGAACCCTAATGATCACTGTTGAATCGGACTGTCCTCAATATTCAAGATTAGCACACATGCTTAACCTTCCTATTCAGTGTAGTCTAGAATACGGACAGCACATAACTAACAATTCGTATTCGGCGAACAGTTTTCACACGACCAGCTAATGCCTGAGCCCATGTTCCACTCTGTCTTCACTAGTACACCCGCCGCCTCTCGTCTCTCCTGGCCAATCACGACACTTCCTTTCCTCACGTGACTGTCCCAGCCAACCAGCGTCTTTCTCTCTACCTCGCCTTTCAGCGATATTCCACTTTCTTTTAGATGATTCACTCCTCATCTATTTGGGTGTGCAACGCTATCGTTACAGTGTGTGTGCAGGAAAAGGGGAAGACGGGAGTTTAGGGAAATTTCCACCAGTGTGTGTGCTCCATTGCAATTTAATTAAATTAAATTGATATATCCATACTGCAATGATGGAAGTTAGGCTGTTATACTGTACTCACAGCTACAGTCCAATTCGAGAGATATTTCAACATGGCTTCCACTGGTGAGTTAACATTACTGTCCATAGTAATTTTTATGTAGCATTATTTTGAAGATACATGTTTTTTTGCTTTCACAACACTTATTCTCCAATATTACCACCCATTTTTCATCAAATTTCAGACCAAACGGACAAATGGTTCTACTATTACAGTCATTGTACCACTAATAAGGACTGCAATCCAGTAATGTGGGAAACCGCAATCCCACAGGATCCCACATCATTTGGCAGTCGGGCAGATCCCGCGCTTAATTAATTCAATCCGTAAAATGGGGTGAAAGCTTGTTTCAATTTGCGTGACCTTTCCTCCCTTTGTCACTTTCGCCCAGATTCGGCCTCTACTGGTTTTATTGCCTGTACCCTTCAAGTACACATTTGACTCACAGCAATAAATGTGTATTTTTGGCATCTTTCATGATCTGTAAGTAAATAAATTCACATCTATGTTTTTATAAGAACTTCCATTTGTTTTTATTGTATGCATTACTATAATTTTAGTTATGACATCCTATTGCAAAATTAGCTCCCAGATTATATAAAATAATATAAAAGAAGGTTAAAATTATCGACAGCTGTTTCAAAAAGGAAAAATCTTTTGAATAAATTGTTTCTATACTTCATAAGATTTGAGATATCTGTTTTTAAAAGGTGGGATTTCAACTTTGTAATTCTGCTAATATTATAAGATCTATAGTCACAACTGTAAAAGTTGTCTGAATATCTCAAGACAAAATAACAAGAGATTTTTGTTGAGTTTTGATAAGTAAACATAAAAAAATTACCAATATTGAACGTTTATGTTCACCGCAAAGAAACACATTTTAATCTTGGCTTGCTCAGGTAACTCTGTTCATGCAGTTTGGTCAAAGAATGGTTCATAAGCTTTGGTATTGATCTCTAAACTCATGCTATTGGCTTAAGACCTGACGGAACAAGTGTCATGGCAAAAGTTGGTGAATTTCTGCCATGGTACCTACAATTGTACTTTTTCCATGTAGTACACAATTAGCTGTTTATGTATTATTGTTATTTTTTTAAAAAACCCTTACTGAAAGAGAAGTGGAACACAGAGAAACAACTATGACTAACTCTGACGTAGATGACGAAGAGATGGGCAGGATAATCAAAGCACAAAGCATGACTAACACTGGATCATCTATCTACTGAAGTGGTTCATGTTGGCTACATACGTAATTCTTTCCTAATAAAGTTATAGTTTGACTGCTTAGTAGACAGATTATTTTTCAATCTGATGTGGTTTATTGTAAGACATGTAATGTGATATGAGTATTTACCATATCTGGTTATTTACTTAATAACTATAATTGGCTTTAAAACAATAGTGTAAAACTGCAAAGTATATTTAAGGAAGGATAGAATTTTTTAAATCAATGCTAATTTCTAATTAAAATATTGTTGACTAATTATTTCTATTATTTAACATTAAATATGATTTATTAATTCAATAAATAGACATTTATTGTTTAATTTGGCGGATCCCATAGAACTGATCAATCCCACAATCTGTAAATGTGGGATTGAAAACACTGGGGGTTGCAATCCTTAACCACCTCCAAAACATTTATAACAGAAAGCAAACAAACAGAATTTCATATTTATTAAATTAAACATGTCAATACTGAGTACTAACATTAGGAACAGGGGCTGAAAAAGGGACATGGCCTAGTTCTGGATTTTGGGCACAAGTGATCCGATTATTTGCCTTTATAAATAAAAGAATTGATATATGCTTCTAGTTTTATGCAACATTATCACACAAAAGCAGGCAGGAAAACAACTGGCCTGCAATGCAGTAATTACAATGTGTTGTAAGAAAGAATTTAAATTCTGTCATAATGTTAAAAACATATACTTACATTATTAAAACAATTTTTTAGTAATATCATTCTTCATATTTTGTTGAAGATTCATAAAGGATCCATATCTGTTATTTCTATATGAACAGCAACTATTATATATACACATATTCTAGTCTATAAATACATTATTTAGGGCAAAATAATGTTTGAAGGGGCAGCAATTTCACAGTTTTTTCCCCAGCTCAGAAAATTCCTAGATCCGCCACTGATTAGTAGCACCAAACAATAATAAAAAAGTTAAAAAATATTTCTTTTACATCCTAATGTGCCAAATAGTGCTGGTAATTCGAGAAAAAAATGTTTTGAGGCAACCTTAAAGCAGGTTGGGAAGTAAACATACAGAGTATTGCTACGACTAACTCTCCTTGTGTCTCAATTCTCTTCCACACGACTAAGCATTTTTCAAAAATATTGTGAATTATAGTAGAACATGATAATTACTTGTCAGTTAATTTCTGAATCTGAAGTTTATGGCAATAACAGATTTCATACAGATCGATCATTTATTCTGTTTAGAAAGTTTATGAAATAATATTCATCACAAATGTTCAGCTATCAGAATGGTTTTTGCTCATAGTATAACGCCTAGCAGCATCACTCTGAACTGTCATATATCCACAACCTTGACTGTTCATAATTTTAAAAATTTCTTTCTTAATTAATCATGTTACCAAAGTAGCAAACTTAAGCTTTAAAATAATACCTTATTTGTTGATTTTGCTAACTATGAAGAGAGAAAGATGGTGCATAAAAAAAAAAGGTTTTATAAATGTATGATACAACGTGTTGTGTTACTTAAAAATAGGTTATCCAAACAAGAAGGTATAATAGATCATGGATCCAGAGTTTTTAGGATTCCCACAGAAATCTCCATACACAACTAATACGCCAAGAAATTGGCATATAATCGTACCCCATTTTTGTAAATGCAATACACCTACATTACATTTGCCAGCAAATTAATCTGAAGTACTAACCTCAATCCACTCAGAATTAATAGCCCCTGATCCCTGTTGCTTATTCAGTAGAAGGTCAATCATCCCTTGAACTTCTGTCCTTGAAAGCTCAGCCTTGCGTAACAAAGACATCAACAATGTTACATTTACACTTTCATTTTCTCCATCTGGAAAATTTATAGAATATATAATTACAAGGCATGAATATATTTATTTTCAGCTTGCAAAATCTGCAACTTTAAAACAAAACAATCCAGAGAAAGTTCAATAAACAAAAAGTTATATTTTGAAGGAAAGGTAATTTAATTCACAAAACTTCACCACTTTACAAGCAACATATGCTACCAAGAATCTAAAAATTACTGCACCAACGAATTTGAGTTTTCTTTCGCTACAGTATTATTATGAATTAAGGACTAATGCTACTGCTGCTTTTAGTTTATGAGAAGCATTGTCCATGTGTAAGTGCACTACAGTACTGAAAATTTCTTAATTTTTTTATTACAGTTGTTGGGCACTTGATGTTAAATGATTTATCGATGCACAATAAAAAATGGAGATTCACTGTATGAGCAGATTAAAGCCATATTATTAATCACGAGATGTGCATCAAGGAAAATGTATCTTCCAGTCCCAACATAAATGGAACATTTTGATCTAGCTGGGTTCCTATTGTTGGCATAATTTCTGAATACCCTACACTGCCCAGCATCATAAAACAGTTGACATTCAACCTCAATGTAAAAATGTTAAAACAAAGGGAAACTGCTACCAATTTAATGTTTCCTCTGGTAAACTACTGGAACAACAGCTTATGTTCTATCCATAACAGAAGATCATGTAATCTGTTCCTCCATTTCTGCCACCATGTCATCAAATCTTGTGTAGCTAATTTAATTTAATTTAATTGCAATGGAGCACAGGCTCCGGTGGCAATATCCCTACAATATCCTAACACCATATATATAATAAAAAGGGCAAGATTTTCCAATAAGAGTAACAGTTAATTGTATGGGTGTTGAAAGTTTGGACTTGCATGTAAAGTAAGAGTGGTGGAAAAGCAAGTGGCAAGTGCAGTGATATGTGGTGGTGTGACCTTGTGCTTTTCACTCAAATTAATTGAGCCCCAAATTCGGCGAAGTTCACTTGCCAAAGATAATTTTGTTGGCACGTGCATAGTTTAGTACCTAACCTAAATCATCTGTTAAATCACTGTGCATTTCTCTTTTATTGAAAGATAAGGTAGAAAAATGCAATCTGGCAGTATTGTCAGGAAATAGACTATGCTTATGCAAAATTTAGAATTCATGTTGATAATATTTTTGTGTTTATTTTTAATAACATATTAAATTCAAAATAATTATACATTTATTTTTCCACCTCAACCCACATTTTGTGGAAGGTCAAGCCTGAGCCTCCATATCTGAATCCGCATCCACTAAAACGACCTTCACTTCAAGCCAGGCCTCAGTAAAATCTAAACCTATTTAGGTTTCACCAAAACGTAGGGGTTATTTTTCCAGTATAATTTCACACTAATTCTCTCCGAGAATATTTTTTAATGGCAATACTATTAAGCCAAATAAAGTAACTGATCTGGCGAATAGGTCAGTGATCATTCTACTTCTTTACCATAATTTGTCACTTTCTTTAATCTATATAATGCCTTAGTGAATTTGATCCAGATACTGTAATCTGCCCAACCATAACTTTCCACACATCTTGTTACAAATATATTTCCAGTAGAAGTGTACAATACCACAACTGCAGAAGTGTAAGGTCACTGTTGCTTCACAAAGACTGGGAAGTGAAACTGAGTAGCAGGCAAGTATCTAAGACTGTGCTTCGAAATCAAAGCCTTACATAAATAAATTCACATAATTTCTTCATTTGAAATTCATTTTTTAAAATTTAGGAATGCTGTGATGTAAATCCTATCTCTCCTAATAAATTATTGGGCACTCTACAAAAATTGTTTTGGAGAAGATAGATTTTTTTGGGGGGCATTTCTCCATAATTCTGTTACCAACAAAGAGCCTTGTAATTTCCTCACTTTTGCATAGTTTGTGACAAAATTTGATAGGAAAATTTACTGGTTGCAAAATTTGTTTTGAAAAATACTAAAAAAAGATTTATTCGCTACACATCTACAACCATACTCTACAATTCACAAACTGTGGGTGGCAGAGGGTGCTAAGCACCAATCTTAATTCTGCGCATTCCAATCCCGAATAACGGGAGAAAAGAAAGAATACATAAAAGCATCAGTACAGCATCTTATTTCATGAATCTTATCCTTCCGGTCATTTCGACCTAAATAGGTTGGCGAAAATATATCATTACTAGGCCCTGGATTCTTAGGTTCGAACCTATTTTGTTCCCAACCTAATATCCTCAAAATTTTCCGTCTTTTGTATAAACTAATAATATTCTTAAATTTAATAGGACCTAAAATAACCTAATTTTTATGTTATGACCTAATTCGGTTTTTAGAACCTAAAAGGACCCAATTCGATGTACTGATCCAGTCCAACTGTAATTTTGTTAATTAAATTTTAAAAAATGACCGACCGGGTTAGCTAAGGGGTACGGGCCGTGGGCGAGTAATCTGGACTCTAGAGATGCCATGGATTCAAACCCCACAGTCGGCTGTTGTGGAATGGTATTCCATGGTTTTCCTTTTCCGCTCCAGGCAAATACTGGAACAGTCCCTTATTGAAGGCTATGGTTGCTTCCTTTTCCACCTTCCTTATCAAAAATTTCTGTTTCTTTTTCTACATCAATCCAAGTTGATGTCACATGGGCTATGCGAACAGTCACCATCCTCAGCTGTATCTATTACTACGTGAATCCTAAGATCCAAGACACTGCAAATGTGAGCGGTATAGGAATCATCTCACGCAGAGACCGAGGGTGAAGCCGAACTTGGAGGGTAAACGGACTACTTTTACATGTAAAACAAAGGGATTTATTTTAAAATTGGAATAACTATTCACCACAATATGAAATGATTTGTTTTAAACTCATTGTTGAGAAAAGCTGTAACAATGCGGTGTGGCAACTTCACATTATTACAAAAGTTTTACATTCAGTAGAAACAAATCGACAAAGCAAGTTTTAAACATAGCATGTTAAACATAAACAATCTCAGGAACACAAACCCTTTCTGAGAAATTAACAGATGTATACCGTCATCGTTCAGTGGTAACACGGAAATTAAAACATTGTGTAGGCCTCATACTTTTAGTTCCTTCTTTAAAAGCAATCGTGCCTAAATAGAAATCCTCAACTAGTCTCCTGCGAGAGTGGATTGGAACGGATAAGAACTTTTCTACAGATGGGAAAATTATATATTGTCAAGCATGTGTAAAACCAGTAAGTTTAATTTGTTTAATATATGCATATCTTTTATAATTTTAAAAAATTAATTAGATTTTATTTGTTTTCATTTCTAAAGTAACAAAGTGACAGAGTCTAGACTGCTGGATGAAATTTCATAATATTAACTGAGTATTATCCTGGATGATTCGGGTGGACTATTTTTATTTTTTCCTTCTATATAGTTACCTGCAGATAAACGATCCCACGTACTACAGTATCAGAATTCAGCATCTCAGTTGGCAAATGTTACCAGGAGAAATGCTTTCTAACAGAAGCAGAGTTTCATTACAAGTTCAAAGCTGGGTGCAGAAGATTCCTTTAATCTGTGTGTCTCCCACTGCTACTAATATACCAGTTTCAACACTCCAGAATTCAGTCCTGAAAACCTTTTTGAAATAATTTTGTAACAGAAAAATATCAGAGGAATCCACTAAGAAATAATTACTTGCCACAGACGTATGAGAAAATGGGTAGACTTTGCTGACCACTTGATCTGGTTAATTGTAGACGAGACAACAGATGCCTGTGGCAAATACATAGCCAGCGTTGTTATGGGCAAGCTCACATGTGAGGAACCTAGTATACCCCATGTCATTATGTGCAGAGAACTTTGCACGACAAACCACTCTAATGTGGCAATTGCTGCAAGGGATGAATTAAAAGTGTTGGGGCCAGATCCAAAACACTAGGATAAGTTATGGTTATTGGTGACAGTTCAGCTTATATGATAAAAGCAGGGGAGTTTTTGAAGGCATTCCATCCCCAAATGGCGCATGTCACCTGACATGGGCTCCACCGGGTAGCTGAAAAAATTCGGGAACAGCACCTTGTAGTTAACGAAATAATTTCTTCAGGGAAGAAAATATTCCTGAAAGCGGCAAGTCGAGTAATTACTTTCAAGGAAAAGCTTCCATCAATACCCCTCCCTCCCGAGCCAGTAGTGACACGATGGGGGACCTGGCTCTAATCCGCAATATATTATGCAGGAAACTATGAGAGTATCACGAAGAACATCGAATCATTAGATGAAAGCGAAGCTATTGCTATATTAAATGCAAATAAAGTGTCGCACTCCGTACTAGCTATACAGGAGTTGACATATATAAAGGCAAATTTTACAACCTAGAATTTTCAATCAAGAAGTTTTAAGGAGGCACTCTACCATTGACGGAAGCACTTCAAATTATCCAAGAAGTGAGGACCAAAGTGGCTCCTGGACCAGTTGGGTTGTATATAGCTAAGAAGCGGGAATCTGTTTAAGCCCGCAGTTCAGATTTCAAGAGGATGGAACAAATAGGCCGTATTCTCTCTGGACTAAAGGAACACGAAGTACTGCCTTGGAATCCTAAGGAAATCGCTTATATGAAGTTCGCACCTCTTACCTCACGTGTCGTGGAGCGTAGTTTTTCCGCATTCAAGAGAATTTTAAAGGAAGAGAGAAGGGTTTACTCCTGAAAATCTGTCAAAATGTTTCATTGTTCAGTGTCATATTAGAAGTTTTAAATGAGTTGTTAACCATACACAATAAAGATTAAATGTTTCGAACATAGTAGTGGTTTATGTCTCATGTTTTAATGTGATCGACCAATGTCATGTTAGAAGTTTTTAAGGAGTACTTGGCACTGTATTATAAAGTCAATGTTTTTAATACTATGGCCGTATATATAGTGTATTTTAAATTTTATTTCCCTTAAAAACGTGTAAGTTCCTAAATCAGAATTTTAAAAACATATAAAAGCCTAAAACGTGAGTTGAATAAACCTAAATTTTGTTTTTTAGAACCTAAAAATCCGGGGCTTAGTCATTACACTCGTAGGTCATAGAATTTCAAATATTCTCCAATAAATTCAAACGCAAATGACGTCGTCTGTCTTCCAAACGATCCCATCCTAATCTAAGTATCAATTCTGTGATGCTTTCGTAAGGGCTGTAGCAACCAGTCACGAATTGAGCGGCTCTCCTCACATGTAACAAAGGGATGAAAAAAAGATATGTATCATATCGAGTGTGGTATCTTAGAACAAGTATTCATAAATGCAATTGATATTTTGGAATATTTGGTTGTGTATTTCGTGTGGTATGAGATACTAACTTAAATCACTGATCACCGTTTATTACTATTACTCTGTGATTCACTAAAAGTGTGTGGCAGAGGGTGCACTGGACCTACCCGAAAGGGTAATAGTTGGGAAGGGATATACGGGATATGGTAGGAGGCGCCCATGGGCTATTGTGAGGAACCATCCCAGCATTCACGTGGAATGATCTGGGAAAACCCAGATCAGGATGGCCGGAGAGCTTTATCGAAAGCTACTGTCGGATTTTAAGTTTACTCACCCGGTAAATCCTGTCTATTCCATTCCCTAATCGCTCGCGGAAAAAATGAATACAGAAAAGAATCGGTTCGAGCCCTGATTTCTCTTATTTTCACGGTCATACGAATGTTGCTGGTAGCAATATTTCTTTGCTGTCGTTCTGAAATATGTAAGTCGTGAATTTTTCAATTAGGTTTATGTGCCTACCTTGAAAGTTTAACATCGTCTGTTCGAATCTCGTTCCGCGCAGAAATTTTTATGGCAATATAATCTGAAATTCGTTCGCTTACGGTTTTTCACTCTGATGAAACATCAAGAGTGGCGCGTGTAAATAACAATCAAAACATCGAAGTGAAACCTCCTCCTGGCCGCACTTGTTTTGTTTGTGATTGTTGTTTTCAACACAAAATTGTTTTTATTCAACGTTTACACTCTTTCTCGAGCTCCCACGAATCGACTCGGGGGCCGGGGCAGCACAAACACGACGGTGTGTTCGCATAGGCTCGTCTCGCGAGTGCCGCTCGCCTCGGTGGCGGTTGGTGCGAGCACATCGTTTACAGTGTCGTACCGATTCAACATTTGAAACAGTGAGAATGTAAACAGCAGTTCTTGTCAGCGCTCGTGCACGAACATCTCGTCAAAACTCTCAACGAGGCGCGTGGCATTAAATGGAAAGAACACCATACTTCTTTTAGTATTGTTCCCTAATCACGAGTGTTTATGGAGGACATTGCATCCCATACTTTTGAAAATAGAAGACATCAAATTAAAACTCTCAGAACTAGGTATTCTAGTAGGTACAAGAAACCTGAGAAAGAAATTCTACCTTCAATTTGGCTGAAAGACATTTTCTCATCGCAATATCTTCTTTTGTAATTACTGGTGAGATTTTTGACAGCAAATCTTCAAATTGTAATTCATACATCGAATATAAATTTTTAAATGTCATTTTGTCCTCCAGGCTCCAAAACCCACTTTTACAGCATGGTTGCTGAGGCTCACATTCTGTTATGCCGCAAGATCAAATTTCTTGTCCATCAACGCATTTTATTTTCAATTAACTTTCTACACGGCAAAACATTTAATTTTATAAGCAAGGTTTCTGCAAAATTAACTCCATCAGGCAGTTTGCTGCCATCGAAGTGAATTGAATGGTTCATTTATAAATGAAAGGTAAACACTGTCACTGCAAGTGATTCGTCCGAAGTGATTACGGAAAGTGAACCGTGTAAACCCGCCTTAAGGTTCTAACAAATTGTTAGCGTTTACGACATGCGAACAACAATATTACAAGGGAAACTTGAATAAAATTCAAACTTAACATGATTCTTCGAATTCAGTACCGTATCATATTGCAAAGCGGTTTAGAAAAATGAAAGCCTACAGATATAGTTAAGTGAAATTTTACACTTGTGGAACATTCTCAGCTAATAAGCGCAGTTGTAATGTAATCCTTCGGTATCAGTTGCGGAGATATACGAAACTTCGTAGCAGCTATCATCTTACACTCGCCAGAGCGTACTTCCAGCAGGTTGTAGAAATGAAAAACAACAATCCAGGATTTTGGTTTGGGAGGGGCTTGAGCGGACTTTGGTTTGGGGGGGGGGCCTTGGCTGGAGTGAATTTTGGTTGGGGGGGGGGCTTGAGTTGTACAAAGGGTAGTATTTATAGTCTCCTCGGGGCTCAAATCCGTAGAGCTAAAAAAAAAAAAGTCTCCAAAATTACAATGTCAGAGGTGGACCTAGATACTTTTGGGGAGGGGCTTGAGACCCCTAGCCAGTGCTGGCGTTAGGGGGAGTTAAGCGGGGCAAAAGTACCCGGGGCCCGGGCCACCAAAGGGGGGCCCGCCGGCCTTGGTGCCTAAATAAATAGAAATCAAATTTTAAAATCTGCAGCAGTAATTTTGAACATTTTTGTATTAAAATTTTCTGAATGTATCAACAAAAAAAAAAAAAAAAAAAAAAAAGTAAAGGAAAAATATTTTTTGGGGTTGTGGGGGGGGGGGCTAAGATCGCTTACCCGGGGCCCGTGAATCATAGCGCCGGCCCTGCCCCTAGCCCCCCCTCCCCCTGGATCCGCCCCTGCAACAATCTAATGTAGGTACACTACAGTTTTTCTTGGATCAACTTTGACTAGCGGACTTTTCGATGTGATGAAAAGAATCTTTGGCCACTTTGACAGAGGCTTCTGAGCACCATTCAATAAATTATTTCTATTTTTTTGTCAGAATACACTAAGGATCAGACGAACTCAATCTTTCGTTAACTATAATCGGAAATGTAGACTATAACCACTGTTAATTCACCGGAAGATACAGTTAAGCTGTTACGTAACGAGCATTATTAAATATACAAATTACCATGTTATATGAGTTCCTTGAAATTTTGGTTCTATCAGCTTTCTAAATTCAACTATCACCAAAAAAGTTATAATGAAGACGAAAAATCAGTAAAGCATGAAGTAAAAAGAAGATAAACCTCATTTAATTTCAGATCTTATAGATAATACGGCAAAGTGAACATAGTGATTCGATGTAATATTTCCTCCAAACGATTTGGTATGAATTCTTCAAAACAGACATCATCGTAAATATTTTCACTAAAATAGAAACTTAGTAAACAAATCGTTTATTTAAATTATTATAACTATTAACAAATCAAATTCAAATGAAGTTGTAACAAATGTTGGTCCATATTGTTTTTTAACCCTTTCAAGTCTGGACGCCACTATATTGACAAATGGCGGGGCGGGCTCGCAAGACTGGACACCAGTTTACTGCCAGAGGCGCGGGCGGGCCTAGCGGCCTGGACGCCACTATATTGCCAGCGCCTCTCTGCCCCACAGGACTGGAAGACAGTTTACTGTCAGCGCCCGTACCGCATCCTAGTGGGAACTAGGGGAAACTCTAGCAAGAAGAAATATCTTTTTATTATTTTTGTGAAAAAACGAGAAAAAACTTTCACTTTGAGTTGTAAATAAATAAAAAAATAAAATAAAAAACCAAAAATAAAAAATAAAAAAGATAAAAAAAAAAGTTTCTACCCTGCCAGTGCCAGGCCCGAAGCCCTGTATCAAAAAATGGTGACGGGACACTTTCAAAAAAAAAATAAGAAGAAAGAAATAAAATAAAAACCCTTCCCAATATCAAGTTCGATCACCTTGAACACAAAAAAGCGATGGAAAACTTTCGTTGGAAAAAAATTTCGCAACTAATCGAATTATTTGTAATAGTTCCAGAAACATTTCTTCTATTGAATTATAATATTCTAGTACAACACGAGTATAAAAAATTAAAAATTTAATGTTATTTTAGTATCGTTATAAGAAAAAAAGTTTCTTGTACAATTTCAAGCACTTTTCATAAAAAAATTAACAATAAGTGAGTTTCATTATAGTTTGATATATAATTAAATAAAGCGAGTCAATTTAAACAAATTAAGCCTCTGAAAATGAGCGTAAAACTGACGCGAAACCGGGGAGGGGTGAGCCGTAAAAGCCGGGCGCTCGCGGGCGAGGAGTGCCGGCTGAGGGGAGGGGCCGGCGGGGCGGGGCTCCCGTCCCCGCGGCTACCTCGCAGCCAGGAGCAGCCGACGCGAAAGGGTTAAAAGAAACTCTACAGTATTTCATGATGTTTGGTTTGAAGCCCCTGTGGCGGATCCAGGGGGGGGGGGACTAGGGGGCTGAATCCCCCCCCCAATAGCACCAAGGTCATCCCCGAAGAGATTTCTGTCGGCGTCCCCCTCCTCGTCCGAGTCAAGCCCCCCTCCCCTCCACCCCAATCAAAATCCTGGATCCGCCACTGTAAAGCCCACACAGGGGTTCTTTGTCAGAACACATTGTCGCAGATGTGGCAATGAGTCGCGACAAATAATTCCACCTGAACCGCGTCTGCGACACTGAATCTTTAATTGCGATGGAGCGCTTCCTCCGGTGGAAATTTCTCTACACTCCCATTAGTGTTGCCAACTTAGTGGATTTTCCACTAAAACTGGTGGTTTCGACCCCCCTTTTAGTGGAGAAATATTGCTTTTTAGTGGTTAGTGGTTTTTTTTCTAGTGATTTTTTTTTTTTTTTTTCCTAGTGGTTCAGTAGAATTCAGTTTCAATTAATGAAAAATCAAAAACTAAGCCACTTTTCGAAATATATTTCTACATTATTTTACTGCATAGAAAACATTGAAGTTGGCTGAGTTTTTATTCCATTTCACATAAAAGTTAAAATAACAGCTAATTGAATTAATTATAATCGATTAAGATTTCTAAGAATATTTAATAGATTTCTTCGTTTATTTTAAATAATAATGTTCATTTATTAAAAAATGTTCGCTGTTCCGTAATGTCATGACCACTCATTTATGGTTTTTAGTAAAATATGAACACTGACTTTGTGATATTCAACTTTACAAATGATTAAACCATTCAAGTTCTACTAAACATGGTGTTTGTGCAGAAAATATTTATCATTTTCAACCAATAAAATTAATTGATGAAAATTATTAATAGAAACGTTTGAATAGATAAATATTTTCAAATATCCCTTACTCGATCAATGACTTTGAAATACCTTTTAACAGTGGTTGATCCAGGATTTTGGTTTGGGGGGGGGGACTTGAGCGGATTTCATTTGGGGGGAAGGCGGCTTGAGCGGATTTTGGTTTGGTGAGGGCTTGAGCGGATTTCGTGGGGTGGGGGGCTTTATAGTCATGCCGCCCTTAAAAGATCATCTGAAAAAGATGAGTTAATATAAAATAGCAGTTGATTAAATAATTTATTGATGATTCATTGAATTACTACTTGCATGTTGATGTACTGATTAATTATACAGAAATTTAATGTGTATTATGTAATAATAAAGGTAACTGTTTTAACAATATATCCATTATTCTCTTTCGTAATAACGAAATATTTGTTTAGTGGAAAATTTAGTGGTTACGGGAGTAGCGCCGCTTTTTGTTAGTGGTTTTCTGGTGATTTTAGCAGTTGAATCTGGTGGGTAACTAGTTTAACGGTTGGCAACACTAACTCCCATTCTCCCCCTTTCCCCTTGGATACAATTATAAACAATGGAGCTGCGGCGTTTGTTCCTTTTTATCACACATCATGTTTAAATTTGAAGGAATCCCGCATATTCATTGAGTGAATTCACTCTTCTATTTTAATAATCTTATTTAATCTAACGTGAATATCCATTACACTGAACAAACAATTTGTCTCAATTTTACACATTATTTACGGAATTTATGAGACCAAGATTATTCAACCTCTGATGGTTTAAGCTAAACAGGTCATCCTACTGGGCAATCTGGGCTAGAGGTTGCTTTGGAATCGCTCCGTTGTTGCCGTACTTCACACAGGTGAAAGTATAAGCTCGCGTGAAAATTCCGATAGTGGCATTCGAAGAGGAAAATAGTTGTTAGATTATGTTATACCCACTATCTTTTAAGATGAATAAGATTGCAGTACATTGAGGAGAACTTCATTATTACTGGTATTCCAGTAATTACTTAAGGTCTAAGAGGAAACAGCGACCTTACAAGTCAATTTACTGTAAATAATTCGTAAGTGCAACCAGTGTGAATGTCCGGCAAGATCTTGAAGGGCAAGTTGAGTAACTCAACGAGCTGGCAGCCTTCCAACCACGGCAGGCGGCACGATCGTCAACGCATCGCTGAGGCCAATTACTAATGCAGCGCTTAACGGTTAATGGAGTAACAGCCAGCGCTGCACAGCAACAGCGAGCCACATACTACACAGTAGGCCTACTCGTTATATGAGCAGGCGGCTAAGAGCAAGGTCAGCACGTATTTTACCAGGTTTATAAAAATGGAAGTGTCGCCAACAAAGTATCATTCAACTTTAGAAACCGCGAAGGACTAACGAACTTATTCTGTCGCGCTTTCAAGCAAGTCACGGTTTACAGCAAACGCCTTTCCAGAGAAAAATCATGACCGTGTAAGCTAGCAGATAAGAGTCGAGCTGTAATACGGAAAGCGAGGCTGAAAACTACATACATTGGTTGTGCTTCATACATAGCGCCTTGTCAGTCGGTAGCTAAGTAACCAAATTAGGATTGATTACAAATTACCGTCTTCCTGGCAAATTCAAAGGCTCCGGCAATCACAATGCTCTTTTTTCCGTTTGCTCAATTATACAATAAACCACCAATTTTTCTTTCGTAGAATGACAAACCAGAGGAATCGCATTACTTTACAAAACGGAATAACCAAAAAGTTTCTTTAACACCTCAATAAAATCGAGAGTAATCAAAGTTAAACAAATAAATAACTAATTAAATATAGAAAGGCGATTTTTTTTTTTTTTTGCATTTAGTGAGTCCAGTTAATACGAAAAAATGTATGAATGCTGCCATATCAAAAATAAAAATTTGTTCAAGCTACGGAATAAAAACAATAAAGAAATACTATAATCTTTTAAGATCTACAAATCAGTCTAAAAGCACAAATTCGTAGCTCGCGAATAACCATAAAGGAGTATTCAACAGCAATATGTAATTAACCACAGCTAAAATGTTCAAGGAACTGCTGCAAGGATTAGAGGCGAAAGGTAGTTATGCCTGAATAAAATTCAAAAGTAGGAAATTGATAGAGAATTATGAATCTCTCTTAAACAGCCATATTGCAACAAAAGCACCCATATTTTTTCTTTCCTGTGGCTTTAACGCCTCGTTGACGCCGAGGTCATTAGAGGCGGGATGGGACCGAGGTCAAGGAACGGGAAGGAATTCGGCCATGGCCTTTGAAGGAAGCATCCCGGCATTTGCCTGGAGTGATTTGGGCAAACCATGGAAAACCCAAATCTGGATGCCCGGACGGGGATCCAAATGATTAATTATTAAAAGTTCGAATGCATTCTCAAGAAAAGCAGTGCAGAATTGCTGGGAGGTAGTTTCTCTATCTCAAAACAAGAATGTTGATTAGAAATGAAACATTAAGAAATTAGCATTCACATCTTCCTATACATCTGATGAAATTTAATCATAGTTAGAATTCTGGCGTTGATAATGCAGTGGCAAAATTTGTGTCGCTAAAATGAAACTTAAATTTCAACCCGATCAAATTAATCAGTGCCTTACAGTTGTTCTCCCGATTTCAGTCTCAAAAAGACATACAATATAATATGAGCTACCTGCAAACAGAACCCGTCGAAAATCTCAATCAACTAATTGTAAAATTATATTAATAGGACTGCTACAAATCCGGATGCTCGAATTCAGATCTTACTGATGAAAGTTCCAATATTAAGACGCTATTCCACCTCACCCTGTAATTCTAAATTTCACTGTACGTAAATGGATAAAATGAATTCAATAGTATACAGCAGTGTTTCTGAAAGTGCGTTACACGAACCCATTGGGGGTTCGCGACAAGATTTCCGTAATGGTTGGCTATCTCATGCGTATAACACGCACCATGGTGAATATTGCTCATTGTCGCTAGCAATAGAGCTAAACAAAAAAGTCGCCGTTTTTTCTCAAGCTGGTTCGCAGCGCCTGGGAACTTAATAGGGTACGTGGAGCTTAAAAGTTTGAGAAACACTGGTATACACGTTCGAGAGAGAAAACAGGCAACTTAGATCTCAATGGGTTCGCAGTCGACTGACGTGGCAGTCCGTCTAATGCATCACGATCCCAGGAGCTCAGTGACGCAAGACAACTATTTTTAACTTTGTACGTCGTCGCGGAATCATGCACAACTATAATATCGCCGTGATATCTTTGGCATAATCGCAATCGCGCGCATTGAAGACAACCACACGCAGATTTTTTGCAGATCGGAACTACCGCTCATGATACTTTGACACAACTGATCAGATATAGCAATTCAGTAACAGAAACGTTGGTGAAGACATTGTGGAAACGAGCTGAGATAATATCGAGAATGTTCTACCCCCTATCGTTCCCAGAGTCTAGATAATTCCATGCGATCTCCATTTTTTTTTTACCTGGAAACGCCTATTCGCTCGTAAGTCTTGTGATACAAAATATTTTGATTTGAACCGCTGATGCTTACGACTAATAATGCGTTAGTAATGATTGAGCACACAACAGGTAGAGCATATCTGTAAGAGTTCATCGTGCAGCATTCGTTTTTGCCTGTGACGTCTTCGGACTTAGTGTAAGTACATGTCGGCGATTATTTCGAATTAGCGTTGAGTAAATTTACAAAATTGGCGTAGCGTGAAAACGCGTTCAGCTAGGACACTATGATCCAAAGTGAGATGATAAAAATATTCGTCGGAATATAAGATCGATATTAAATTGAAAATTAGAAAAAAATAAACATGTCTTCTCATATGAATCGTAAATATGCTGGAAGTTATAGAGAAGGCAAATCAGAAGAAAGCTCGTGTCAAAAGTAACCCAAGAAACCTAAAAGTCCAGGGCCGAACAAGTGTGAGGGCTAAGACAGCGTCGAAAATAAAATAAAACGAAGTGTACGTGTAAACAGAGTTCTATTCTGTAACGGTTATACTACTCTATGTAACCACTGTATCAAAGATATTGGTAATTAAATAACATATTAATACAAAACGCTTGTGATTTTATCGCGACGTTTTCATGGAAAATCTACGGCGCGGAACAAAACTGCGCCTTTCTCAATCTTTTTTTCCCCCATTTTCTTATGACTCTACGCCTCGTCCAAGTCAGGGCCAACGGAGTCCGAAAAGTACTTGGCAAGAGACTGCAAGCAATTAGGCCATATATTTTGAAAGAACCATCACTAATTCGTCTGGAGTGATTTAGGGAAACCACGGAAAACCGAAATCTGCCGGGTAGGGATTCGAATCTGCTTCCTCCCGAATAGCTAGGCATAAGCTAGGCATACACACACACATTTGTGCGCCAGCAATCCCGTGGCGATCCATATAGACGATAAAATGTGTGTGTTAATTGTCTAACGACGAGCCGCATCACAAGCCAATAACAATCGTTACAGATTTGGACGTGGTGAGCAAGCGCGACGGTAACCATACACACAGATATCTCACTTAACAATTTACTCGCGGCACATAAACATGGTTAGCAGGGGCGTAGCTACTATGGGGCTAGGCGGTGCAGTGCACCGGGGCCCTCACGCTCAGGGGGCCCCCAAGCATACCTCAAGGGGCCCCAAAGCGCACCTCTAGGGGCCTTCAAGCGCAGTTTAGAGGGCCCCACGAGCCTTCACGGCAAACTGGCGACCTTTTTTTTTAGCTCTAACCGTCGCCTAAGGGGCCCCTGAGAGTACAAGAGCCCCTCACTAAGGGCCCTCGCTGTGCTCAGGGGGGCCCCAACCACTGCTCAGGGGCCCCTAAAGAATAATTCAAGGGCCAGCACACAAAGCAAAAAAAAGGTCGCCCGTCTGACCTGAGGGCCCAAAATAAATTTTTTGCACCGGGGCCCTTGTTGACCTAGCTACGCCACTGATGGTTAGTGTCTAAAAAGTTAAGTAAGACGAGCAGAGAATTCGTAGCTCATTTAGTTGTGACATATCAGCAACATACTCCATTGCGAAAGGTGAAACCGAGAGAGTATGCGAACAGAAGTTTTAAAAAAATTAGGATATAGTGCATTGATATAGGTTTGTGATAAATATAATATAAAAGTTGATAGTGCATTAATAAAAAAAAAGAAATGCGGAGCACTTTTTCGCAAGAAATATATAAAAAAAATAATAATATTCGACAAGAAGTGGAACAGGCGAAGACAAAATCTACAAAACTAATTTACGTTATTACTACTACTTACTACTGTTTATGAGAGATCAACACGAACCAGTGGACAGTATCAGCAATATAGGAAGCCCAAATTATGGAGGAGAAGATGTATCTGTGCATTTATGTAATACTGAAGAAATCGAAGAAAATGCTTTTCAAATAGTGAAAGTAGCAGTACATGATCGTGTTTATAACCTTCCTGCAACCACTTCTTTTTGTCATACTATCCGTTTCTTGTTCTTTTTTACAGCTTTAATATAAGCTGCTGCACGAATAAATACATTTTTTTGTGTAGAACTTAAAAACATGATTCATTTCAATATTGTCACCTCGCTTGTAACATAACCTCACTACACTTGGCTCGCGATGTTTTGGAATTCCCAGTGAGCCGCAAGCCAGGAAATCATGACGGATAAATCCGTAGACCACTACCATAAACACAACAATTTGAGCGCGGCGAGCCAGCTGAACGACAAATGTGTGGAACTGATGTTCGTGTGTATGGGCTCTGACAAGTACAGGCTCGTCGCGAGAATATCCGCGCGTAAATGTTTGGCGAGTTTACTTGCGCGCAAATGTGTGTGTGTATGGGCAGCTAATGAGATGGGAGGCGAGACGAGAGCGTTACCCCACACCCACCATGCTCGGTCAAAGTTTCTTACCAGCTATGTCGTCCGTCCATGTCTTACAGTTAGATTCTTAACAAGCCATCCGGGTTCAACCAAGAGAAAGTGTGATTAGGCAGCTCCGTCTTCAGAGGTGCCTTTTGTGTTCACTTGAAGGCAATGATCACCCAAGTTGAAACAAGCCTATTTCACGTAACAGTAAACGTTGACTTCACGGAGTTCTTTCTGATTTTGTTCATGAACCGAGTGGAAATTAATGTTTCGCAAACGTAACGTGCACCTGTTCAAACTTACCCGACATGCGTCTATTGTCTTAATGCTTTATCTGAAACAGGACGACATCCTGAATTAAAACGATAATAACGTAAGTATGAGACAGATATCCAATGGCGGTGGTTACAGAGAACAGCCCTTTCAAAATCAAGCGAATTTAGAATTTATTTAACTTTGTGAACGGTATTAAACGAAATATGAAGTATTCGGTTTCCATTCACCTCTGGCGAAACTTGCGCTGTGTATGAAGTACTTACTATTAGCACTCCAATGTTCGTAAACCCTGGTTAAAAAAAAAGTAAAATAAAAGGGTTAATTAGATGACTAGGGAAATTGTCACCCGAGTGTTCGCTCCATCGCAATTAAATATTAATAACAGTAACTGGACATCGTTCCTCGAACACCGACTTGGAACGCCGACTACAGGATACAACTGACCTTCGGGTTTTGGACTTTAGTGCCATCCGCATTCCAGATAGTATGCCCAACCTTCACAAACATAGGTATGTGATAGGATATGTAATTTTCAGTGATTATTCAGAAACGTGGCTACCTTGTTTTTCCGAAACTTGCGATAAAAGCTTTAAATAAATGAAACACTGAACATTAGACCCGTGCAAACAGCTTACGCAAACACTCCAAGAACACGCAGACCAGAATCTACCAAAAGATGTTAATGCTTCAAATTGTAACTATCGGAAGATACAGTTCAATCGTGCCTGTAGATTCCCCTCACCTCCATTTCTGGATCATAGCACAAAACAAAAAATCTTAGCGAGATATCTAAAACCCATATACCTACTTTAAGTTAGAAACTGAAAAGCGACCTGTCACGAGCGCAATTAAGGATGAAAAATTAGCAGAAATTTGCACACAAAAATAATAATAAAAAAATTTGAGAATAAGATGCTTATTTACATTTGTGCATTAAACATTTTTTTCCTTCCCAATTTATCGCTTTAGGGCTGTCAAAGTGAATGTCTAGACTAGAAGAAAGGATCGGAATTCGGAGAAGACCTTTTGAAATCACTAATTCTATCACCTAGAGCAGTTTTTGGAAATCATCGAACATTGAAATCAGTATGGCCTGACAAAACGCCAGTTTTGAGCGTTAATGCTCTCTCCCATTAACAACTCATTACCCACAGTAACCTCGTCAAACGCAACAGTTCCTTGGCATCAGCAAACTATTCTACAGAAACGAATGTTATTTCAATTCATATTATTACTAGGACTAAAAATAGCGAAGGTACGTTTTAAAATTTACTGTTAAATGGTATTACCGAAAACTACATGATTGGAAGAGAATTAGCAATACCCCTGTTACACTACAGCTTTATTTTAGACAGCTATCGGGCCTTACATTTCAACGGCTATTCGAAACAGGAATAAAATTGACAACAAATAATTGTGTCACGCCATTCACCTGAACTGATTCCCACAAAGTTTGGAGAAAATTCGAAATGCAGAATCAGAATATGAACACACTCAAGGAACAAGCAATGAATCACCTCGCATCAGAAAAAAATTTCAAGCTACACAATCACTGGCGGGAAACAATGTTTGCTTGCGTTTCATCTAAGATTAAAAGTTAATGAAAAGAGCATGGAGAAATACTGACAGCTGTTATTAAGCAATTAATAATTCAATACAGAATTGGTTGTAATGAAATTAGAACATCTCGACTCTCCTTTAGGGAACGCAATCAGTTAAGCCCATTCAGAAAGTTGAATGGTAGCAATCTGGTTATCGCAGTAAACAAAACTATAGAAATTCATTTTGTCCGAAGGGTAATAGGTGTCCCAACAACACTATCACCGATTGCTCCCTCGAGCCACAATGCACCCATCCAATCTTTTCGACACACACTATGAAGTCAAAGGAGTAAACTTCCTTCCTTAAGTTAATGACTTCATGTTATTTATAACATAATTTTACATTTTCATTCTGTTATTGGCTTATTGATCCTGGCAGAATATGATTATTCATAGTTTCTCTTTGAGATCTATATTAAATGTAGTTAAACGGTGTAATTTATAAACAATTTCACGGAACGAGATTCTGCTATTAGACAATTCTTAAAGTGGGTCACTAGATTAGTCATGAACATTAACAGAATAAGAAAACTCCTCGACGATAACTAGTCATAAGAGGCAAGGACGCTGCGTCGTGCATACGTGAGCATATAAAACTACCACCCTGCATCTTTTTTATCGGAAAGTCACCGCAGGGTAAGATGAGAGACCTTGACCGTCAAAGGCAGACGGGAGCGATAGCCACGACGGAGTATGACCTTTGCCGGGCACGTGCCGTGCCCGAGTCCTGTTGCTAACCTGCTGAATCGCTGATAGACGGTGAAAATCGCCTTGCTCAATCAGGTGCCAAAAGACGATCGATCTTTCAGACATAAATGCTAGAGTAGGAGAATTACAAAATTCACCTGACGCAGGATCTCAACACCACGAAATTGTCTATCCAATAAAAACTTTTCTGAAAACGGGTTTAAAGGAAAAGGGCAAATGCTAACCCTGAAGTCTTGGTAGAGAAATATATATATATATATATTTTCTTGGCTTTATATCTTCGGTTTTAGACCCTTCAAGGCTCAAGATCTTGCTTTTCGATTACGCGAACATTTTTTAGTCTTCTTTTGTCTGAAACTCGAAACAGCTGCTTCTCACTCTAAGAGGGAAATTATTTTAGTTATCTTTGCACCATTTTTCTAATATTTTGTAACTGTTATTAATTATTCTATTTGCGAACTGACGAAAATGAAGGCCATATTCTAACCGCCAGTCTTGCGTTTTCAAAGTCAATGTGATGTGTAAGGTTCCGATCTTTAGGGCAAGTCATATTTTTTTCATACCTTCCTTTAGAGCCGTAATGCTGAGTAAAACACTGATTGAACGTTTCTGATTGTATTTAAATATATTTTATACAGCATATTAAGGTCATTTTCGTAGTTTTGGTCATATTGCGACAATATTTATGGTAATATGGTCATATTTTGAGAAAATATTTCATAAGTTTTTAATAGTGCCGGGGATTCACAATATATAGATGAGAAGAAATTAAGATAATTATTCATGAACTGTGTGCTCCATTATACATTGGAGGAAATACCAAACTGAATTGGTCAGAATTCACCAGTCAAGAATTAAAGTTATTCATTGTCACTCTCTAAACCAGGGCTGGTCAACCCAAATGATCTTGTGGGCCAGTTTCGAAGTTCATCATAACTCCGCGCCCCGCATAAAAAATTATATATCCCCACTAGAGACATTTTTTTAGTAAAAAATCGTAACATGAGTTATTATTTATTGTGTTTACTATTATTCTTACACGTAAACACAGATAATATAATAATTATTATACTAAACGCACATTGTATTGAAATATATAACACTAAAAATGAAATATAAAAAATATTTTGTAAAAGTGTGATGAATCTCGTGGGCAGGAAAAATGTTCAAAGCGGGCCGCGGGTTGGCCACCCCAGCTCTAAACGTTCATGTTCTGCCCGCCTTTTAATCTTATATCTTTGGGAGTGTGCATAAACCACGTAGCTCCATTTTGGCCTCCTGTGAACCCCCCTCCCCTCCACTAACATTCCATGCTGTATCATGGTTTTTGAGTGAATAAGGTGGCTGAAGTTCCGAATTCTAACTATAATAACGTCACAGACGGCTCGAGACGTCTATTGCCGCTACGTCAGCAATGTGCCTAATCTTGTTGTTTTTAGGTTGAATGGCAACCTGGACCAGAATGACTACTAACATTCCATGATGCTTGGTGGATTCTGAGTAAAGAAAACAGCTGCCACAGCAAATTCTGACTATAAAATTGTCACAGACGGCTCAAGATGTATATTAATGCATAGGCAGTAATGTGCATAATTGTATCTTTTGGGTCCAATTACAACTTTGTTACATATTGTACGGCTTTCGGATAAACTTTCCCTTAAAGTGCCAAGGATGCAGCTAGCCATATTTTCAATCTGATTAACAGTTTTTTTCTACTAGCCGTAATTTGCACAGTAACGGGTTATCATTAAATACTACCAGTTTAATTGTAAAAAAATTCACGTGGGAAAGAAATATATTTAACACATAACAAATATGTAGCGGCCTGACAGCTCAAATGTAATTAGTGGGGAAAAAAGTGGTTTCTGCACTAGCTCTCAAAAAATTGTGGCTACGATCCTGTGTTCAAATCCCGGTGGGGGCAAGAATCTTTAAGATTTGTATTTGATTATATGAACTACACTGGAGCGTTCTGTGGTTCGGAATCTACGTTAAATTGTAGGTCCCAGAGGAAGGGAACTGGCCGCCCTACCTCTGATACAACAGCTTAGTATGCCTCCTTCTGGAGGATCCAACTAACCTTCAGGTTAGGTTTTTTATACTGTCTATATATTTAATCTGCCCAATCAAATACTATCATAGGAGCAACTCTTGGAAATAGATCAAATTAATTTCTCACAAACTTCTCTAAGGATTCTGATGAAATATTGTATACTGAACAGAAATCGATAGATGTCGACCGAAGATCGGTCACCCAGATACTCTCGACTATGCAGCAACAGCAGCATGCCACATAAGTCAGTGTCTCAATGAAAAACTTTTTAAAATAATCCTCAGTCAGTGTTAAATCTGCAGTGGACCAGTGAGCACCAACATGTCAAAAAGAAAATTTTCTGAAAGGGCGAAGTTACAGAGATACGTTAGAGAATTTGAAGAGAAGAAGTTTAGTACAGATGAAAGAGTTCTTTTCTATAAATTATGTGAAATTAAAGCGACTTTAACAAAATGATTTAAAATTTAATTTCTCAAAGGGGCCATGAGTGCACGGAAGCAAATTATTCTGTCTATGTGAAAGCAACGCTACTATATAAAATAAATTATGTGTAATTGAGCTTGTTTTGACGTATAGCAAATTTAAATATTTGGTCATATTTTGTAATTTTTAGGTCATATTTACCCGTTTTTAAGGTAATATTTGCCTGCATATTTCTGTATTATTTTGGTCTTTAAGATCCGAACCCTAGTGATACGTCATAGCACTCAACCACAATGCCATAAAAACTTTCACTTCTACTCGTGCTCATATCGAAAATTATTGTGTTTTGCAGAATTCACTATGGGTTCTCTGTTCACTGCTTCACAAACTGTACGCAGCATACAGGTTTAGTTCACCGAAGTCTGTTGCAGGTATAAGCTGTTTGAACTAAATATTTAATACGTTTTTTTTTTAACTGCTTAATGTCTCTTAACAGCGAGGTCTTTAGAGAAGGGAAAGGAAGGGGCGTAAGGAATGGGAAAGAATTCGGCCATGGCCTTTTGAAGGAAGCATCCCGCCATTTGCCTGGAGTGATTTGGGAAACCATGGAAAACTCAAATCTGGATGCCCGAACAGGGATTCGAACAGGCATCCTCCCGAATGCGAGGCCAGAACGCTAAGCGTTACACCACCACGCTCGGTATTTAATACAAAAATGAAATCTGAACTGAATCTCTACAGCGAACTTCAAGTGAATGTCATATGAACAAGACATTTTTATACTTATTGCTTTAATTTATTTGCTTGTGACTATACGCCTAGCCGAAATCGGGGTTGGGCTGGGGTCAAGCAATGGGAAAGATTTCGGCCATGGCCTTTTGTAGGAACCATCTCAGCATTCACCTGGAGTGATTTGGGGAAACCATGGAAAACCCAAATTTGGATGGCTGAATGAGGATTCGAAGTCGCGCCCTCTCGAATGCGAGGCCAGAGCGTTACTGCTCACCACTCAACACTTGCAGTCCTGACAGGACGTTTTGTAACAGGGATGGAGTTTACAACTATACACATTTGCAAAACCACTTGAAGTGATCGATCAATCCAGGAATATATTACACCAGAGCTATTAAAAAATGCACAGAATGTAAATCACTTCACCTACTTCTAAAATTGTATTGCAACAATAGCTAGGCATTTAAAAAATGTAAATTCACTTATAATCAATGCATTGTACTGTAAAAAACTTGTAATTTTTACCTAGCTACTAAACTTTTTTTAAATTTTATAATGATTGGCAATTACAAAACAATTTTAAAATACATTTCTTGTAACTAGAATCTGAGGATTTCTCTTCCAATATCATTCCTGAAGCATGGGGAAAAGAAATACTACACAAGCATTAATGTAACACAGGTTTATCTGATTCTATCCCATTTTACTTCTCATTTCTTCTTTTTAATGATCTTTGGCCAAATTATGAAATTTACAACAAAACTTATCAAAAATATTTGTGTACTTACTCATTTGTTGCAATGTTGCTAGTTCACTCTTCTTCTTCTTCTTTGCAGCAGGCACATTTATATCTGCTTGCAATGACGGCACTATCTGTTTTTCAACTTTTACAGAAACATCCCTATGCTCATCTTTCTCTACCTTTGCAATATTTACATCATTTATATTTGCAGGTGACCCCTTATCAGCTTTTACAACCAACTGTTTTTCATTTTTCCCCAATTTTGAATCACTGGCTGATACAGGCAGTTTATCTTCTTTGTTATGTTTTCTCTCATCAGCTTTACTTGACACAGATTTTTCCTCGAGTTTAATAACTGGTTTTTCATTCTTTGCTGTTTGTCTTTCAATTTTTGCAGCAGGAGGCTTCTCATCATACTTAGTGATTTTATCAGCTTTTGCTGTATTTAATTTTTCTGTTTTTGCAGAAGAGGGTTTATCTGGCTTCACCTGATCTTTTTCCTTCAAAGCTCTCCCATTTTCTTCACTCTTCTTTGCTTTTTCAACTTTAGGTGAAACGGTTTTTTCATTTTTAGAAGCAGTAACTGCCTTCACAGAAACAGAAGTAATTTTTGTAGATTCTTTGGTATGAGATTCTAGTGCTTTTGGTGGAGGTTTAGTTTCTGGAGGAGTGTCCCTTAGATCTTCACGCTGAAAAACGAAATGAATCATATTTAAACCAACTACTAACAGATATTTCACCATTCACTAATTCAGTGAGGTTAATAAAACTAAAGCATTTCTTGAAGTTTATTAATTTGTAATATACAGAAGACACAGTCAAGCAAATTATTAGTACTCTCCAGGAAGCAAACCACCTCCACATACAAAATATTATTCAGGCAAACTTCCCAAGCAAATCATCATAAACCTTCATTTAGTAAGCCATAAAACACACTATAGTACTAATATAATAAGCAAAGAATATAAGATAAGACCTGTAAAAACAACAATATTAGCTACAATATAATAGAATGTAATATAACTATCTACATCCAAACAAATGGTATACAGCCTTTGTAACAAAGGATATGTACTGAGATAAAGTCATAAATACTTTAAAAAACAGCAATGCAAAACCATTTATAATCAACAACTAAGCCCTGGAAGAAAGTACCATACTAGCTACAATATGTGAGAATGTAATATAGCTATCTACAGCCAGACAAATGTTTTATTTCAGCCTTTCCAAACAGAATTTAATATTGGATATATACCAAGAAAAATAAATATATGCTTCCAAACAAAAAACTAAAAAGAAAAGCAAAACCATTTACAATCATTGACTTACCATAAGAAGTTGGAAGGAAATAAAAGGCATTTTGTGAGAATATTCTGTTCAGGACAGAAAGAAAACCATATGGGCTACAGTTTTTTTTTTTTGATGAAAAACAATATGTAGAAAGCCAAAATGAGATTTTTTTTTCTTTTCTTTTGACTAAGCTCTCCAGAAGAGGAAACTATTATACATACTATAAATGCTAGGTTTCAGGGTTCTTTTTTGCTTTTAAATCTTCTCATCTTATATTAAATAATGGTTTCCTTCCTATCCTTAAAGCAATATTAAAAAATTAAGTAAACTGGAATGAAAATCATGCCAAGAACATAGTCCAAAAATTAATCTGCCACATCTGTGTAGAAAGAAAAAGTTATAGTTTATGATTTGAATGTTACTTCCAAGGGAGGGAAAAAAACAAGCAACTTTTTTTGTTACTAATGACAAGCATTTATATCGGACTCACGCTTTCTTTGAGTTTAAGAAGCAGATCATCTTTGGGAAGAATTTCTTCAAAGTGATTAATAGGAGCTATGGGAGTATCCACTATCAGACTTTTCTCAGTTTTGTTCAATAGTATTGGTTTGACTTTTTCCTTTTTCTTCTTTTTCTTAACATCCTGCAAATACATTTCATGTAACATGTGTATTTAACCCATAAGCCATGCACAGATTTTACAGAGTATGCACAGCACTAAGTATAACAGACATGCAGAGGGATAAAGGTACAATACTAAGAATCATGCACATTGTGAAACATACTGTAGCAAGACTATCATTAAAATTTCCATATCTGACTCCAAGGAGATGTCTTATCAATATTCAAAGCAAGAGGTATGGTGATTAGACCAGATTCAGAGCACAACCAAAGGGAAATGCGATGATACAATAGTGGTTTGATAAGTAATTTGACATCAAAGAGATCAAATTAAGTATTAGAAGGAATTTTAATTTTTGACAGTCTCTTTAAAGCACAACACACCAACATTTCTCCAGCTTTGTGGTTCCCTTGTGCAAATCTTTCTTCAATACCCTTAAAATACTTATCTATCCTCATATTCATAAAACACAATGTATGCAGTTTTACTGGAACATTGTGTCTTAAAACATAGGGACTTACTTACACAAGCACTATAGTTGAAATTTCCAGATTTCCACACTGATTAATTAAACAATAAGACATGCATCAATTTCTAGTGACAAAATAATAAAAGCAGTAATTTACCTTCCAACAGTAAAAACATTTTAATCAACATGTTTACTTAATCTGCTTATTTCTATTATTGTGTAATGTGATAATGTTTTGAACAAACTAAAATCTCTAGTACGAAATATTTAGTATACAGAAGCATGTAATAAGGACAATGTGATATGTCAAGCTGTGAAAGTCATTTAATTTTCTTTTATTGCCAGCATTACAATATTACTCAATATGAAGCTGGGGGTCCAGGTATACAAAGGCATTACACAAATAATCTCCATCACCCTCAGCAGCACTAAGTGAGGAGGGAGTAAAGTACAATAATACAGACTAATTTTTATCTTTACTTATTAATAAAGCTGTAATGGGTCATATACCGTAATTGTTTTTAATGGCGTCATGCAAAAACTACAATAGATTTTGAATGGATTTTCACAGTTCAAAATTTTTTGCATCAGACTTAAAATCTATGACATGCTTTAAGACTATGTGACCTGGCACCAAAGCAGGAAATATAAATCTGATATGAACTTCAACACTTTTAATAACCACACTAAGTTTAACTAAACAACCCATGCAAAAATTTTGAGAATAAAATACGAAGAATAGTGAGGTTGATGCTTGTAATATAATGGAAAGTAGAAATGCACTTTTTTAGCAAATATTTATTTATTTAGTGTAATAGGTATGCATCAAAATACTTACAACATATTACGAAACAGACAGGAAAAATTAAAACACACTGTATTTACAACAAAATGTCATTGACATTAACAGAATACAACCAACCTGAACAAATATCAATATCTCTGTGATGTGTTGCTGTGCGAATAAAATGTTTACACTGAAACTGTAGGATAGCAAAACAAAAATGTTTCTGTAACAGAAAAAAATATCCGAAAAGCTACTTACTGTATAAAAAACAGTTTATTGACAAATCTGTGATATCTGCTGCTGCAATCTAAGGACTCTGAACTATCTCATACACATGACCTCTTTAAGCATCAAATTCCGAAAAATTCTTTCTCAAGTTATGATTTTACCTAATTGGAGACCTTAATCTTTAAAACGATATGCTATTTATCAATATCGGTTAGGTATCAAAGGAGATAAATAGCTCGTAATAATAATAATAAAAAACAGAAACTTTTACCCTTTAATAGCCGAATTCCAAAAAATTCCTTTTATAAAATATGGTATGACCAAAGCGGACACCTAATTTATCAATTTCAGTTAGGCATCAAGAGAGCAAAAAAAAGTTTTAGAAATCATGATTTTTTCCCCCTTAAGGGGTTCTTACAACTTGGGACCAAAGCAGATACTTTAATCTTTAAAATGATACCTCATTTATTGATTTCGGTTAGGTATTAAGGGAGATAAATGGCTCGAGACAAAAAAATGCGTTTTAGGAATATTAATACTTTTGCACTTTAAAGGTTGAATTTTGAAAAATTTCATTCTTAAAATATGGTGTAACAAAACAAGTCAGCCTTTAAAATGATACCTCGATTATCAATTTTGTTTAATTATCAAAGGAGATGAATAACTTGAGACACAAAAAACGCTTTTTATAAATACAGATATTTTTGCCCTTTAATGGTTAAACTCGGAAAAAAATCCATTCTTAAAATATGATGTGACCACAGCAGAGACCTTAATCTTTAGAATGATACCTCATTTATCTGTTTTGGTTATATATTAATGGAGATAAATGGCTCGCGACATAAAAATGCATCGATGAACCATTGATACTTTTTCCCTTTAAGGGTTTAATTCCAAAATATTTCTTTCTTAATATATGATGTCACCAAAGTGGAAACATTACTCTTCATAATCATACTTGATTTATCGATTTCGGTTAGGTATCCCGGGAGATAAATGGCTCGAGGCACAAACAACACATTTTAGAAATACTGATATTTTTGTCCTTTAAGGGTCAAATTACGAAAAATTACTTTCTTAAAATGTAATGTGACCATGGTGGAGACTTTAATCTTGAATATGATACCTCATTTATCAATATCAGTTAGATATCAAGGGAGATAAATGCTTCGTGACACAAAAACGTGTTGCAGAATTATTAATACTTTTGCCCTTTAAAGTTTGAATTCCGAAAAATTCCTGTCTTAATATATGATGTGACCATAGCAGAGATCTTAATCTTTAAAATGGTACTTCATTAAATTATTTCGGTTACGTATCCAGGGAGATAAATGACCTGTAATAAAAAAAACAGCAATGTAGAAATATTGACATTATTGCCATTAAAGGATCTAAATCCGAAAAATTAATTTCTTAAAATATGATGTGACCAAAGTGGAGACCATAAGCTTTTAAATGACACCTCATTCATTGATTTTGGTTAAGTATGAAGGAAGATAACAGCTTGTGACAAAAAAAAAAAAAAACCTATAGAAATAATATATAAGATTTGTGCAAGTTCACTAGAAGAGGACTGCCATGTGAACGTGGGGATAGTATGAAACCTTGCATATATCATGATAATTTCATCCATCCTGGCAAGTCTTCATTCAGGAGAAATTGAAGCTAAAATTTGTAAATTTGCTGAATATATACAGGTATATACAATTAATGGTACTGTCCTTAGAACGGTAGATTCTGCTAAATACCTAGGGGTAACAAATTGTAATAATTTGTCGTGGAATGAGCATATCAAGAATGTAATTGGGAAAGCAAATCATATGCTTCAATTTCTAGGTCGTAATTTAAAACAATGCACTCTGGAAGTTAAATTGATTGCATACAAGTCACTAGTGCGGCCTCACTTAGAATATTGTTGCTCTGTATTAGGTCCCCATCAAAAGGGATAAATGGAAGCATTAGAGATGGTCCAAAGAAGAGCCGCCCGATTCGTGACAGGTATATATAGTTAGAGGGAAAGTGTAAGTGCGATGTTGAAGGAGTTAGGTCGAGAAGATCTGGAAAACCGAAGGAGTTACTCTCGACGGAAGCTAATTGAAAAATTCACAACTGACATTTCAGAATGACAGCAAACAAATATTGCTACCAGCAACATTCGTATCTCGGAATGACCGTGAAAATGAGATAAGAGTAATCAGGGCCACAACAGATTCTTTTCTGTATTCATTTTTTTCCACAAGCGATTGGGTAATGGAATAGGATTTACCGGGCGAGTAAACTTAAAATCCGACAAAAGTAGCTTTCGATACAGCTCTTCAGCCATCCTGATCTGGGTTTTCCATGGTTCTCCTAGATCACTCCACGTGAATGCTGGGATGGTTCCTCACAATAGTCCATGGGCGCCTCCTGCCATATCCCTTCCAAACCATTACCTTTCCGGATAGGAGCAATGCACCCTCTGCCATGCACTTTTAGTGAATCGTGGAGTAATAAAAACAGTATAGATTATATATGATGTCAGCTGAAAGGAGGCATGTTATGGCGTGCCACTGTCTTCTGAAGTTGCAGGTTCAATATCCGGATGAGATAATTTTTTCCTCTGTACGTTTTTATTGCTTATACTGTATTTGGTGTTTATAATATTTAACATTAATTTTTGTAAAAAAATAAGTATTTACACTTAAGTTTTTCTTGGAGTCTATCAACACGGTTTTGACTTTTTACACTTTGTAATGGTTTGGCTAGTTTATACCTCCTTTATTTCTTCAGTATCCTGGACATGCTAACCAAACACAGTTTAAATGTATTTCAATTGTAACATTGCACAAAAGTAGCAGATTAATAGAAGAGGCAAAACTGTATACATGACGATTATTAAAGTTTAAAATTCTGAATGAAAAATACAGGGAAAACAATAGGAATACACAACACACTATTACAAGGCTATAAAATGAGACAGCAATGTTACTTAGTAAATTACTGGGCAATTAATAGGTTATATCATTTGGATGAACCAGGATACTCTTTCACCGGTTCGATAAATCTTAAATAGTACAACATAAAGAGCTAAGGTAGGAAATGGTCTACCAGAGAAGTGGAAATGAAAACAAGAGTGTCAAGACAATTATGAGCTTGGGTAACACTTCTCCTGCGGGCAGGATGGTCTCGAGTAATTTCCTGCTAGTTAACTACACTGACTCTCATTGCTTGTCCCACGAATACAGTACTAAACTTTTGTTTTTGACCATCACAAGATCAGCAATCAAATTGTAGAATTCTGTCAAAGGACGCAAGTGCATTTTCATCTGCCACTGGATTTAATCCCCCATTCCCATTTAAACATTGACATTGCTTTCTTCAAAATACCTTTCAAGAGATGCTATCGCCTTGCTTACGGAAAACTCTGTGGACATTAAGGAACACAGACCACACGGATTTTGTGGACCATCGCACTTCAATAAATTTGTTTTTGCACAAGATGCTGTAAAATATTACTACAATGATAGAGATAAATAGGTACATGTATAGAAAAGTAAAGGTTTTCTGATTATGCATTGGAGTGCTGGCTTAAAAAAAAAAAAAAAAAAAGCACCTAGGCATATTTAGGCAGAAACATAGGAGAGGTAGTACAGAAAAGTTTCAAGCCCTAAAAATGTTTATTAAGGATGGTAATGAGAGTATGTACAAGGAAAGTAAGAAAATGGTGCTCTGAACTCATGGCCAAGATCTTGCTCCAACGTGGTGAGCTGGTGTAGACTTTAAACACATCTATTTAGAGTTTTCTCTTTCGCAGGTCATGGGGATCAAATAAAGGATTTGGAAGAGAGGGAAAAGGGGAAGGTAGATTTTCCTGAGGAAACAGATACTACGACAGTCTGGGGCAAGGAAAAGGAAAGAATACGGCCATGGCCTTTTGAAGAAACCATAGTAGTATTCATTTGTAGCAATTTTGAAAAACCATGCAAACCCAAATTCTGAATGGCCAGGCGAGGAAACAATCCCATGTTCTCATGTATGTAACGCCCGAGTGTTACTGCTCACCTACCGTGCTTGGTCCTGTTACTTCAGTTTGATGATATGGTATATTCATAGTACAGGGCGTTCGCCGGAAAACGCTACCCTCCCAGTCTGTTGCCATCGGCAACTTGCTCGGTCAGTGGAGCCAGCAGTTTCCGCCACACGGCACCGTGAATCACCGCACTGTTTAACACCTCCGCTGCCCCAACAGTGCAGTGCAGTGACCCTTACATTGTTAAGAACGGTTTCTTTGCATTGTAGATAGTTTGTGACTTCAGTCTCTTATTAATCAGTGTTGTGAATAAACGTTTCTTTGCGGTTTGGCTGGTTTGGGGCTTCATACTCTTTGGGGCTTCATACTCTTACTAATCTGTACCGTGTTTGAGTGTGAGTAAAATTATGGTACGTTACAGTTTGCAACAAAGAATATTTCTCTACGATACATATGTGAAGAAGAAGTCGTTTAAAAAGTGTCGCAGTAAATTTCGTCGCGAATTTCCTGGCGCTTTACTGCCAGCTAAATCAACAATTCTGCGTCTGGTTAAAAAAGTAAGAGAAACGGGTTCATTTTTTAACAAAAAGAGACTGTCGGTCAACCGTATTCTCACAGAGGAGAAAATTGACGATATCGCTTTTCGACTAGAACAGTCACCCAAAAAATCATTAAGTCAGTTAGGGCAGCGTGTGTCTCGAAATATGTTCAGAAGATGTGAAATGTGCATAACACAAGAGGGTCAACACTTCCAGCATCTTTTATAAGGTAAGCTAATGAATTACGTCACATTTAAATGCTTAGCACACAAGTTTATGAACTTTATGAAGCGTAATTATTATGAAATAGCCCGCGGCCGACGGTCGAACAATGCCGGAAACTGACCGCTCGCTCGCCGGGAGCAGTTTCTTCCTTGTAGCGCTAACAGTGGGTTGCGTTTCCCGGCGAACGCCCTGTATATAGTATATTTTGCTATGCCAGCTCTCCCCATCTGATTATTGTGGCACTTGCATTCTCAAAATGAGCATTGATAAGCCCAAGTGAAGTAGATATTAAGGCTGTTGGTGTCATGGGCTAGTGCAGGCAGCAGAGTATCTTTGACCATTCATTCTGATTGACTCGGAGATAGTAATGAGACCATATGTTTAGCAAGAAATAAGGGAAAAGGGAGTGTCATATTTTCTATGATAAGATAGCCAGTAGCTCTCCCCCCCGTTTTCCTCATAATACTTAACTGATGTAACAGCTTTGTTCCACAGTCCCAAAACTTGATTATGTAAATTTTATTCCTGTTCATTACATGTCTTATACCACCCAATGCCTGCAAAAATGCAGTTGTGCAAACTACCACTACAACTGAAGGGCCTTCCATCTGTGTTTCGGTGAAATGTTTCATACTTGGTAAGTGATAGATTCCATCTAAATAAAATAGCTACCACAGCAATTTATACAATCAAATTATTTTGCTATGCCTGGGCTGAAGAGATATTTCAGTGGAAGAAAAAAGCACAGTGGGTTCAAAGTGGAACCAGCTCAAAAAGAAACTATTGGGAGGAAATGTTGATGCCAAAACTGAAAAGAAAGAAAAGTGACGAAACTATAATTAGGAGACCAAAGTGGGAATATGGCCTTGAGCAGCATGTTTGTACGGAACAAATCAAAGCACGACGCAAAATAAATAAATGAAACAGTTGCATTGGCAGTTACATTTTTAACTAGAAACTAAAACATTTTGAAACTTGGAGCACAGAATTTTAAAGGTATGCATCTTACCCACTTAGCTACCAGTTGGTTCTGGATACATGAAATGCAATTCACTACCAAAATGAATGAAGAAGTAATTGCAACTCAGGAGGATAGAGCTAACAGACAGGTCATAAATGTAAGTGAGAAAATAAAAGTGGTAGGCCCACAACTGTTCACGTATTTGGGAAGTGTGATAGAAGAATTGGAGAAACGGGGGAAAAAATGAAGAATGCAGAAGAGAACAGGAAAATACAGGTGTTAGATGCATATACACTAGTCCAACAAATGACAGCCAATGTATTGTGATGAATGATGGTCGCCAATGCATTGGCATTTAGCCCCTCATCCTCAAACAAAGAGCTTGGCACTAGGGATTGGGCCATGCGGAATTTCAGTTGGCTCTGAATATTCTAAGTTGCTAGTGCTTTATATTATAAAGTTATAAGGGACATTTTAATTACAATTTAACTGGCAGATATTATGAGGGAAGAAGAGGATTTTTCAGTTGTCACTTGTGCAGAATGTATTTTACTGTAAGAAGCAAAGGTAGGAAGGCATGTGGCAGGACAAACTGATTCCTGATATTAAACGGGAATTGGGATACGGACTATTATTTTTTGCTGATGAAAGATACAGATTTCGATTTTTTACTAAACTGTGTCAGGCCCAAAATTTTCAAAGATACCTCTTTTAGAAGAACGAATCTTCAGAATAAAACTTAATGGTCACTTTGAGATATACTGGGGATTCGTATACCAGATGTCGACAAAGATTTCATTTTATTCTCAACATCCTGCACATTAACTTCTAAAATGTAACTTATTTCCCTCCTAGCCTCGTCATCATTAGCTGTTTACACTTTTGCGGGCCATCCATGCACATCCTCTTCCAAGTCTGGCAGTCTTTCCTCCATCACTTTCCTCCAAATGATTCCTTTAGCCTCTACATCTTTCTTCACTTGGTCCATCCATCTTGCCCGAGGTCTTCCAACTGGTCTCCTTCCCTTCCCGCTATTCAGCAGTGCTACTTTTGGTATCCTCTCCTCCTCCATTCTCATATCATGTCCTAACCACTGCAGTCTTTTCCTCCTTAACATCTCATCTAATGCTTCCACTTGTAGTCTCTCCATTATATTTTCATTTCTAAGTTTGTCTTTCCCCGTGACATTCTCTATCCCTCTCAGTAACCTCATCTCTGCTGCCTGCAATCTGCTTATATCTCTTTTTGTCCAAGTCGATGTTTCAAAACCATGTGTCGGCATAGGCTGGTAATATACTTTACAGAGCAGAATTTTGGCATCCTTCCCTAAATTCCGCCTCCAGATTCCTAGCCTCTAATCTCTTCAATTTGTTTTCATATCCATAGTTCGTATGGTCCCACAAACATTTCCATTCACGATAAAAATTGACCAGTTTTAATCTGGTCTCATTATTCCATTAAAGACTCCAGTGTTTAACAGAATAAGAAATTCACAAACACATCTAGTCGACAAGACAAATAAAATAATGAACCAACGTTGGTTTGGTGTCTACACTAGGGTGTCCCAAGGCCAACCAGTAGTCCAAACCCCAACTGCTTTGCTGGATATGGTTTGCCTCCTGTACACACTAAGCAAATCTATCCCAATGAAGCGGTTGATCACCATTCGTTTTGGCTGTATCTTGCTTGGTGCTTTAGAGGCCTGTTATGCAGGGAGGTACTACAGAAGTACAAATGTATTATTTACAGGACTAACTTTGATCCAATTATTAGGTACAGTTCCAAAGAATAGGCAAGAAAGGAAGGTATATTCACAGAATCCAGGGCATAAAGTTTTGGATGAGTAGGAATGAAGCAATTAGATTGGACAAATTGCAAAATGGGTATTTGAGGAAAGAAGCTAAAGAAGAATTTTACATAACAAAACTGGGAGACAGACACCAGTGGTGTGCCTGTGTGTGTGAATAAAGAAATTGCAAGCGAACAGGTCAGAAGAATAGCCAAAATTAAGAGAATAAGAGTAGGCATATGCAAGATAGAGTAATGAATTAAAAAAAAAAGTGGAATAGGAGGAAAGATGGGAGGACAAAAAGCACTGAAGAAGATAGTGGTCACAAAGACAGCCACTGACTGGAAACTAATATATTTTCGGCAACACTGATCTATACAATACCACTATATGTAATTATGTAGGAGGTTGATATTGTAATTCCATATGGGAGCAAACAATATAGAGGAAAAATGCTACAAACATAATTCTATTATTTTCACCAATTAATGTATGAATATTGTTCCAAGATAATATCAATTTATTTTTTGTTCAAGTTCACAATGCAGATTCTCATTTTATTTGTATAGATATATCAAAATTAAAATATCTTTTGCAATATTTCAGCAATTCCTGCAATTAGATGGGACTATTAATGCGATCATATGTGTTCACACTGATGTCCGCTAATTGAATGGAGGATTCAAGAAGCAAACAAATAGTAAAATACACAATTATGGCACTAGCAGTAAAAATGATCTTCACAAGACTTACAAGTCATTGTCATTTGTTCAAAGGGGTCCGATATTCAGGGCTACAATCTTCAATATGCCCCCAACACATATTAAATGTCTAGTAGATGACAAGAATAAATTCACGAAAAAATTGAAAGAATTTTTAATTGACAACTCCTACTCTGTCGAAGAATTTATTTCTAAGGTATCTAAAAAATAACTGCCAGTATCTTGTGTAAATATAGTTCACATAATTAATTTACCATGTATGCTATGACTGTACATCTCCTGGTGTATGTATTTAGTTTGTTACGAAATTGTTTACGGTACCATATATGTTATGACTGTACATCTTGTGGTGTATGTATTATTTTGTTATGGATTTTTTTTTAATATACCATATATGCTATGACTTCTGGTGTATGTATTATTTTGTAATGGAAGTGTTTAATGTACCATGTATACTATGATTACATCTAGTGGTGTACTTATTATTTTGTTATGCAACTGTTTATCTGTAAATTGACAACTTTCCACATCCCACAGAGCCAGTCTCTTATATTGGGATCAATGGAAAATGAATGTATTGTATTGTATGGCCTGGGCTGCAGGATTGCTCAGCCTACTAGAAAGCTCTTTTCAGAGGTTGAGTTCCCATCTGCTAGAGGTTGTGGTTTCAGGGGAAAAAATCTGATGGCACTTGCTGTAAAGCAATTGTTTAAATTAATCAAATTGTGGGTACTGGCATGTTCTGCCACTGAATAGGACAAGTTGCTGGTATAAACTATTTGCCTCGTCATATTCATCCTGATGGTGAGTTACTGGTGATGCCAATATATGAACTTGTGCAGTGGAATTGATATAAGAGGTAGGCTATGTTGTCGTGAATGTGGCATGTCCAATAATAGGAAAGGTTTCCCCTGTGGTCGAGTTGGAATAAGTGGTGGTAATAGGGCACACGCTGCACGTTTTGCAGCAACATCTACTGCATCGAAACGATCCTTGTGATCGTTTGTGGAAATTACAGGAACTGCACCACTTTCGGAACCTGCCAGAAACTGGTACTAACCTGTTGAAATTAACATCAGTCGCTTCGTTAACATGTCCTCTTAACAATTTGCGATCATAAATTCCGGAAAAGTTGCTAGATATTTAATTAAAAATGCCGAAATATGAAAGGCTGATCAACTGCTAAATGCTTTCAGCACTGCTAAATTAGCATAAAAATTATCGGTACAGGGATTGTTTCAACCTAAACAGTTTAGTTTTGTCACAGAAATAGTGGTTAGGTTGAAATACGGCCTGGACTAAGTGATAAAAAATTGCGAAATTTTGACTAGGCCTATGCGGCATCCAACACACAAAGGCGTATTTGTTTACAATGAAAGCAATCGATTATCTTTGGTTGCTCGTTACTATGTAAGATGGCGGTCATCACCGTATTACAACTCTGATAAATATTGCGTGTTTGTCAATTTTGTGCGTCTTTTTACAAATGAGTAGAGCTGAAAAAGCATGAACACATTACAACTAAGGATTAAATCAACATTTTAAGAGACTGTCACTGATTTTTTCAACGTTGGCGGCATGTAACAGCTGTTCGTCATGTCATATTTCGGCATTTTTAATTAAATTCCTGACAACTTTTCCGGAATGTATGATCACAAAATGTGAAGGGGACATGTTGATGAAGCGACTGATGTAAATTTCAACATGATAGTACCAGTTTCTGGCAGGTTCCGAAAGTGGTGCAGTTCCCGAAATTACCAAGTGACTATTCATGAATCAAGATTTTTTTTCAACTTGGTGGTCTGCTGAAGTAAGTATGTGGGTCAATTGGCAGGGTTCTGTGGAGAATGGTAGTGGATAATTTAGGAGGCATGGCATTGGAGCAATTGTGTGAAGACCTGTCGTATCACGAGATATTTGTTCTAGCACTAAATCAGAAAGGTGGCCATAAGAGAGGAGGGCTTGGAACAAGTTTTGAGTGTATCGGGAGAGAGATTCTTCATTCCAATAGAAGCTTGCCACACATGGCCAAACTGCAAGCAAGGGAACTTATGGTGTGGGTGGGATGGCAACTGTAGAAGTATAGGCATATCAACTTGTCATAACAACCAATCAGGACAACAGCATTGGTGACAGTTCATTTGGCAGTGAAAGGCTCTCCATCATGCTCCCTTCAATGAGCGTAACCAATAAACAAATTGAAGCTTAAATGCATCGCCAATCTTTCAAGTAGATTCATGCAATAAACTTCCGAAATCTATCGGTAGAATCGCATGTGACAACATCAACTATACTGTAAGTTCAAAAAACGGGGCGCACTTAGTTACATTTTAGCCTAAGACTTGTCAACGAGAGTTTAATGCCCTTATGATTAACTTAGACTGGTAACTATCACATACAAATCTATGACATGTTTTTAAACGGAAATCAAGCACACTGTTCAGCTTAAAGGAGTAAACGTATACCTGTGGTGGCTGCTCACTCACAACTTCTGCTTCCGGTTTACCAAAATCGACATGGACTTTCTGAGCTGCTGAACTTTTCGAGAAAGTTTCATTATGTTCATGCTTTTCTTTTTCAATCATTTTCTCCTTAACTTTTTTCCCTGCCTTCTTCAGCTTCTTATCCTTGTTTTTATCCTTGGAGCTTCTTCCTAGTAGCAAATTTTCTTCAGGCATGCTTCTCTGCTCCGCTATCGCTTCTTCATAAGTCTTCTCTTTCATAGTAAACTTAATTATCAAGTATATTACTATAGCAGACACAGCTGCTACTCCTACAGTAATTAAAGCGGCTTGCATATCCATGTTTAACTTATTAACTCAAACTGTTAAATTAAAACACGAATATGAAACTTCAAAAACCTAGCTTAACCACTAACGACTTCCAATTTCTTTTTTTTGACGTATCACTGAAAATAATGACAGTTAACAAAAAAAGTCTTGAGGCTGAATTTTTTTGATGTGATATTTAACTACTGTACAGTAAAAAAATTACTCTGTCAACAAACAACTTTACTCGTGTATTAACACATACAAGTTACAACCCTAGTTATCACACTTTACGTCCCTCACAACAACCCCGTCGCCCGTGCTATGTGTACTTCCACAGATTCTCACACAGAATTAAAGGTATATACGTAAACCAGCAAACCACGCCTATGGCAATTGTAACAAAGGAACTGATTGGGTATGATACAGTGATACAGCTGCCACGTCTTGACAGATACTGTCCAATCGTAATAAGGGTTGTGAACTACTCCAATGATAAGAATTCCTAAACAGTTAAAAAAGATATAACCATAATCTAAAGACATTTCACTTTTTATAAAAAAATTATTTAAACAGGGTGTTTTTAATGCAAAAAACAAGATACCTAGAATTCTTCATGCAATACATTTAAATTCCATTTCTACTGATAAGCATTAGATAAAAATTTTAGTTAGTCTCAATGACAGCAGATAAATCACTATTTGAAGATCTGAAACGAATGTAAATAATATCATATAAATGATGAATTAGTATTAACAATATATCTTTATCTAAATAAGCCTTATGCTCCTGAAAAATTTACTATGTAATATTTGCAACGTATTCTATTAGAATTATAAAATATTTCCGTATAGAATTAAAAAATATTAATTAAATCAATAAATAATTTCATTTTAGTATAAATCATTAATTTATTTTAAATATTATCTAATTTTGTGAAGTGATACAACATATACCGATATATCGATAATTGGGTACGCGATATGATTATCGACACTCTTCGATTGTTGATCCGCCATTATTCTTTGGTAACTCTGTTCTTGCATTAGAATCCGTTGCAAATTCAGAAGAATTGAAGATTCCGAAGATCTTTGCTCAAGATGGAGTAAATGAAGTTTACTTTATTTAATGATGTTTATGAGTGTTTGTTTGGAATTGAAATGTCTGTATCTTGTGCCTCAAAGTCTTGTGTAGCCCATGAACCTAGCAACAACACGTCGGAATTACATTTTTATCGCTTTCCAGAAGATGAATTAACGTGTGTATTCGCTATTAAAAATTTGTTTGTGTTTACTTTTAGAGGTTATGATTTCTGTGTATACCTGTAGTACCAACGTTTAATATTTGTTTGCAGATGTAGATCCTGGATAACTAAATGTGGCCGAGAGGATTTACTTGATAAACCAGTTACCGACGTTCATGAAACGCAGTTTTTGTGTCAACGACATTTTAGTAAAGATTGTTTTGCTTCACTGAATGTTTTAAAGCCGAAAGCAGAACCAAATATATTTTTTGAGGAATTCAAGAACGTGGCACCAGCAGACAAGCCTGGGTATTTTTAATTTACGTATAAATCGTGTGATTGTTGTTGCGTCTAGTTAGTTGATGCACTGATACCAAGTTACATGTTGTATTTATAATCTGCGTATTTATTACAAACCGAATTTTGCTTCTATCTGGAATATCAATTTTCCAAATGGATGGTTCCTTACAATTTGATTTTAATAGTACATCTTTAATAAATTATGTGCGTCAGCTGTTAGAGTTATGTTCATGGTTTGTTTTGTTACTCTGGTTTACTACCAACTTATGGTTAGGTCATTTGCTACATATGTTTTTTTTTTTTCAATTGTTTAAAATTTTGGAAATGTAGGGCATGTTGTAATTGTTTGTATTGTGACATTTGTATTCCAGTTAATTGATTTTAGTATAAACTTTTTGGGTTTACAGCAGATTTCGATCCCTTGCAACAACATTGCTACCAATTGACTAATGATGTCATAACACTGCAGTAGTCGACCTTGAGGCATATTATTTCCCTGGAACAGCATGACCCTGCTAAAACTCCTTCAGAAAGCTTGTGTAGTAATGTCGTGTATTTGGCTGCTTCATTCTTGTGGTGCAAATTTCTCGTGTAATTGTGATCTCCAGGAAATCCAACATTTTATATTTTTTAAAACATTTTTCATAGGATTCATTGGTAACATCGGTCTCTGTCCCCAGGAATGAGACTATCTCTTTCTTGCTGCCTGTAATTGGTATCCATATTTGTGTGTGATGTGATACTGATTAAATCAAATTAAAAATTGAAGTATTATTGTATGTGATAATGTTTTACTATTGGTGTCCATTTAATGACAGAAATGAACACGTTATTTCGTTGGGTTTTGCAGGATTTGTATTTCTGCCACACTAAATTAACCATTGATAACAACAGAACTGGGTTTTGCAGGATTTGTATTTCTGCCACACTAAATTAACCATTGATAACAATAGAACTGATTTCAGAACAATGTAAATTCTTGTGATTTGACAGACTTTCAGTAGCTAGCTTTCAGTGATACTATGTAGTTTTAATTTTTTCATTGTAGACTAAGGACATTTTCTCCCTACAAATAAGTACTAAGCCAATGAAATGTACAGGTCTTTACTGTGCCAGTGGTTTACTCAAATTGATTAGGATTTATTATTATTATTAGAGGAGTTTGCTATACCACTACAACTACATTCTGATATGTATAGTAATAATATCACTACACAGTTCTTCTGATGTATGCTAACACGAGCATATACAAATGTGGGTAATAACAAGATGGGGATACCGCTGCGGCCTCGTGTAGTAAACACACAGATTGCGTGGTATATACGAGGGCCGTTCAGAAAGTAACCTCCAATCGGTCACAGTGCGGGTGGTGGGAGTAGTCGCACTCAGCAGGTCAGTCGGCATCAAGCCGTGGTCGAGTGAACGTCGTACCTGTGCTAGTTTAGTTTTTGTGGCAGTTTGAAATGTGTGCTGCAATAGAAAACCCCGCCGAATGTGAAGTGCGTGTTGTCATAAGGTTTTTTACAGCCAAAGTATATTCTGCAGCAGCTATTCATCGTGAGCTTTGTGCCGTGTATGGACCAAGAGTTATGAGTGAAGGAGTTGTCCGTGAATGGGTACGTTTATTTAAAAGTGGACGAGAAAACGTTCATGATGAAGAGAGGAGTGGTAGACCATCATTGGTGACTGACGAACTCGTTCAGACAGTTGATGCAAACATTCGTAAAAATCGACGTTTCACAATGTCGGAGTTGTCTACTGTTTTTCCGCAGATTTCTAAGACTCTCTTGTACGAGATAGTGACAGCAAGATTGGGTTACTGTAAGTTCTGTGCACGATGGGTGCCCAAAATTCTTACCGACCACCACAAAACTCAAAGAATGGCCTCTGCATTAGACTTTCTGTCACGTTATGAGGACGAAGGAGAACCATTGTTAAACAGAATCGTGACCGGTGACGAAACCTGGATTAAGTACGTGAACCCTGAGACAAAAGAACAATCAAAGATGTGGGCACATTCAAATTCGCCTACCAAACCAAGAAAGGCCTTGCAAGATTTTTCTGCCAGAAAACTGATGGCAACGGTGTTTTGGGATGCCAAAGGGGTGTTGTTGGTTGAATTCATGGAACGTGGGACGACCATTAATCAAGACGTGTACTGTGAAACACTAAAAAAACTTACGACAGGCTATACAGAACAAACGCCGTGGTATGCTGACTTCCGGTATCGTTTTTTTGCACGATAACGCCCGTCCTCACTCTGCTCGCAGAACAACGGCCCTTCTTGAGTCCTTCAAGTGGGACGTTATCAACCATCCACCTTACAGCCCAGATCTGGCGCCAAGCGATTATCACCTCTTCATGCATATGAAGAAATGGCTCGGGTCCCAGCGGTTTGATGACGACGAAGAGCTCAAAGATGCGGTCACAGGCTGGCTCCAGGCACAAGCGGGTGATTTTTATACAGAAGGAATTTCAAAGCTTGTGAAGAGATACGATAAGTGCTTAAATCGCTATGGAGATTATGTAGAAAAATAGTGCAAAGATGTATATATTAAAATATTTTTATTTAACTTGGTGTATTTTTTTAAATCAACCGGAGGTTACTTTCTGAACGGCCCTCGTATTACATCATTGTGACGTATTCAGTCTGCACGTACCAACACAGTAACAGCTATAGATATGATCTGTAAATTGGATATCTGCAATATCGTGCGTTTTGGTTACGTTTCACTTTGGTCCAAGCTGCATTACGACCGAAACGCATATTTATAAAATATGATTTCATCAATCATCATTTGAGTTTATATTGTAATGCAGCCTGGACCAAAATTCACGATGATGTCATATATACCACGTAAACTGTGTGTTTACCACGTAATCTGTGTATTTACTACGCGAAACCGCAGCGGTATCCCCATCTTGATATTACCCACAAATGTTGCTAGTAGGACCAACATAGAAATGACAGATTTTGTCAGGTGGTGGCTCACGTCCAGCATGAATTCCACTGAATTCTACCTCATATGAATTAGTATTGCTATCCCCAATTGACCCCATCATTTATACTCCAAATGACCCAAACAAACAAAATATTTAAATAATAAATTTTCACTATAGCAAAAATAATCAAATCAAACATAACAGTATTGCCATCTCCAGTTGGACCCGTCCACAGTATTCCAACTGGCAGAACCAATAAATTAAAAAATAATTATTATTATTACTGTGCTTTTGAATCATCTATACAAAAAATCCATAATAAACGGGACATAAACTCCGGTTCTATAACACATTGAAAAGTTCATATATTTGTATGTAAATTACAAGCAAAAGGAAAATGACTTATAACTCATCAGAGTTGAAGGCTGCAAAGAAAGAAAAACATATAGCCCCTATGATGAAGACAAGAATACACAATATTTCAGTTTTAACATATGGCTGAGTGCATTATCGATATTTCGCGAGATATGTTATTTATAAATGTATGTCACAGATGATGATAGAATTAGTAATATAACAAAAGGGGATGGAATGTTAATTAGATAAATTTTGAAAATAAATTATTGAGACTAGTTAAATGATAAAACTAATAATAATGGGTGATGTGTCTCAAAAAAAAAAAAAAAAAAAAGGAATTTTATTGGTTTTTGAGGCCAGTTGGGTATCTGGTATCTAGGATATTTTGGTACGCAAGTTCCATCTCAGAGGTACTGAAGCGGCGGTGGTTTCAGGGAAAACTCTGATTGCTCCCACGGTGAAACTTCATTGAGGTGGTTAGAATTGTGGTAGTTAGCATGTTCTGGTACTGGAAAATATAAATTGTGGGTGTGGACTGTTTGTCTGTTGCCATTCATTCTGGTTGGGAGTTATTGTGTAGTCAGGCCTATATAGGAGCTAATGTAGTGGTGGCAAGTTTGCTGGTATATGATATGTGTTGTGGAGCACATGGTATGTCAAATGATGGGGAAGGTTTCCCCTGTAGCAGGGTTGCAATGTGTAGGAGTGGGAGGATGCATGTTGCAGTTTTTGCAGCAGGTCTATTTCAAGGAAAAGATTGTTATCGTGTTTTTGGAGAGTCTGATGGAGGATATTTGTGAACCAAGATGTTTTTGAGGTTAGGTGGTCTGCTGAAACATGGTCGGGGAACAGTTGGAAAAAAATGCGCTTTTCTGAGAAGGAGTGAAGGAAGTCATGCCCCTGTTGTAAGATTCGATTGATGGATTTGAGGCCAGGAGAGAACTGAGTGACAGTGTGGTTGGATTTTAGAGGTGGCGGACAGGAGTGGTTACGTGGATGGGTGATTGCACGGGTGATTTGTTTATGAACAAGATCCGCTGGGTAAGAGCAGGAAATAAGGGCTTGGGATAGGTTCTGGGAATCCTGGGAGATTGATTCAGCATCAGAACAGATACGTCTGTTACGGATATCAAGGCTGTAGGGAAGGGAACTTGTGGTGTGGAGTGGGTGGAAACTGTCAAAATGTAGATATTACTGTAGATTAGTTGGTTTGATGTGGAAATAAGTGTGAAGGGCACCCTGCCTGAGTGTGATGTCCATATCGAGGAACGTGATATTTGTTTACTGGGGTAGGTCCAGTTGAAAGTAATGGAATGGCTATTGTTAAGGGAATGGAGGAATTCTAAGAGTTGATTTCCACTGTGGGTCTATATCATAAATATATCATCTATGTATCTGAACCACACAGTGGATTTAGAACCACCGCCACTTCAGAGATGGGAACTTGCATACCAAAATATCCTAGATACCAGACATCCACCTGGCCTCAACCGCTGATAAAATTAAATTTTTTGACTCATCATTCATTATTATTAGTATTATCATTTAACTAGTTACAATAATTTTTTTTCAAAATTTATTTGTCTAATTTTTGTTTTAACAATCTGTCCCCTTTTGGTATATTACTAATTCTATCACCGTCTGCGGTATACATATTTATGTATAACATCTCGGTCTCTTCCGACATATTGATAATGCACTCAGTCATGCGTTAAAGTTTGGCTTGTGCACACCTCCCGAACCCCATGACTCATTTCCTACTGCATTTATAAGGTGTAAAACCGAAATATTGTGTGTTCTTGTGTTCGTCATATATGTTTTTCTTTCGTCGCAGCCTTGAACTTTGGTGAGTGATGAGTCATTTTCCCTTTCCTTGTAATTTATATTGCCTAAAGCTGATTCCTTTTTCCTTATTTTCATTATATATTTGTATGTGTTTCATATATATTACACACGCGACACCATGATGTTACCAATCAATCAAGCCACATGTTTGAGATGCCAAAGTCTTATTTTTTTTTTCACAGCATAATATCAACCTTTTGTTTCTTACCTTACACCACTAGTTCATTTATAGGAATATTTAGTATGTAGGCTTTGAGAAACTACTGTATCAATACTTTGTTAACTCCCCTAACTTTCCCGTATTTCTTGCCTTTTTTTAAAGAATTGTTTCTAATGTTGACGCTGCTATGATAAGAGGTTTCCCTCTTTGATATACTGTAGCTTTGTATTTACGTCAAGTTTACATGAAATCGCTGCTAAAGATAATTATTTAAGTTTTTTAAGAGCTGTCATGTTTTAATGACAATCACGAAATAACAACACACAAATGAAAAATTACACAATCACTCTTAATGCAGTATTTGAAGACTGCTACATAATTATCAGCCAGTTAAATCATTAACTGATGTAGCCTTCATGTAGAACTTTAGCAGTCTTCTCCAAGTCGAATGATCTTGTGCGATCCTCTGCCGGTTAACTCTGACAACCCTGCGTATGTCCTTGTCCCATTGGTTTGGTGGTTTTCCTCTCAGTCTGTGGTGATCTCTTGGGCTCCACTCTAACACAATTTTTGTCCAGCTTTGGTCTTTTCTCTGTGCAATATGGCTGGTCCATTGTCACCTCAAGGATGCTGTTTTCTTTAAGGTGTCCATGAACTTTGTAACTGACTTAATGTTAAATGATTCCTCAGACTTCCACGGCCATCTTTGTTCATGATTAATTGACTTTCGGGTTATGCCGCATTGTTTATTTCATTACCTGATACCAACCTAAAGCTCAGGTAATGAAATAAACAACGTGCCATAATTAATCATGATTTAATGTTGATTGCTCTTTTCTTCTCTTTTCTAGTTGAATAAAGCATTGACCTTTCCATAACTCATTAGGCAGTTTATCTTTTGTTAATTCATTTAGAGTCCAGGTCTCACACCTATATTCAGCACAGGAAGAATGCATTGTTCATAAACTATTTTCTTTAGGTTTATGGGCATATTAGATTTGAGGATAATAGAATGCCTCCCAAAAGCTTGCCATTCCATCTTGATGTCACAGAATTTCAGGTATTATCACCTCTCATGTTATAAGCTTGACAAGATAAATATTCACTGACATTTTCTAAAGATTTATTATGTAGTTCAAGGGTGGCCAACCCAAATGATCTTGCGGGCCACTTTGGAAATGCATCATAACTCCTTGGGCCGCATATAATAAAATTATATATCTCCATATTAGATTTAGACACATTATAGTCATTTTTTGGAGTGAATATAATTATTCGCAAGATAATTATTTTAAAATCAAAGTTATTTTTTTCTCACAATTTCAGCAGTTATAATTTTTGAATATATGGATGCACAAATAATGTATTTTTTTAATACATTGGTTTTCACTACTTTGGCCATTATAAAATGAATATATTTTGTAAAAGTGTGATGAATCTCATGGGGCGCAAAAATGTTCAAGGTGGGCCATGGGTTGGCCACCCCTGATTTAGTTGTACATTCTCCTCCATGGCTCATTTGTCAGACATAATTGTTTTTGAAAGCTTCATTCTTAGGCCAGCTGCTTTACACTCAAAAGACGAGGTCTGTATCCACGCTTTGGAGTTCATCAATGTCATTAGCCACAAGTGCAGTGTCATCAGCAAATCTCAAGTTGTTAAGTCTTCTGTCATTGATTCTAATTCCATTTTCCACCTGTTTCAGCTTTGACATTGCCATCTTCAACACAGCTCATAATAATCTTGTGAGATGGAACCTCTTTTGATGCGGAATTCTGTAATTGGTTCTCTAACACTGACAAAGGCTTAGGAGGTGACATACATTTTAAGCTGTATCCATGCCATGTTCAGCTAAGGCTTGCAGGACAGCCTTGTGACTTACTGGATCAAATGCCTTTTCGAAAGGCTACACAAAGAGGCATCTGCTATTCTTTTGAACAATTAACTAGGTCTCGCAGGGCAAGAATGTGGGCAATTATACTAAAGCTGCTGATGAATCCTGCTTGCTCAATGGGTTAGGTCGAATCAATGGTGGAACTGATTGGTTCAACGATTGTTTTGTAAAAACTTTTTATGGAACAGCCAGCAAGCATATAGGTCAGTAGTTTTTGATGTTATGATTTTAGCTACATTCCATTATGAAAGGATTAATGCATTTTGTAGACAGGAAGTGATTGATAGTTTTTTCACCAACTGGCTCCAAAATATCAACAAAAAAAACCATCGTTGCCAGTGGCCGTTACTTTTTTTCATGGTATCTATAGCATGACTAACTTCAGATGGAAGTATATCTGGCACTGTGGATACATTAAAGGGGGCAGAGAATATCGGAGCTCCCTGTAGGCTGCCAAGTAGGTTACTATAAAAACCTCTGATGGAGTTCAAAATATCATCATTGTCAGTAATTCATTGCTATTGTCTGCTTCTTAACGAGTATAAGCTTTTGCTTTGCTTTGCTTTCTTTAAACCTGTTTTCTTTTCTGAGCTATCCCTATACAATGTGTTCATTGTACAACTTTACATTAGTCTCTAAGTGTATAATATTCAGAAATATGTACACAATGGGAAATTTACAAGTAAGGATGGTCTCAGTAATGAAGATAAAACCTGTTCAGAAGGTTGTTTTTTCCAAAAATAAAAGGCAAACAAATAATGAATTGTCCATTTGGTCTGAAAGTTGGTACACAAGTTTCTTAGACAGTATTTTTTTTATGAACATTAAAGCCAACAAATCAGTACTAGTATTAATAAAAGGGCAGTTTGATCACTGGAGACCGGATTATATGCATTTGCATATTAAGCCCATTTTCACCAGTTATTGCATATTTTACCCAAAACCTAGTGATGATATTTACAATATTTATTGATAGTGTATGCAGTTAATAAATAAAATCATATGTTGTAGCCGGAAAAACTAAAAGCAGCACAGCTCTTAGCATACAGCGACTCGCTGAAGAACTCCGATCCACGTTTGGGAATGTAAATAAACTGATTTCATCAACAAAGAAAGCGTTTCTTAAGGCACGTTCTCATAATAAGGCCTATAAAAAAAATTGCCAAATGTGCCTTCACCTCCAGAACCAATGGTAACTCGGTGGGCGATGTGGGTTGAAGTTGTACTGTTTAAAAATAACATTTCGAGGCCATTAAAGGTGTGGTAAACAACTTTGATAGTGGAGAGGCTATGACAGTATGTCAGTACAAGGAAGCATGTAACAATTTTAATATTGAAAGCATAGCTGTGATTAGCATTCGTTTTTCCCAGATACCTGTGAGTATTAAAAAGATTGAAACTCAAGGTTTGACGTTGACTCAATCTATTTAGTTAATGAATAAAATTCGCATTGCCAGGAGTATTCCTGTGTAAACCTAAAATGAAGTTTGAACATATTTTGGACAGTAACCCAGGTTATGAACCTTTGTGTCAAATTGATAGTTTTAGTAATGGGATGGGTGAACTTTTTCCAGAAACAGTGACTGCTAACACAGCACTCAATTTCAAATACTGCCCAGTTAGTTACATGAGTGAATGTAGATCGGTCCATATCCACTTATAAAAATATTTTGGAAGGTTGAAGAAACAATCTCACTACTGATTAATTCGAACAGTACCCGATTGTTTACGTTTACAAAAGTAAAAAAAAAAGTTAAATAACTGTTAATTATCAAATTTATAAATATGTTATTCAACTGCTTACTAATTGCAGTCTGATATGGAATAAAAATTTAAAAATTGCTATTTTATATTTTATAATGTTCCATATTTTGACAATTTTCATGTATATTTCTAGCTTTTTATGTTGCATATAATCCAGTCTCTATTGATCACGATGTCTGTGATGTTTCATGCAAAGTCTTTGTTGCCACACTAACAATGGCCAGAGATGTTACTACAAAAATGAGGTTATTAGCTTTAGTTGATAGAAATCCTATTTTGTAATGGTTAATTATTTTCACCCTCCATGTTGGGGATGAGATATAATGTTTAGACCCTGCATTTAGGTGTTAATTGTGCTTTTAGTTAAAGGTTATGAGTATAACTTCTTGCTCTGAATAAGAATTACACAGCCAAATTAACATTTTTAAACAAAAATATTTATGCTTTAAGATTTCCCGAAAACCTTGGATTACAGAAGAAATTTTGGAACTGATGTATCAGAGGAGAAGGTACAAAAATGCTCAGGATGAAGTAGGAAGAGAGCAATACAGACAATTTAGAAATCATTCAGGTTCTTGACTAAGTTAAGTTTTTATGTACAAGAAATGCAAAAAAGCAAAAGAAAAATGGCTAGAAGAAAAGTGTGAAGAAGTAGATAAGGAAATGGTCATAGATAAAGTAGATGTTGAATAAAGGAAGATCAAACAGAATTTTGGAGGAATGAAGAAAAGTGGTGGGAACATTAAGGTTGCTGATGGGAAACCTCTTTTAAGCTCAGACAATAGAGCTAACCGATGGAAGGAATACATTGAGAAACTGTATGATGGGGACGACTTGAACAATAACGTAATGGAAAAGGAAGGTGATGTTGACATTGATGACTTAGGATATATTGTTTTGAGGACAGAATTTAATAGAGCTCTGAATGACTTGAAAGGAAATAAGGCAGTTAGAATTTATAAGATCCCTGTAGATCTTCTTAAATCCCTAGGAGAAGAAGGAATCAGAAGATTTTTCAAGCTGATATCAAAAAGTTATGAAACAGGAGAAATTCCAACTGATTTTTTAAAAAAATATCATCTCCACACTTCCGAAAAAATCACAAGCCGACAAATGTGAGAATTATCGCACCATTAGTCTAACATCACATGCTTCAAAATTACTGACCAGAATAATATACAGAAGAACGGGAAGGGTCGTAGAAGACATAGTACAGTAGTTGAAGATCAGTTTGGGTTTAGGAAAAATCGCGGTACAAGGGAAGCAATTCTGGCTTTAAGACTTAGTACCTGGGTGACTGATCTTCGCTTGACATCTTTCGATTTCTGTTCAGTGTGCAAGATTTCATTAAAATCCTTAGACGTTTGTGAGAAATTAATTTTATCAGGGATTGCACCACCTTTGGAATAGACGCGAAATTGGTAGTAACCTGTTGAAATTTGGTTTAATTGCTTTGTCATTATGTCCTCTTTACATTTGCGCTCTTGCTTTGCGGAAAACTTGCCAGGATTTTAATTAAAATGCCGAAATATTACAGTGATGCTGTTAGATGCCATCAGCGTTGAAAAATCAATGATAGTGTCTTAAAATGTTGATTTAATCCTTTGTTCTAATGTTTTCTTGCCATTTAAGCTTTTCGCCATTGGAAAAAGTAACTTCGATGTGACAAAAACATTATCTTTCGCCAAGGGCTTTTGGGACAGTGTGATATTGGAATCCGTGGAGATTCGACTGGTGGATGGAATTGTGAATAGGGATTCAGGATACCTCCTTAGCACGGCATGGAATCCAGCGATAAATCATCTTAGGAGGCAGAGACCAAGGCTGCAAGATTATTGCCGCCAGCCGCTCCCGTCCACCGTGCGTACCTCTATCACGCCTCCAGCCCCACTACCCTGCTGCTCCACCGGGTCCTTCCCTGCCCACCACCTGTGCACTGATTGGCCCTGATGCCTGTATCCTGGCAAACAAAGGCCTTTTAAGCGTGGACGCTTCCAAGAATCCGACACTTCGCTAGAAGATGGAGCCTGAGGCAGGCTTCAAAATGTCGCCCTACACTAACGTGCTACCTCGGTGGAAAGCCCTAGAAGATTTTACACAACTGACTCGCGGAGAAAGCTTACATTTGTTCATCATAAAGAGATTATTTCGGCAAAGTGTGTCTGCAAGACAGATTCAATGTCTTCCTTAGCTGCGTTGTATACACCCTGATGAGTAAGGAAGCAGTGTGAGTGCCATGGTCCTTTGGTTAGCGTTCTAGGTTGCTGACAGTGTTGTTCCTAGTTCGAATCCAAGTATTTCATATTTTTTTTTTTTAAATTCCTTTTTAAATGTTGGGAACCTACACCTTGCTTATGCGTATAATATATACTTGATTCTTTCCTAATTGTGTCAGGGGATAACATACTCATAACTGAAAGTATCCAATGTTTCTTAACCAACTGCTGATGTAAATATGAATGCTTCTGTGGCGGTAACAGTAAAAGAAAGCTACTCAGGTTTCTTGCCACGCAGAAAAAGTCTCCAAATATTTTTTACGGTGTCGGGGGTGGGCCTAAATACTTTTGGGTGGGGGCTTGAGCCTCCTAGCACCTCCCCTCCCCTCCTGGATGTGCCAACTGCATGTTTCCAAAATAATTCACATTTCAGAAACTAATAATTTATTGTTGGAATTATTTCTCTAATTCTGTAGATGGGCTATAACGATTATGCATTATGTAAATACATTAGAGTAAATTGCATAGAACTATTAGTACCGTGACAAATTAAACAACCATTGTCACCCGATAATTACAACTGGTTATATCATAGGACAAACATAAATTCTGTTATAACTGGTACAAGTAAAGTAAGTTCATTGAGAATTGGGCTTAGAAGCCGGGAGTTCTTAAATTTCCATTTGTTTCCGTTTTCCTACAATGCTGTTAGTACTTTCTGTATACAATTACTTTAGATGCTTTACAGCACTGCAATTTGATAAATACACGGGTTAAATACACATTACCTAATGAGGCATGAAATATTTACGTCGGCATTTGGTTAAGAAACACCAAGCGTGGTGGGTGAATGTTGAGGCCTCAGATTCTGGAGGACGCAGGTTCGAGTCCCCGACCGGGCATCCAGATTTGGGTTTTCCATGGTTTCCCCAAATCACTCCAGGCGAATGCTGGGATGCTTCCTTCAAAAATTCCATGGCCGAATTCCTTCCCAGTTCCTTGTCCCCAGTCCCATCCCACCACTAATGACCTTAGCTGTCGACAAGGTGTAAAGTAGTAAATAAAAAAAAAAGTTTAAGAAACATTGGATACTTTCAGTTATGAGTATGTTATTCCCTGACGCAGTTGCGAAACAATCAAGTATATGTTATACGCATAAGCAATGTGTAGGTTCGGAACGTTTATAAAGAAAATAAAAATAAATTTAAAAAATATGAAATACTTGGATTCAAACTAAGAACAGCTCCATCAGCAACCTAGAATGCTAACTACAGGACCATTGCGCTCACACTGCTTCCTTACTCGTCAGGGTGTATACAATGCAGATAAGGAAGACAGTTACATTCAATCTGTCTCACAGACACACTTTTCTGAAATAATCTCTTTATGATTGTTACTGTAATTTTGGAATACAAAAAATTCTACCTCCTCGAACATTATTCCCTTGTTTGTCCACTAACCAAAAACTCTAATGGATTATAAATAAGTACTTCTGCTGTTAGTAATTCCTTCCGCAATACTGCCAGATAGGACAAAATTATTTTACAATCAAAACTGGGCGAAATTAAAAATGCATCATTCAATTACAATTTCTTAATATGCATTCCTCATCTAATATTATATATTTATAGCCAAAGGGGAAGATTATTTGCGTTAGAGATTAGAATTTGTTCTTAAACTTAATGCTATAAATTAGCTTTTTATGACACCTAATTGTTCCAGGTTATTCTCTTTATTCCTACAGGTATATGAAAGTAGTTTAAAAAACAAAACCAAAAAATCAGCTGCCTGCTGCAAATGGTAAGATCAGTTTGGACGTTATTTGAAAAATAGTCACTAATAGTCAATAATTCCAGAGATGTAAGTGCTATGGTCAGTCATGAGGAGTGAATTTAAGAGATTATTTTGTTTATAGCTCAGTGCTTTCAATTAAACTTTATGGTTTTTATAATGATGATTTTATTCAGCAAAATTTAATAGAATTAGTTTTTTAGTCTGATGTTTTAATTGTTGTCTGTTTTTTACTACAGAAATTACATATTCAATGGGTATGTTGGAGTAGTTTAGAAACAAACAAAAAAATTACCACAATGTAGTATCGAACAAGCGACCGCACCATTACCTGCCTACAACAGTATCCACTAGACCACACCGCTTGCTCCATGAGTTCAGTCATCCTGTCCATAAACAAACCAACCTATATGGAACTATCTGTTGGCACACATTAGTGGCTTCGAGATTCACGTTTTTACGTTAATATCCTTACAATTACTTCCATATCAACTAAAAATTAAGATTTCAACGATTTGTGACTTGCCTATCCTTTGGTCTGTTTATAGGCAGATTTATGGTTGACACGAAAAGCAGAAATAAGAAAAGAAATTATCCCAAATAAAATGAGAATAAACGTTTCTTTAGCGTAAAAGCGTTAAATCTGAATAAAATGTAACATCCTGTCTACTCTTTGCTATGCTTTAAACCAATCCTTTAAGTCACTTTCCAAACATTAATATTAGTTTGAATAACATGATTTTAGAAAAGGGATCAGCTGTAAGTGGCATTGGTTGAAATATCTGGCCTATCAGACACCTCAGAGGGTGGAGCTAAGGCACGTATCTGCCACCGAACTTTTATTTTATATTCTGCAACTTTGACTTTACGAAACGAATCGTCTGAAATATAGAAGGCCCCCAATAGGATACCGTCATGGGAGAAGTCAAGAGACGGGCTACAGTTTCCTGTGTCACCATGCTTGTGCTGTGTTGCCACACTGTGCAAAAATGTGGAGTTAGCTGCTGGCAAGGCTGGCCACATTTAATGATAAAGAGTGTACTAATAAAATGATAACCTTGGTCACTGGGTCACCTTGATTGCCAGTTTAATAATGACCAGAGACTACGTAGTAAAGATTATGAGTGTTATTTGAAAATATTTCTTTAAACATCCACAAAGAAATGAGTTGCCAAAAAACCGAAGAAAAGTGTAGTTCAAATTAACATGTTATCAGTTGTTTGTATGTATTTGTTTGTTATAGATGTTATCGATAAATTCTTAACCCATAGCTAACCCGTTAATTCTTAGCCTGTATTTTAATTTTCTGGCATCATATTACTGGAAATTTCGATCAAATTGAAATTTAGACTGGATCAGAATATCAACTGGCATTGCAATAACAAATAATTTGAGTTTTTTTTTAATAGTTGTCTTGAGTGTTACATTACTTGGTTTTGTAATGGCTAGATGTACAGTGGGGTTATGCAACATTCGCATTAACTTGATCATGTTGCCTGTATAACTGATATCTTTTCTCGAAGTTGCAATAGTTCTTTAAACCGATTGCCAAGCTATTAGTTTACCCTGTAATAGCAAACAGGTCATACATAAATGAAAAAAGTCACTGTAGTTACTAATTGGAATATATTCTGAATGTTTTGTGAAGTTAACACTGGAATCAGATTACACTGTTGAAAACATTTAAGCAATATCGAACTTCGAAATCACATATGAAGATGCAGATTATCCTCCAAGGCACAACACTGTAAGGAAGCAGACACCCTGGCAAACATACTTATATTTGCACCCCTAAGTTTATAGTTAGCTTAGTGATAGTTTTAACCATTGCTACTAATGACTTCTTAAACCATTGTAAAAAAAAGTTCCTTCATTGAGTTTAGCTTAAAGTTTCCCTAAAATGAATGAGAAAGTCTATGAACTTGTTCCGAGGTGAGATAGTTAAACTTTCAGTAGTTACATTTCGAATTTTACCTCGTGACGCAACTTCTTCTCAAAACTGCTTCCTCAGAACTGGCCTCCTTAAAAATCTGTTCCAGACTTCCGGAGACCGCCTTCCCTGGTTGGCTTTTTGTAGCCTTGGCTAATGTTTCGCTGAATCGTCATAGAACAATGGTGACTTACCGTGGGGAAAATACTATTCTCTGGTGAATTACCAAAATCCCTCATTCTGGTGGTACACAAATTTCATTCGGATTTTCATGAAATTTTAATATGTTGTAGTTTAATTCATTCCCAATCTTTTAAGTTATGACAAATTTTCTCATAATTCTCATTTAAGAGCTATTAATTTCTAAAAGTCACACATGGTGATGCCATCACACGTCGACACTAAAACCCCTTTAAATATGGAATTACTGCTAAACTGTTATATTATTTTTATTAAATGAATTTCTCTCTCATTTAAGCATACTTTTATCTTCCTAGCTCTTCCATATAAAAAGTTCAAATTCTTTATTTTTCCAATATCTCCTTAAAATTTAAAAGCAAACAAAATATACCTTAAAATGATCATCATTTTCTGCTTTCTTAGTGGAAATGAATGTAACAAAATTCATTATGACTGAAAACGACCTTATTTGAATCTTATGTCTTTTGAAAATGGTTTAGAATCAATTTAAAAAGTGCTTTACTGTTAAGAAAATGGTTATAAAAATTCTTTACTATACAACTATATGAGATTGGCTCCCATCTAATTGATTTTAACAAGATAATGAATGTTTAACAAGGTTATGTTCTGGCGAAAAGTACTTTACTATTAAAAATGATTATAAAAGTTATTAGCTATATGCATTATGTGTAATAGTTCTCCTGCTGAACGGTTTAGGTAAGATAATAGGTATATGATAGTATGAATGAAAGTAGATCCATATTTATCATGAGCTATATGGCCTAGATCACGATTAAAATTAAAATTATGTGGCATAATGTAAGTTTTTAACAAATGTTTTTATTTTCCTTTGCCTTCACTGATGCCATATTTCAGCCGCATGTAACTTCGCCATTTAAATGCTGTAACATGGATTTGAATCTCGAAAGAGTTAAGAACTTGTGAAGATTTTGGATGAAGTTTATATCACAATGCGTTTCATTAACATGCAATACAGTGAATGTATTAATTTGCTTGAGATTGGAACTTTGACTTTCTCACGTCAATATTAGCAGAGTTTGTGGTTAGGTCAAAATACAACATGGAGCAGGATGACAAATGAATCCTTTTGCTGCGCCTTAAGTCATGAGAAATTGCATTTAACATTATTTCATAACAATAAAGCAACTGTGCATATAAGGCTTGCCAGAACACTGTTCAACCCATCATTTTTGATGGGTTTTGATTATATTGTTGAATGAATCTGTCACTGCCCTCTACTTTTATCTGTGATAAGTGATGGATTTGCTGTCTTTCCATCCTTATTTTTATATGAATAATATTTGCCACATATGAAGGCAGCAGAACTGTGGAATATACATAAACATGAACACATCATACAGTATTTCAGCATATATCTTATATGTAGGTGAGGTTATTAGATGTACACTGAGCCTTTTCACATAACTGTAGCCAGAGATGAACAAGATGAGAAGGAAATGGGTAGAAATGAAGGGACAAGAAGTAGACAATAGTTTCTGGAAAATTTCATACAAAGTAATAATAAACAATAATAATTTTGAAAAACACATACAGTATATTAATCAAATTATTATTATTATTATTTCGTATCAGAAATATACAGTTACGCAATCACAAACATCATATTAAACTGGACCAGAACTTGGCCACTTCCAGTGCATTTTCTGAGGCCTCATACAGTTCAGCTGCCGAGCAGAAACAGAAACATTAATCAAGTAAAACACAGGCCTATATAGTCTAAAATAAGTGACGGATTTACTGGTCAGGTCTTGCCAGAGGTTAAGGCCATGGGGGTGCCTTGTGTTTAGGATATGTTGGTAGGCTGTTTCCTATTGCCCAACAGCATTTTTACTGTTGCCACTATCATAATAAGATTTGCATTTGGTTCAGATCCTACAACTAAAACAAAAAGCAGTAAAATTTAAAAACAAGGCACAAACCTTGTGGTATTTGCATTATCATAGTGGTAGAATATTTGAATATGGTTGGGAGGTAACATTTTGTGTATGATGAAATTGTGTGAGAGATTGAGATTCCATTCTTTAGGAATGTTTATTATTATTTGGATGTAGATTGGTATTCAGTGAGGTAGTATAGCTCTCTAAGTATATGATTAACAGCCTTATATATTGTTTTTGCAATGTTTATTGTACATTTATTAAGTTTTCATTTGTTGTTGTTCATTAATGGTGCATACTTAGAACAGTTGTTAGGATCCATTCATGAACATAATTATACTGTATCTGAAGCAAACATAGTAGTCTTAATTTTATATGATTCTGAGTGCCAGAGTTAATAATACTAGAAACTTTTATTTTCTACTATCACCATTACCAACATTTTTTTAAGAATTTAAATTTGTAGACTTTAGCTTAAAATTTTTAATGGTTATGTTGAAATGCTGCCTGCAATCAAGGCCAGCACTGCACATGGGTGGCACGTCAAGGGGGGGGGCGGCAAATCGAGCCATCGACAGTCGCTGCCCCACGATTGTTGCCACTCCATTTTCGCCGTGTCAAAATTTGCAGTGCATTATGTAGTGGGCAACCTTTTTTTAGTTCAACTGCTGCTTCAGGTGGCCAGCAACATTCGGGGTGGCAAGTAATGTTGGAAGGGGCGGCAATCTCACAGTTTTTTGACCAGATTCTGAAAATTCCTAGATCCACCACTGGATGTAGTTGGACTGGAGATGGCATAATCAGTATTGCATGCGGGCGCTCAAACCGCTACGGAGGGCCTGCCTACAATGTCTTATGCATTATCTAAATTATTGCTGAATGGTCGTGTCCAATAATTAAGTGCATCATTTGTGACATTAACTGGGTTAGCGATATTTTTCTTTCCTTTTGTCCAGTTCATTGTTTTTCCATATCTTACAAGATGAGTTCTCTAGAGGAGTGATGTGGATTGGAGAACATACAAGGTGAGGTAGGTGCATTGTATGACATGTCAGGTACCTCACCCTAATACTATTCACCTTACTGGCTGTTCGTTTATAACGAATTAGGGTTGATGACCCAGGTAAAATGTGTTTAAGGTTATACTATACTAGCCAAGCATGTTGAGATAATGTGTTTCTATGCTGCGGGTCAGAGGTTCAGTTCCAGTGCAGAATTTCTTTCTTTGAATACATTATTTTCCATATTATTTGTTGGAAATAAAACCTGGTAAAAGACCAACTTTTCTGTGAAGAATGCAGAATACTATCCATGTAAATTTTATTAATAATATTAATTAAATGGAATGTAGCATATAACCTGGGTAAATTTTCCATTTTAATTCTTTCAGTGTTTGAGGTAACATACTTTTGATAACTTGTTCCATCATAATGTTGCATACGAGTTAGCAAGAAAGTAAAATTCCTAAAAGAAAGAAATAGAAAATAAATAAGTTAAAGCCTAAAGAAATTCTTAACTGCAAAACATATAACAGTATTGTATAAATGGGGAGATAGGGGGGAACAATTGTTTGCTATGGATTGCACTAAGACCATACAGGGGGGAAAAAAAAATGAAGGAGAGGGGAATAGAACAATTTACAAACTTTTAGGCTTGAACCCTTTGTCAGCTTTAGAACATTAAGTATATGATGTGTGTGTCAGGGAGCAACTAACAACTACTTCCTGGTGGTTAATTGTTCTAGTAGAATGAGGAATTTGAATTTGGTACTATGTTTTGGGGGAAGGTCTAACTTGGTGAGGTCAAAAATGGAATAGAATAGATAAGAATCAGTTGCATGAAAAAAGCTGTACGTGTTAAGATTAAAGTAATAAAATAAATATGTAACAAAAATCAAAATGTCAACTTAAATTATAGCAAGTGAAAGTGTAGTAGCCCTGTCAGCTGATTGACAAGAGAGGACAGGGTAAACTTCTACTGGAGCCGTGGATAAGGGTCGAGCATAGAAGTTGACCATGGTTCTGATATGAATATTTGTCATAGGTCCTTACTACAACACCTCACAAGTTATATGCCTCAGTACCTTCACTTATTAATAGTGGAATGGCTGAGGAGACTAGGATAAATTATGGTGAACGGTGGTTAAATATTTCCACATTTATTTGTATGAGAAATGACAGATGGCATGCGTAAATATTTACTTTGTTTAATTGGCTTTGCAAGAAAATCGTCATGTGTTTAACTGCATCGTTAGAGATATGGCCAAGGACTAGGCGAGCATGTAACTGATGGGTACCTAGCAGCCCTTGTTAATGTCTCTACAAGACTGTGCCCACTTGACTATGGCCAAATGATTGACCATCTGACTGTCCACATCCCACTATCACAGTAGAGTCCACCTTTGTATTAGACGCCTGCCTTCATCTTCTTGTCTGACTGACGCCTCCCAGTGCCCACGTCGATGTGGTGCATTGAAGACTCCCAGATCACTGCCCCCAGGGTTTAAATAGAATCTCCCGTTCCTATTACACCTGTGTGGAGAGGGCAGTACTCTTCACTAACCTGTTGTGTGAGGTCATTTCGCCAGCTTGCAGTTTACTGGTTGGCAACTGGCAACTTAGGACTTGCTGATTGGCGTGCTACTTCTCCTGGTCATAGCACCCTGCTAGTGCATAACTATTTTTCATGCTTTCCTGCCCTGGATACTGACTTGAAAATTAATAGGGTTTTAGGCAAGTGATCAACCTTGGTCATTACAAAAGTACTGCAGAGTCAGATGCTAGGAATGAAAACACTGGAAAAATTGGTCGAATAGGGGATAGAGTTGGGTCAAAGCATTATACTTTCCTTACAGGATGCAAGTAATGACAGTCTAGTTCCAAAATTCAGGTTGTACATTGCACATTACTTATGGGAAGCTTGGTTCTGTGATGCACAAGAATTTTCTAACCCTGTGTAATGCCCTAAAGAGCAGCAGCAGTACAATTCATTTCTCTAAGGACATGCAGTGGCACATGGAGGATCTCCATCTGAGTAAGCTTTGGCAACCAGTTACTTACTGTGGCCACCTAGTTTTTTTGTTTCTGTGCTAGCTACAAAAATTTATCAGAATTAAGGAGTTTTCTGGACAATGTGACTTTGAACATGTATGTAAGTAATCTCTCAAGATATTTACATTGTTTAATTGGCTTTGTAAGAAAATTGTCATGTGTGAATAAGTTTACATGAGAGCATTTTATCTTGAACAAGGTAAAAAGAAAAGTGTGTGCTTTAATGGTTTGGGTTATGTATGGTACATGTATTGTGTTATATCTGTCTATTTGGGACCATTCATATGGCCATTTGTTTGTGGATGGAGAGTAACATAGTAGCATTGACTTTAGTTGCAAAGTTAGTATAAGAAAACAGACAAGTTAAGAAAACTCAGAAAAGAAATTGTGCTACTAGTTAGAAATAGTCATCAGTAGGGTTCGGATCTTTAGGACAAGTCATATTTTTTTCCTGTCTTCTTTTAGTGCTGAAATGCTGAGTTAAACACTGATTCAACGTTTCTGATTGTATTTAAATGTATTTTATGTAGCATATAAATGCATATACAGACCGTTTTCCTAGTTTTGGTCATATTTCAATAATATTTATGATCATATGGTCATATTTTGAGGAAAAATCTGGTAGTTTTTTAATAGTACCGGTATTTCATTCACTAGAAGTTATAGATTAGAAAAAATTATTCACAGAACCGTACTTCTGCTTTACAGATGACAAAAAAAAAACAACTTTCACTGTGGTCAGAATTCTCCAGTCAAGAGTTAAAGTCATACACTATTGTCACTCTCTAAACGTAATGTTCCACCCACCTTTTAATCTCATGAATGCAGCAGAAGCATGCCTGTGTCGATCATTGTCAATCAATATCTCAATGAAATATCCACAGTTATCGTTAAATCTACAGTGGATCAGTGAGTAGACCTATCGCCATGTTGAAGATAAAATTTTCTGAAAGTGCGAAGTTACGTAAGGGAATTTACAAAGGTGTATTTTAGTACAGATGCAAGAGTTCTATTCTGCAAATTATCTGAAATGAAAGTGACTTCAACAAAACAATTCAAAATTTAATTTCCCAATGGTGCAACCAGTCCACGGAAGCGAATTATGCTGTCTACATGAAAGCGACACTACTACATAAAATGAATGATGTGTAATTGAGCATGTTTTCATACATAGTAAATTTAAATGTTTGGTCATATTTTGTCATTTTTAGGTCATATTTTCCAATTTTTAAGGTCATATTTGCCTGCATATTTCTGCATATTTGTTTGGTCATAAAGATCCGAACCCTAGTCATAAAATAATTACATTATGGCCATCTCCACTTACATAACTAATGTATTTAATCATCGATTTTCACTGGTCTGTTAGTTCAGTGTTTAGTGAGCACTTGGTCTTAAAATTTCGGATCTCAGGATCAAATCCTGGTGGGGCCAAGAATTTTGAAGAGTTTCACTTGATCCTGTGTGCTCTTTCAGTATGTTCCATATTTCGGATTCCATGTTAAACTGTAAGCCCAGCCACAACAGAAGTGGAATGCGTGGCAAATTAAAACTCTGGCACCAGGTCACAAGATCACATGAATTTATTTTATCAGTTTGCAAATTCTTATTTTTTTTTAATACTAATCCATCCATAATTTTCTTGGCATTGATGGCAATGATAGTTGAAAACTACTTACAGAGGAACACCAGGACATTTTATCTACAAACCAATATAAATTTCCTGAAATATTCTGTAAATTTATTTATCACTGTGGCTGTAACACTGGCATCCTGTCATGGTTGAGGCTGAAAACTTATAGGTGAAATTAAAGTGCCAGCTGGCCATGCTATTGTTTTATTATTACTATTAGTAATTTGTGTTGGTATTCAATATTAAGAGAATTGAAAATATATTATTATTACTTTCAAAAGCTTATATTATTTTTTTAACCAGTTAAATATCGGTATTAACCCTGATTTTTCACAAGTGGCAGATGAGGAAATTGAATTTGATTTTTTTTTTTTTAAAATGTATAAAGTAAATAAAATACATTCATCACACACTGAAGTTGAAGTGAAAAGACACCAACATAAAAAAAAACATTGCTTTGGTGTTTTCACTTACTAATGAAAACAGAAATGTAACTGATTTTGCACCAGCACCCTTAGTCAACCCAACAACTTGAATGATTGCCTGTGCAAAATTAAGTCATGTTTCTATTTTCATGAGTCCAAAATTTGAGGAGTATTTTTTTTATTGCTGCTGTCCTCCCTTCAACTTTGGTGAGTGATGATGGATGTCTTTTTCTTTACATCACCTCACGGTACATCTTCCTACTCCTTTGTTGCTGATACCTGAATATTATATATAATAAAGTTTCTGTTGAAAATGGTTAAAGAGATGTCAGAAAGCATGTCATTTATCATTTTAAGATGAAAGAGGGTTATATGTAGGGTCTGCTGGTAAAATACAAAGATGAAGTAATAAAAGTGTTGTCTCAATATATGGTGGGGGAGAAATTGCTTATTGAAGTTGTTGAGTGTAAATATCGTGGCGCAATATTTGATAGTAAACTTGGTTAGGCAGGTGGAAGGAACAGGTTTCAAAATCCATCATATATTGGAAAGAGTGACGAGGGAATATGCCAGAGAAATAAGGGAATTGGGTTGCAAAACCATGGTCAGACCATTACTTGAATACCGTGATGATGTACTGGACCCTCATTTTGTGTGTAAAGTAAAAGAGTTGGAAGGGATGAAAAAGGGGCAGGTAGATTTGTTTGTGGACATTACTGCAGAATACAATTGGGAACACACTATGTAGGATTTGAAATGAGATTCATTGGAAGACAGGAACAGGGGCAGAGAGTGCTGGGAATATGTAAAGCATATGTTGATGACGGGGCTTAGAAGGATATTGGTAGAAGATTTAGGTACAGGATGGGAAGAGATGACCATGAATATAAGCTTACATGTGATTTCACATGTAAGGGAGAGTGAAAATTGCTTTTTCCTATTTAAAGGAGTCTAGGATTGGAACAGAAGTGATACCAACTTGCCAAAAAAATTGAAAATTAAAATTCATAAAGGAAAAAGGTAGTTGAGTGGTGTTATAACAATCAATGAATTTTAAGATAAAATAGGAAGATTATACAATAGGAAAGTTTATGTTAGGGAAATTGCCACCAGAGAATCTGTTCCATTACAGTTAAAATAATAGCCTGTAAGAATAGAAGTGAATCCGTATTGTAGATCCTAATTTCCAAAACTTGTCTGTTTTATGGAATAAAGAATTAACCTTGAAGTTTTTAGTAGATTTTACTTCTGAAAATTAAATTTTTTGTGTTGTTTCTTATTTCCTATGCTCATATTTTATTATATTTTTAAAGGAACAGTATGGGTCCTGAAGTTGTAGTTATCCCCTATGTTATTATGGAAAATGGCAATGAAGAAGAAGTTATTGAATATGGTGATGGGGACATTAAAGAGAGGTCCAAGAAGTGTAAGTTCAATTCTGCAATATAATGTTTTATGTCAGAATTACATTACAAATCTTGAAATCTTCATGAATTCTTTTTTCGTGTATACAACATTTTTATTGGCTTGTTTGTATCCATTAGAGCCAGGTGATTTTGGGAAACACAAATTTTATTTGCTAACATATTCCCAAGCTCAGTCAAGAAATGAGTATAGTGAAAACTCTTTTTAAAAAAGGAACTTAGCAACTTTGTCAGTGATTGAAAGATGTTGTCTCATTCAGCTTACCATCCAACTTCAAAAGTATTCTTACCTACAAATACCATATCGCTAACACCCCTAAACCACCTCTTGGCTCCTTCCTATCCTGCAAAACATGCAGTATGCATCCACCGGCCACAACCTGTTGCAGCCCTGTCACTAATAGAACCTTAGGCCATGCCACTGGTACCATTACCCACTTCATATGCCAGCTCAACTGCATCCATTGCTCAACCTCTTACTTTAGTATCACCATAAACCTTTTATACATTAGGATGAATCACAAAAAAAAACAATTTGTCTAAAAAATTTAGACCACCCAGTTGCCATTGCCAACTCTTGCAACTTCCATCACCTCAATAACTCTATCACTGTCAGAGCCATCAGACTACTTACTGCCTGAAACTACTTCCCCATCTGAACTGCCAACATATTCTGGACAGCCCCTGCCCTCAACCCATCAGGGTCTGGGTATCAGGCAATACTTTACTTCCTCTTTGCTCTCAAATCCGGGAAAACCAATCACCTGCATGTTTATTTTATTTTATTTATCTTATTCATATTTTTACAGTATGATAATTTTTCATTACACAAGTGTTTCTGTAATTATTACCTATGATTAATTTATTTTCCTCTCATAACATTTCTGGTAAGATATATATATATATATATATTATTAGGAAACAAAGGTGCTGAAAATGGATATATTAAACATTACTGATAGGATAAAAACCACCGCTTACCATAGAAGAGGATTCTTGCGGTGTTGGTGCACAAAAAAAAAACCTCACAAACACACATAGAATATAATTTTCGAGCCCATAGCTCTTCATCAGTAGGAGTCAGAAGGCTGCACGCTGGTGGCTGGCAGCCAACTGCGTAAGCTACAATGCCGGTAGGGGGGGGACGACAACATGGCAGGAAGTGAGGGTGGGGGTAGAAAAGCATAGGCTGGAAAATGATAATGAATAGAAAGTAGAAAGTAAAACTACTGTACATAGGGACCCGTCACGGAAGTGCAGTGGATCTCAGTTAATGGTCCTAAGTTCCTATCAAGTAATGGACATATGTGCAAACAGCTGAAAAACAAAATATTCAGAAATTTGAAATTAAAAATAAGCACAATTCGAAGTTACAATCTATACACACCCAGAACCCTGTCCACCTTGTATCTTATCATGCCACCACACATGGTACCAACATTTTTAACACATGTTTCTCGGTCCGCGCCATCAGAGTCCTCTCAGATAAAAGCAGTATTTTGGAAGTTAGAAAGTGGGAACTGGTTTATCAGTACCAACTGGGTACCAGACAACCACCAGGTCTAAATTTAAGATAGCACCAATTTTCCTCCCACCCTTCCCCCTCACCTCCACCTTCTCCCATAGAACCACCGCTCACCAGAGCCTATCTTTATAGATTAAAATACTGTAAGCTTTCCTGACTGTGTCATCTGCGTAGTGAATATTGTTTATCCAATTTCCATTCAACAGCACTCCCATCTTCACATTACTCAACGCCTCCCTAAATATATACTCTGAGTAGATATTAAATAATAAGGGGGACAGGATACAACCTTGTCTTACACCACGAAGAATTTTTATTTCATTCGTATTTTCTCCCTTCAGTCTCACATGAGCAGACTGGTTCCAGTACAAGTTAACAATAATTCTGAGGTCTTTGTCATCCCAGCCAATACTTTTTAAAATTTCTATCATTTTCTGATGCTTTATTATTAGTACACCCAATATTTATTAAGTATTTACACTCGCTTTACTTCCTCTCGACTCTTCACACTTGTGATAGCTCTGCATGATTCCGCATGATGTCTTCCTATTGTAACTGTCCTGGTTCTCTGTGCTTACTTGCCAATTCGCGTTCTGACCTTGCTACGTTCGTGTTTTCAGTGAGCAATTTTTTTTCCTTGCGTATGTCGCTGTCTGGGTGATTTAAATCTCTGCGCCTTAATGTTATGCCGACCCGCCATGACTCCGTGTTCCACTTTCCCACTGTTGAATACATCTGCAGTCTGCGGTCTTGCACTAGTGACAGCTCTCGTCCACCCCTCGCTATTAGAGTTGCGTCATACAATGTTTTTCTTTCTCGCTGTGCGACAATGTTTTTCCCTGTTTTTCTGCGAAATTTCTTTAGTGTTCTCATCTTGCTCCTTGGTCGTTTGACGAATGCACACTGATACTAGCATACCTCTGGAATTGCATACTAGTATTCTTGACAACATTGCTTCCTTATTTATGTGCTTTGGCAATGTTTTATAACTGGTTCCTCCTCCTCTATAAAATAACAGATGTGGTGAACACTTTGTTCTGGTATGTGGTGTATTAACGTATACAGCTGTTACATATTTTAATACGGCTTCCCTGTTCTTCTGCGTTTTGCAGTCTCTTCTTTTTCTTCTTCGCTGTCTTCTTTTTCTTTGTATCTTCTTCTTTCTCTTGCATGCTAATGTCGCGTTTTCTGCCCGTGCTGACTTTTAGTTTCTTTTTCTTCTAATTCTCACTTTCTTGCATACCAAATCCTCGTGCCTTGGCTTCAAGTTTTGCATTTGTTTCTTCTCCCCACTTTTCATTGGCCATTTCCACCTGACTCCGCTAAACTTATTATTTCAATTTTCAGTGCGACTTTAATTTCTTCCCTCGACTTCCGTCATATCTCTGGCAAACTCCATTTGTTCCCGTTGCTTCGTATTTTTCCGTTTTCATGCATATCTTCATTTTCTAATTCTGGCGAATACCACTCGGTTCCCATTAACTCTTTCCTCATTTTTGGCCGATTGAGACATCTAGTCCCCCAATACATTTTCTCCATTATTTCCTGCGATGTATTTTTCCTATCGCTGCTCCTTCCACTCATTTCTGCTTGTGACATTTTAAAAACCACCCCTCTCCCTCTTTACGCCCTTTAATTTTATTCAAGCCTACATTTCTTATCTTATTGAACTTTGCACTTGTATACTTTAAAATAAAGAGAAAAATCCTGTCAACATTTGCTCTGCTTAATATCAGCCCCTCTCCCTCCTTCCACCCCCTTAATTTTTTTCAATGTTCTTTACAAAAAGCTACAGTTGACACCATTTGACCGATTACCATGAAAGTATGTATTTTTTCACGAAGAAAGTTTCGGGACAAAAAATCCAAAATACACTCCCTCTCCCCATTAAACCGCTTAATTTTTATACAAACCCACTGTCCAATTAGATTGAACTTATCACACTTTTATTATAAAACTAAGAGAAAACTAATGTAAACTTTTGGTTTGCTAAAACTGAACCCCTCTCCCCGTTTCGACCCCCTTTGATTTTTGCAATTTTCCTTTTAAAAAGCTACAGTTGACACCATTTGACCGATCTTTATGAAAGTTGGCACATATAGGCATTTTTTACGGAAAAGATTTCTGACCAAAAATTCTAAAAACTACCCTATCTTCCGTTTTACAGGCCTTAATTTTTGTACAAACCTACATTTTAATTCAATTTCAGTGGAACTTCGCATGCGTATACTTTAAAACAAAGAGAAGAGAAAAATACTGTCCACATTACTTTCACAAAAACGCAATCCCTGGCCCTCTTTGTACCTCTTTAATTGTTTTAAGTGTTCTTTATATAAAGCTACAGTTTCTATCTGATTTTGAAAGAAGTATGCACATGTATACTTCAAAACAAACATAAAAATACTGTCTACATATGGTTTAGAGAAGCCAAACCCCTCTCCCCCCTTTCCATCCCCTTAATCTATACAAAGCTACAGTTTCTACCTGATTCTAAAGGAAATTTGCACACGTATACTTTAAAATATACATTACTATTTTGTTTAAATTTGGTTGCAGAAGCCCAACCCCTCTTCCCTTCTACTCCCACCCCTCCTAATTTCCAATTTTCTTTATAGATACCCACTGCACATGTATAATTAAAACTAAAGAGAAACTTAGTATCTACATTCTGTTTACAAAACTCAACCACTCACTCCCTTACCCCAGTTAATTTTTTACACAAAGCTACAGTTTTTATCTGGTTTCGATGGAACTTTGCACAAGTATACTTTAAAACAAAGAAAAAAATATTGTCCATACTAGCTTTACAAAAACGAATCTATCTTCGCCTCAAAACCCTTAATTGTTTTTTATACATACCTACAGTTTTTATCTGATATCGATAGAAATTTCCACTACACTTTAAATCAATCAGAAAAGACCGTCTACATTTGGTATACAAAAGCCTAATCTCTCTTCCCCTTGACTCTCACCCCTTTTAATTTCCAATGTTCTTTACAAAAATCCACAGCATTAAATCCCATCAAAATCAATTAAGCCATTTTTAAGTCATCGCAGAATATTCATAAAATAGATGTGTCCTAATGTCTCAACATGTACCTCAGATTTCAACTTGGACCCCAAGCTATTGTGAAAACCAATTAAAAATCTATATTTTCCTTGTGATGGCGGAACAAACAGGTATATTCCAGAGACAGATTTGTGTATGTGGTATGTATTAATGCCCAGATGTTACATGTTTCGATTATCAAGCGGCAGCTTAAACTGATATTAAATTAGGTCAAAAGACAGCCTGAACCAAAATGTAACCTGAGATTCCTTAACACAGCATCCAATTCACCTTGTTCTGGAAGTTGTTGGGGTATATAAAGACAGATATTTTTTTTTTTTTTTTTTTTTTTTGAAGCAAGAACTTTAAACACTGAGCTACCAGGAAATAATTTTTTTTAAAACATAAAAGCCGCCTTCAAAGAAAGCTCACTAAAAATTTTAAAATAATTTTATACCTTGCTTAGAAGAAAGTAAATCTAAATGGACAATATTTTACATTACGTGTTATCTTACTACATGTTATTGAAATTTTCACATTAATTAGTTATTTTTGGAGTCGATGCCAGTAAAAGCAAGAAAAACAAAAAGATAAAAACAATAATACATAAAAATCATGTTATTACTTACTTACAATTAATGTTAGAAACATGTTTCAACAAAACTGAAACGTTCAGATGATACGCTGATAAAGCATTTATTGTGTGATGCAGCCTACCAACTGACACTGTAGTGCCAGAGATATGCCTGTACAACCAACAAGGCCAAGCCACAGATTAAAATACTGTCTAACTTGTTTCCCTAAACTGTCTCCCTCAATAACAATGTCTGCCTCACTACATGCTGTAAAATATTTGAAATTTTTGTTCGTAGTCCCAATTTCGCCTCTAACACCAAATGAAGTTCAGTAATTCGATCTTCGCGATGTGACAGCTGGCACCGACTCCAAAAATAACTAATTGATGTAAAAATTTCAATAACAGTAATGTAAAATATTGTCCATTTAGATTTACTTTCTTCTAAGTAAGGTATAAAATTGTTTTAAAATTTTTAGTTTGCTTGAAGACGGTTTTTATGTTTTTTAAACAATGATTTTATTCCCTAGCCATTTCCATTTTTCTTCTTATGTCATTATCCAATTTTATACATATTATTTGTTCTTATAAAGTTTTAACATTCTTTCCTTCTCCTACCCATCCTTTAACCATCCATCTCTTTTACAACTTGTAATTAGCTGTTTGTTATATTTTTCCAATTCGCATTTATTTACATAAGAATTCCTTTCCCTTACAGTTTTATTACTTCTCTAGGTTTCACTTTCCAGGTTGCCTTAAGCATAACCCATCCTACCAACTTACAGTCAGTATTATTACCTGTTCCAGGATAAGCTTTTGCATCCTTCATACAGTACCTGTGTCTCCCTTGAGTAATAATGTAATTGATTTAGAATCATTCTTTATTGAATCTTGGTGTTTATTAATACCTTCTCTTTTTGTGATTCTGGGATTTTTGCGATCATTAAAATGGATTTATCTTCAGCATGAAATTAACTGTTATTAGGAAAAAAATGAGTCTCAAATTCATAAAAGATATGACTGGCATTTGCAATTGTTTTCACTCTGTCATATGTTTCTGCTTATTTAATGCATTTTACTTCATAGAAAATTATTGGGAGTTTATTAGTGAAACTAAGGAAAAATGAAGCAGCTTCTAGGTGATATAAATAATAAAGAAAAGGGAAATTAACCCATCAAATATTAATGTTGACAGCTGCAGCGAAAGAAAACACGTAAGGCGGACACACATACAATATTTCGTTATTAACCATCTTCATGTAATAGAGAATGAGCAATTTGGTTCTGAACATGTGTGCACACGGAACATTAACCCATGACGCATTGTGTGTGTACACATGTCTGGAACCAAATGGCTCATTCTATTATTACATGAAGAAGGTTAATACCGAAATATTGCATGTGTGTGTCCACCTTGCGTGTTTTGTCTCATTGTAGCCGTCAACTTTGGTATGTGTTGGATTAATTTCCCTTTCCTTTATTATTTATATCGCCTAGCAGTTTATTAGATAATAAAAGTTTAGAAAGACAGTTTTTGCACTTTAGATTCTTATTTTGGAGCTTTCTTATGCAGTATTATTTGACTGTTGTTGTATTTATTAGAGCTTTGTAACAACTTCTCTCTTTTTTTAATGTAGAGCAGAGATGGAGGCACAGTATGAGATGCAGGCAAGTGATATCTACATGGAATCTATGGCAGTGAAAGACACAACAGAAGGGTAATTAAAAATTCTAGAACCTTTTGAAGTATATTTTATCCTAAATTCAACTGGACATAACAGTGCATTGCTTTGAAATCTATTTACTGTTACAGTGCTGATTTTAGTAGTTAAAGTAAACTACACATTAAGGTGTCACTGATGCAAGAAATCCCTGTCCCTATTTTTAAAAGCCTTTTTCTATTTTTTTGGCTATATTCATTCCTAAACAATTGTACTTAGAATAAATTTTCATTGTTTTACTAAAGCAAAATATTACTCAGGATGCTCTGTTCTGTGTGTGGGGGGGAGGGAGATAAACATTTTCAGTGTTGTTTCTCTCTCTATTTTCCACACTGCACTAAAAATAAGATAGGATGAGGGGAAATAACCCATCACTTACCACAGACGAAGGCAGGAGGGCAATATGTACACGTAAAAAACACAACTTCACAATATTTCGGTAAATAATCTTAGTCATGTAGAAGGCGAGACGAATGGAGGGGGGAAGATGTGACCACATCTTAAACTGCCACATGAACGAAACAAAGATGAAAAACGTGGGATGGTGTTGTTTGAAAAGAAGGGGGGGGGGGAGTTGACCAATGATAAATGTGCAACAAAATGATCGGTTGAGATAAAACGAAATTTGCTTAAAACATATGTTATTTGATTTGTTTTTGGAGTAAATAAATAAAACTGGAAAGATATAGAAAAGTGTTCTAAAATATGTACTTATGTTGAAAAATATATGAGAAAAATGACTATAAAATTACAATATAGTAAGGACAAGTTTAGTGTAGGTTGAGGCCAGGGGTGTGTCTGGTGTCTAGGATACGTTGATCGGCAAGTTCCCATCTACAGAGTTCTGAAGAGGTGGTGGTGTTTGGAAAAACTCTGACAGCTCTAACCATGAAACATGTGTTGAGATTGAAATAAAATAAACTTTTCTCCGGTTTTCTGCCGGATAATTAAATAAAACTATTATATATATATCCGGCTGAAAACCCGAGAAAAGTTTATTTCATTAATACGCCGGGAAAAACTTAATTCCCACATGTGTTGAGATTGTTGGAATCATGTGAGGTGGAATGAATTGTCACTGGATGTTCTGGATTTTTACTTACCAGATTATCTGTCTTCACTGCACTGCTTCCTACATCAGTCTCACTACCTATCCAATAGGATGAATGTTCATGGGCAAAAACTGCATACTTCCAACCCAAACCATCCAGTGGTAATTCATACCAGCTTGCAACAGTTCCAAAAATCTCAACACATGTTTCATGGTTACAGCTGTCTAAGTTTTTCCAAATACCACTACCTGTTAAGAAGTCTGTTGATCAGGCGTGGCCAACCCAGATGATCTTGCGGGCCACTTTCGAAAAGCTTCATAACTCTGCGGGCCACATATAAAATTATATATCCCCATATCAGATTTATACCCACTAGACTTCTTTTGGAGTGAAAAACTGAAACATAATGAGTTGTTATTATAATTGTGTTTACTATTATTCTTATATGTAAACATGGATAGTATAATAATAATGATACTCATAATTTCAACAGTTAATTTTTGAATATAAGGATGCACAAATATATTTTTTTTAATACGTTGGTTTTCACTACTGTGGCCGTTATAAAACAAATATATCCTAGACATCGGACACACCCCTGGCCTCAACCTATGCTAAACCTGTCACTATTTTGCAATTTTATAGTAATTTTTCTCATATATTTTTCAACATAGTTGTTTGTTTTTAGTATTTTTAAAAAAAAAATCTTTCCAGTTTTTATTTAAACAGATCAAATAACATGTTTTAAACAAATTTCGTTTTACCTGAACTGATTATTTTGTTCCACATTTATCGTTGGTCAACTTTCTCCTCCCCCCTCCCTCCCTCCACCACTGGTTCAAAAACCACCCTCCTGCATGTTTTATCTTTGTTTCATTAATGTGGGGGGGGGGGGGGTCAGGATGAGGTCGCATCTTTCCCCCTGCTATATGTCTCGCCTTCTACATGAATAAGGTTTGTTTGTGTTTTTATGTACAGTAGAACTCCAATTATCTGAACTCCAACTATCCGAATCGCTGAATATCCAAATCGCTTTATTAACTCATCCCACCGAAGAATTGTTGGAAAGAGGAAATGGCCAGTTTAAACAATCTTTTTACCGCCAAACGACACAAGTTTGCTGCAACCAATGGATCAGTCTCTTATCAAAACCATGAAATGCCATTGCAGAAGGCAACTTTTAGGGAAACTTTTGGTGAAGGGCGAAGACGAAGAAGTTATGTTGGCTATAAGAATGAATCTGAAATATTGCGCTTACATAGTGGCAGAAGCTTGGAGCTTGGTTAAGGCAGTTACATTAAGAGATGCTTGGAACAAGTTGAAAGGCATACCAACTGAACGATCCCACATACATACAGTAATTAATTAAAATAGACCCTTTTTCGGAAAACATCCAACTGTCGGAAATATTGGTTATCCGAATGGGATCCGGTCCCAATTGATTCGTCTGTGGTAAGTGACAGGTAATTTTTCCCTATCCTATCTTATTTTCAGTGCCTAATGGCAGTTTATTTGTTTTCATTATCTACATATTGCATTAAAGGTATACAAACTAGTCTAAAATACACAGTCCAGTCACATTAATGTGACCACCTCTCAAAAACCAGAATAACAACCTTTGGCAGAGCGGACCACTGCGAGGCGTGCAGGAAGAGAGTCAGTTAGGTTTCTGAAAGTGTTCACTGGGATGTTGAGCCATGCCAACTCCAGTGTTGTGGCCAGCTGCGCTAGATTACGCAGTTGAGGATCCAAGGCGCGAAAAACCCAATCGAGGTGGTCCGACAGATTCTCGATTGGATTTAAATCCGGTGAGTTTGTTGGTTAGGGGAGTAAGGTAAACTCATCCTGGTGCTCTTCAAACCTCGCACATACACTGTGAGCTGTATAGCCCCTCTCATTTTCCTGCTGGTAGATGCCATCATTCTGAGGAAAAATTATTCGCATGTACTTGTGGACTTGGTCCGCAAGGACAGGTACGTTCTTGCGCTGATCCATCGTGCCTTCCACAATGATGAGTTCACCCAGTGAATGCCAGGAAAACATTCCCGAAATCATAATGCTCCCTCCTCCACCCTGGATCCTTCCGGCAATTGTTGCAAGGTGTTTGCTTTCAGACGTTTCACGCCGTATGCGCCAACGTCCATCTGTCCGATGAAGCATAAAACGTGATTCAACAGGAAAAGCCACCTGTCGCCACTCTGTGGATGTCCAGTTGCAGTACTGGCGTGCAAATTACAGCCTTCGTTGCCGATGAACAGCAGTCAGCATAGGTGCATTAACCAGGCATTTGCTGTGGAGGCTCATGCGCAGCAACGTACGCTTAACCGTTGTTGAGGATACACTCTTGGTAGCCCCTTGGTTCATCTGGGCGGTCAGTTGCTCAACAGTTGCATGTCTATTTGCCCAAACGCATCTCCATAGCCTTCGTTCTCCTCTGTCATCTATAGTCCGTGGTGCACCACATGTTCTACACCGCTGATTTTGAATAGTGCCATTTTGCCATGCACGGTATACTTTCACCATGGCAGCACGTGAACAGTTCACAAAATTATCCGTTTCCGAAATGCTTCCACCCTTGGCCCGAAACCCAATAATCATGCCCTTTTGGATATCTGATAAATCACTACGTTTCTGCATTACGCCAATGATTGAAATGCTTTCCGATGCCCTAAGACATCCTTTATATACACTCCACTGTAATGTGCTGTCACCTGCCTTCTGTGATTGGTTATTTCATGTTGACGTTGAAAGTAGGTGGTCGTCACATTAATGTGACTGGTCTGTGTATAAGCAATAAAAACGTACAGAGGAAAAAAATTATCCCAGCCGGATATTGAACCTGCAACTTCAGGAGACAGTAGCACGCCATAACATGTCTCCTTTCAGCTGACATCATATATAATCTATACTATTACTATTACTCCGCGATTCACTAAAAGTGCATTGCACCTATCCGGAAAGGTAATGGTTTGGAAGGGATATACGGGATATGGCAGGAGGCGCCCATGGGCTATTGTGAGGAACCATTCACGTGGAGTGATCTAGGAAAACCCAGATCAGGATGGCTGGAGAGCTTTATCGAAAACTACTCCTGTCAGATTTTAAGTTTACTCGCCTGGTAAATCCTTAATGTGACTGGACTGTGTATAATGGAGAATAAAAAAATAACTAGGCCCTGGATTCTTAAGTTCGAACCTATTTTGCTCCCAACTTAATATTCTTGAAATTTTAATTTTCTTTTTCATCTTTTGTATAAACTAATAATCTTTGAAAATTTAATAGGACCTAAAAGTACCTAATTTTTATGTTATGACCTAATTCAGTTTTCAGAATCTAATAGGACCTATTTCGATGTACTGATCCAGTCCGACTGTAATTTTGTTACTTAAATAAAACAAATGACCGACCGGATTAGCTCAGTAGTACGGGCTGAGTGTGAGTAATTTGGACTCGGAAGACACCCTGGATTCGAACCCCACCCTCAGTTGTTCTGAAATGGTATTCCATGGTTTTCCTTTTCACCACCAGGCAAATGGCGGAATAGTGACTTATTGACAGGTTATTGCTGTTTCCTTTCCCCTTTTCCTTCTCAAAAATTTCGTTTCCTCCTCCTACAGCGATCCAAGTTGATTTCACATGGACGATCCGTCCAGTCACCAATCCCTAGCTGTATCTATTACTACGTGAATCCTAAGCTCGAAGACACTGCAAATGTAAGCGGTGTACGAATGATCCCTCGCAGATCCCGAGGATGAAGACGATCTTGGAGGGTAAACGGACTACGTTTACATGTAAAACAAATAGTTTTACTTTAAAATTGGAATAACTATTTACCACAATATTAAATGATGGTTTTTTAACCTCATTGTTGACGGTAACATTGAGAAATGGTGCAACAATGCGGTGCGATAACTTGACAGTATTACAAAGGCTTATATTCATTAGAAACAAATTGACAAAACAAGTTTTAAACATAGCATCGTTAAGCGTTAACAATCTCAGGAGCGTAAACACTTTCTGAGAAATTAACAGTTGTATACTGTCATCGTTCAGTTGTACACGAAAATTAAAACATTATGTAGGCCTACATATTTTTAGTTCCTTCATTGACAGCCATCATGCCTAAACTGAAATCCTCAAGTAATAGTCTCCTGCGAGAGTGGATTGGAATGGATAAGAACTTTTCTACAGATGGGAATATTATATATTGCCTAGCGTGTGTAAAATCGATAAGTTTTAATTCGTTTTATATACATACTATATCTTTTATAAATTCAAAAAATAAATTAGATTTGATTTGTTTTCATTTCTGAAGTAACATAAAGTGGAAGAGTCTAGACTGCTGGATGAAATTTTATAAAATTAACTGGGTATTATCCGGGGTGTTATATTCAGTTGGACTATTTTTATTTTTACATTCTATATAGGTGCCTGCAGAAAAACGATCTCACGTATGACAGCATCAGAATTCAGCAACTCATTTGGCAAATGTTACCAGGAGAAGTGCTTCCAAACAGGAGCAGAGTTTCATTACAAGTTCAAAGCTGGGTACAGAAGATTCGTTTAACCTGTGTCTATATGAAGCTCTCACTGTCGCTAATATACCTATTGCAGCCCTCCAGAATGCAGTCCTGAAAACATTTTTGGAAGAATTTTGTGACAGGAAAATACCAGATGAATCCACTTTAAGAAAGAATTAATTGCCTCAGCTGTATGAGAAAACCATTGACGAAATATGGCTGGACCACTTCATCTGGCTAAGTGTAGATGAGACGACAAATGCCTGTGGCAGATACATAGCCTGCATTGTTGTGGGCAAGCTCACATGTGAGGTACCTAGTATACCCCATGTCATTATTTGCAGAGAACTTCCAACAACAAACCACTCTACTGTGGCAATTGTTGTAAGGGATGCATTAAAGGTGTTGTGGCCAGATCCACAACACGAGGATAAGTTGAGGTTGTTGGTGACAGACAGTGCAGCTTTTATGATAAAAGCAGGGGAGTGTTTGAAGGCATTCCATCCCCGAATGGCGCATGTCACCTGCCTAGCTCATGGGCTCCACCTGGTAGCTGAAAAAATTCGGGAACAGCACCCTGTAGTTAACGAGATAATTTCTTCAGTGAAGAAAATTTTCCCAAAAGTGCCAATTCGAGTAGTTCAGGGAAAAGCTTCCCTCAATAAATACCCCTCTCTTCCGAGCCAGGAGTGACACGATGGGGGACCTGGCTCTCAGCCACAATATATTATGCAGAAAACTATGAGAGCCTCATGGAGGTCATCAGTGCATTAGATGAAAGCGAAGCTACTGCTATAGTAAATGCAAAGAAAGCATTGCACTCTGTACCAGTTATTCAGGAGTTGGAAGGAGGCACTCTACCATTGACGGAAGCACTTCAAATCATCCAAAAAGTGAGGGCCAAAGTGACTCCTGAACCTGTTGGGTTGTCTGTAGCTAAGAAGCTGATGCTGTATTAGCGCGCAGTCCAGATTTCAAGAGCATGGAACAAGTAGGCCCTGTTTTCTCTGGACTAAAGGAACAAGAAATACTGCTCTAAGGTAATCGCTGATATGAAGTTCGCACCTCTTGTGACGTGGAGCGTAGTTTTCCGCATTTAAGAGAATTTTAATGGAAGAGAAAAGAGGGTTTACTCCTGAAAATCTATCAAAATATTTGATTGTTCAGAGTCATATTAGAAGTTTTAAATGAGTGGTTTACAATCTGCAATAAAGACAAAATGTTTTGAACATAATAGTGGTTTATGTTACATGTTTTAATGTGAACGAGCAAAGTCATATTTGAAGTTTTTAAAGACTACTTGACAATAAATTCTCAATGATTTTAACACTGTGGCCGAATGTATTGCGTGTTTTAAATTTTATTTCACTTAAAAATGTGTAAATTCCTAAATCAGAATTTTAAAAACTATAAAAGCCTAAAACATGAATTGAATAAACCTAAATTTGGTTTTTTATCCTAAAAATCCAGGGCTTAGTGATAACTAACATGGGAAAGAAATATAAATTAGACCCATAGCTTAGCAAAAGTTGAAGGAAATCTTCCAAGAACCTCCAAAACTCACCAAACCTCAGTAACAGTTTACAGCGTGTGGTGGATGAGCAGTAACACTTTGGTTTCACATTCAGGAGAACACACTTCAAATCCCCACCTGGCTATCTATGTTTCAGTGGTTTTCCTCAATCACACCATGTGAATTATGGGATATTGTCTTGAGTACTCCCTGATATAACATACCCCTTCAAACTCTTAAGGTGATAATTGTTGTACCAACACATTCTGAATGCCAGGGCCTGAATCACAGATAATAATTAAATTTCTCTTTGAAATACCACCCTGGTAAACCCATTACTTTTGTTTATAGATTATTAATTTATATTGTACATATTTTTATAATAGTGTTTAACTACTTACATATTTCTTACTATTAATTTCCTTTCGACCTATTCTGTTGGCTAGGGTGATTTTGGCACCATGATGGTATCCAGCACCTGATATGGGTTTAGCTGGTTCAATTCCTTGTGGTTGAAAAAATTATAATCATTAGGATTTGTCTGGCAGGACACGAGTTGCTGGTACACAATTCGTGACCACCAGTTTGTGCATCAAAGTCATGGGTTAAATCCCAAGCTCTTCGCATTGTTAATGGTGACTCATGCGTCGGATGGAAACATAAAACCTGGCAGTCTTCTTAGATGTCTTTTGCAATAGTAGGCCTAAATGGACAGTGGGTATCACCATCTCCCTACTTGTCTCCTCCACAACACACTTTCACTGGACACATTGAATACTGGGGAAAGAACTGGAAACCATCCTTTAGAAGCGTCGCCACAGTGAAATCCTACACCCTGGAACACACTGTGACTTTTGAATTTACTTTTTAAATTGTCCATTTCAAGTATTTTTGTCATCCTTCATCACCTTCTCTCCAATCTGTTATAAACATTCATTCATGTAGCTCGGTTGGTTGCAGGTGCTCATGTGAACTATAATCATGAGTAAGAACTGGGCCCAAATTATTATATTTTTTGCGTGTGATTTTTTTATCATCTCCTTTCTTCGACTTTATGTCATCAGCATACTTTGTATTTTCTATGCATTCTGTAATTTCCATTTGAATTGCTGTTCAGAACATGGAAAAAAATAATGGGCACATTGAGTTGAGGATTAAAGTGTGGTTATATTGGACACCGTGCCCTAGGTTTGAACTTGTGTTTACCAGTCATTCTGAATGCTGCACCATTTTCATATCTAAGTAAATAATTTAACAGTCTGCAATTGCTGTCTCAATAAGTACGCATTTCACAAAGAAAATAAATAAATAACCTACATATTTAAGAGACTGTTGCTAACAGTAATATGTGTAATACAGCTGGGAAACAAGCATGACGACAATAGGCCTGTTTACACACAGATTTTTCCCAAAAGTTTTGGGACATTCGCTCCGGGCACATACATCAATGGTTTCAATGTAAATGCTCAGTGGTCAAAGAGACTCGGTGCATGCTCTAAATGCGCACTTCTGGTGTGCAGATCTAAAAGTGCTTAGTGTTTACATACACATTATCGATTTGATGCGTCAATACTTGTATTTTGTTTGAGCTTTATTGTGATTTTAAGTTTAATACAGTGTAACTTCTCTAATTCAAATATGAAGGGGATAAAATTCAAATAGCTGAAAATTCAAATGAGGAAGTGTTTGTAAAAGTAGGTAAAAATGCAAGAAAACATCCTTAAAAATTTAGTCTTGACTTCTTTATTTAAACAACACTTTAACTGTACTGTTTAAAGTATATTAAAAAAATAGAAATTGTAAACTTTTTAAATTGATTTTTTGTAAAAATGTGAAGTCCTGGAATTTATTTAAATCTATGAAGAGAGAATCACTCTTGTTAGCTTGACCCTCGATGTAGTGTTGAAGTTTGTGAATTTACTGTATGGCCTGTGAAGAAGTTGGAATGGGCTGCCTTACAATGTTTTTCACTTCCTCTTTGTCCGATGATTGGTCATTTTTCTTCAATAACACAGCAGCTAAATTGTCTGTGTCAGTTAGCTCACCGTACACTGCAACATCATTGTCAATGACCTCATAATCATCTAAAAAAAAAAAAATCACACACACACACAACTTGCTGTTCATTCACATCTTCCCAAATGTCTACTGGAGGCACAATTTCGTCCACAATTGCAGTAATATCAGCATTTTTCTTAAAACCTGCTTTACGAAAACAGTTAGCAACAGTTTTTTTTAGTCACTTTTTCCCATGCATTGTTACACATTCTTGCAGCTTCTAAGACGTTAATCTTCATTTTATAGTTTTTATTTAGATAATTCTTAGAAAGAATATTTTGCAGAACAAGGCACCTACAAAAATGTTTAAAGTTTTTATTTATGCCTTGATCCATTTATTGCACAACAGATGTCATATTTCTGGGGGGAAAAAATAAGTTTCACGTTGTCCGTTGGGTATGGTGTTATGAGCTGTGTAATTGTCAATAGACAGCAAAATCACTATATTTTGCTTTCTAAATTTTTAATAAATTTTCAGTAGTCGATTTACAAAAATTTGTTTGTCATCCAAGCCTTTTTGTTAGCTTTTTTTAATGGTTTTGTTTTTTCATTTTTGAAACAAGAGGAAGCAGACTTTCCTACCATGAGAAATCGTGACTTTTCTCAGCCATCCAGATTAGCTTCAATCAAAAGTGTTACTTTCTCTTTACTGTGTTTTCCTCCACTGCAGCATTCACCTTTAAAAGTTAAAGTTTTGTCTGGTGTACATTTATAAAACAACCCAGTTCTCATGGACATTAAAAATGTCTTTTGCAGGAGTTTCTTCTATCTTTTCTAAGACATCATTTTTATAAAAATTTGCTGCAACTTCATCAACACCACCACTTTCCCCACTAACAGTTTTGAAGGTTATCCAGTTCCTCTCCAATCAACCATTAATCGCTTTAATTCAGTTTTGGCTAAACTGAAAGCAAACTCTTCAGCTTTGGCTCTGACAGGTGGTCAACTTAAAGGTTCCCCTCCCCCTCCCTCCCTCATGCATATTTGAAACAGTTTTGTACACTTTTGTCAGTGTCGGGATTTTCAGGCCCTTGTGCTCTTTAAGGACTTTGTCACTTACTTTAGCAAAACTGTCCAAAAATTTTTCCTTGTTTTCAAGATACATATATAAAATGTTCATCGGTATTCCAAACGCTTTTTCCAATATGAGAATTTTCTTGACTCCTTTTTCCACTTCACGTATTGTGTATTTTCAGAAAATGTTAATTTTCTTGTACTGAATTCTCAGCTTGGACGATAACGTATTGATTCAATTTAATGTAAGATATCGATATACAAACACATTGCACAGGAAACAGTACAAAACACAAGTAAAGACTATGGACTGCTATTGTACTCTTAAAATCACACACAAAACAGCAGACAGGACTGGCCGGTGCATGAGTAACTACATTCTTGGAAACTATAAGAATGGAGAAGGGCAGGTAACGTGCTATGGGCAGTGAAATTAATGATTGCTGTAAAGGACTGACTTCTTACTAGGTAAAGCTCAAGAAAACTGTGTTTCAACAGACATTAATTTACATGAGAATAACGTTCTCTTTTCCTAAATATGAACAAATTTACTTTAAATTGACAAAAAATAATTTGAATTTTCATGGTTATTACAATACTTTAATACAAAATTCAAGGGACCAAAAAAAAAAAAAATTCAAATTATCGAGAAGTTCAAATTAAAAAAGTTCGAATTAGAGAAGTTCCACTGTACTATATTAACAGATACAAACGTAAAACTTGAAACTTTAATAATAAAATAATATTTTCAAAAATTTAAACCCGCCTTCAAAAAAAGTGCACTACAAATTTTAAAATATACCTTGTTTAGAAGAAAATATATCTAAATGGACAATATTTTACATTATCATTATTGAAATTTTATATTAATCACTTATTTTTGGAGTCATTGCCAGCTGTCACATCTCGAGAAACAAATTAATTCACTTTATTTGCTGTTCAAGTTGACACGAGGAGAACAAACGAAAGTACCGAATACTTCACAACATGTAGTGAGGCAGGTATTGTTTTTGCGGGAGACAGTTTAGGGGAACAAATTAGACTATTTTAATCTATGGCTCGGCCTTGTTGGTGGTCGGGGCATATCTCTGGCCATACATTGTCAGGTGGTAGGCTGTATCATGTGGTAAATGATTTACAGTTAGTATAATATGGGGATATCGTTTGTATGTTTCAGTTTTTTTTTAAATGTTTTTAGTATTAATCATAGGTAAGTAGTAACATGGTATTTTATGTATTATTGTCATTCCTTATTGTCGTCTTGTTTTGGCTACCCCCTACACCAAAAATAGATTATTTATGTAAAAATTTAAGTAATAGTTACATGAAATATGGTTCATTTAGATTCATTTTCTTCCAAGTGAAGTATAAAGATATTTTATAATTTTCAGTGTTTTTTTAAACAATTTTTTATTAAATTTTTAGTGTTGTTATAGTTTGTTTTCATTTTAAATATGGGACAGCAATTCTCATTTTTGCGAACTTTCTGGTAGCTCAGTGGTTAAGGCACCTGCTTTCAAAAAATTCTGGCTCGAGCCCAGTTCTCAAATTTTGCTGGTGGCAGGAATATTTAAGGCCTCGTATCCACTTGAGCACGCTCAGGCGAATGAGCTGCTCAGTGAAGCGAGCGGCTCAAGTGTGGACGCCTGAGCACGCTCGCAACGAACGACAGCGAGCGCGCTCAGGGCGAGCCGATCGGTTGTCGGTATTTTGGAATGCTCAAAGGCGAGCCAGTGTTTGTTCGGCGCTCAGTGTGGACGGTATTTGGCGGTTTCTGCAATGAGCGCGAGCACGTGGGACAATGAAACTTGCTTAACTCTAATTGATGCGTATGAATCAAGAGGGTGTTATGGGATAGCTCCAGTATTATAATTGAACTAAAAATAAGGTGCATGGCGTGAAATCGGCGAGATATTAAACTTTAGTATTGATGATGTAAAGAAAAAAATAACAAGCCAGCTAGGGTCATTCAGGCGAAAACGATCAAAACAGAAGAGAACTTCTATAACGGGAAGTGGTGAGTCTTTTTTAATAGTATTTCTCACAGCTGAACGGATTTTGATTGAATTTGGTGTTACGAAATTCAGATCCTAAGTGCCTAAAATCATATTAATTTTGTGCCAGGCAATATAATTGTTTTACCAATTTTATTAAAAACTTGAAATCAATGCCATAATTTAAAAAAAACATAAAAATAACCTTTAAATCTATATTTGTAAACACAAATTAAAAATAGGTACCAGCCTTCATATAATTTAGGAGTGATTCAATAGTGCCATCACAGACTACCCATACTAAACTGATGATGCTTTGTTTATAGGCCTATACTTTGAACATATCTGCAGGCTTGTGTAGGGACTTCCTGAGGATACGAATCTTAAAGTTATTATACATTTTATCTTCTGGTGGGATCGCCTCACGCATAGACGTATTGTGCATTTTAATATGAGGTGCAACTAATGACAGCAAATGTTCGAAATCGACCTCGTAAAGTTTTGAAATAGCTCATTGTCATCTTCTAAAGTAAATTCGTGAATTAAATTATTAAGATAATCTCTTCGTAGACGATGACTTTCTCTAATCCATCAGCTTGGTAATTTTCTTCTCTGTTTTGACATCGTATGGATAATAATAAAGGCCGCAGCTATGCGTGACGACACGTCAATAGCCGAGCATTTTCTGAGCACTGGCACCAGGCTCGTTCGACCAAAATTTCTTTTTCCTTGAGCACGCTCGAATGAGCGCGCTCAAATGAATGAGCGGCTCATTCGCCTGAGTGTGCTCAAGTGGATACGAGGCCTAAGAGTTGTGTTTGATCGTGTGAGCTATTCTAGGTAGTTTTTTTTAACTGCTTAATGTTTCTTAACATCGAGATCTTTAGAGACAGGAAAGGATGGGGGGCAAGGAATGGGAAAGAATTCGGCTATGTCCTTTTGAAGGAAGCATCCCGGCATTTGCCTGGAGTGATTTGGGAAACCATGAAAAACCTAAATCTGGATGCCCGGACGGGGATTCGAACCGCAGTCCTCCCGAATGCGAAGCCAGAACGCTAACCATTACACCACCACGCTCGGTCTCTAGGTTGTTCAGTGGTCTCAGAGGAAAGGAATTATCTCTGACACAATGGCTTAATATGCCTCCTTTGTGCAGATCCAACCATCCTTCAGATTGTGGTCTAAGTCAGTTTAATAATAAATATGCAACAGCGCTACAATATTGAGTTCATTAACCTCTCGAATAGCTTGCAGGTTGTTGAATTAATGACGACTTAACTGGATTCATTATGTGAGCGGCAACATATATTTTTGCCAAGTGATTTTGTTGATGGTGCTGCGATATGATCTTAACAAAATAGATCAAACTGAGACCTAATTCCAAATAAGCTAAATATTAGTATGAAACCATTAGAAAAATATATCAGAATTCCGAGTTTTTGCAATCCTTAAATCAAGGACCGATTTTTCGATATAATCTCAGAGTACCTGGTGCTGTCTGGTCAAATTGGGATTGATATACCCCAAAAATTCTCAGAAGGGGAATTGGATGCTGTAATAAGGAATGTCTGTTTGGTTGCATTTCAACCTAATCACTACAACTGTTAAAGTTGCTGCTCGATAATCGAAACATGTATCATCTGGGCATTAATACATACCACATATATAATTCTATATCTGGAATATATGTTTGTTACAGCATCACATAAAAATGTAGATTTTAATTAGTTTTTACAACATAAAAGCATGGGGTAAAGTTAAAATCTGACATGTTGAGACATTAGGACACATTTATTTTATGAATATTCTGGAATAACTTAAGAACAGCTGAACGGATTTGGATGGTATTTAAAATTGTGGGTTTCTCTAAAGAACATTGGAAATTAAAAAGGTTGCGGGTAAAGGGGGAGAGGGATTGGGCTTTTGTATGCAAAATGAAGACTTTTTCTGTTTGATTTAAAGTATACGTTTGCAAATTTCCATCGAGCATACTGTAGGTATATATACACAGTCCAGTCACATTAATGTGACCACCACCTACTTTCGATGTCAGCGTGAAATAACCAATCACAGAAGGCGGGTGGCAGCGCATTACAGTGGAGTGTATCTAAAGGATGTCCTAGGGCATCGGAAAGCATTTCAATCGTTGGCGTAATACAGAAACGTAGCGATTTATCCGACTGCCAAATGGGCATGATTATTGGATTTCGGGCCAAGGGTGGAAGCATTTCAGAAACGGCTAAATTTGTGAATTGTTCACGTGCCGCCATGGTGAAAGTATACCGTGCTTGGCAAAATTTCACTAAATCAGCAGCGTGGGACATGTGGTGTACCACGGGGCATAGATGACAGGTGAGCGAAGGCTACGGAGATGCGTTCGAGCAAATAGACATGCAACTGTTGAGCAACTGACCGCCCAGATGAACCAAGGGGCTACCAGGAGTGCATCCTCAACAACAGTTCAGCGGACGTTGCTGCCCATGGGCCGCCGCAGCAGACACCTGGTTAATGCACCTATGCTGACTGCTGTTCATCGGTGACGAAGGCTGGAATTTACTCACCAGTACTGCAACTGTACGTCCACAGAGTGGCGACAGATGGTTTTTTCCGATGACTCACGTTTTATGCTTCATCGGACAGATGGACGTTGGCGCATACGGCGTGAAACGTCTGAAAGCAAACACCCTGCAACAATTGCCGGAAGGATCCAGGGTGGAGGAGGGAGCATTATGGTTTGGGGAATGTTTTCCTGGCATTCACTGGGTGAACTCATCATTGTGGAAGGCACGATGGATCAGCACAAGTACATATCTGTGTTTGCGGACCATGTACACCCGTACATGCGAATAATTTTTCCTCAGAACGATGGCATCTACCAACAGGACAATACGAGGGGCCATACAGCTCACAGTGTATGTGCGAGGTTCGAAGAGCACCAGGATGAGTTTACCTTACTCCCCTAACCAGCAAACTCACCGGATTTAAATCCAATCGAGAATCTGTCGGACCACCTCGATTGGGTTGTTCGCGCCATGGATCCTCAACCGCGTAATCTATCGCAGCTGGCCACGGCACTGGAGTCGGAATGGTTCAACATCCCAGTGAACACCTTCAGAAACTTAATTGACTCTCTTCCTGCACACCTCACAGCGGTCCGATCTGCCAAAGGTGGTAATCCTGGTGTTTGAGAGGTGGTCATATTAATGTGACTGGGCTGTATATATATATATGTATATATATATATATATATATATATATAGATTGTTTGGAAACAAAGGCGCTGAGAGCGGATATATTAGATATTGGGATAGGAGAAAAACCACTGCTTACCAAAGATGAGGGCTCCAGCGGCGTCAAAACACGAAAAAACACACAAACACAAACATAATACAAATTTTCGAGCTTCATCAGGTTGTAGGATGAGGTGGCTGCCCCGCGTAAGCTAGCAACCAACTGAGGAGACCACATGGGGTGCACATGGTCGGCTGGTCGGGGTGGAGAGGGAGGGGGGAGAAACAACATGGCGGGAGGCGGGGGTGGGGGTGGAAGGACCTAAGCCCGAAAATGATAATTAGACTGCACAGTAGAAACGCGGTCATAAGGTCACTGGCATAAAACAAACCAAGGAAAACACGGGGGGGGGGGGGGGTGGAATCTACTGAAAACGATCTATAAGTGCCCCCATAGAAAATTTATTCCACATGCAAAATTATTGAAAATATTACACACGAAAAAATACTACACACGGAAAAAATATGATAGTATAAAACACACGAGAGAAAAAAATTTATTGCAATAGATCTAAGTACAAAAAGAGAAAGCTCTGGTGAGCGATGGTTTTGTGGGAAATGATGGCAGGTAAGGGGCAAAGGTCGGAGGAGAGAGGAAAATTGGAGCTATCTTAAATTTAGTCCAGGTGGTTGTCTGGTCCCCAGTTGGTACTGAAAGGCCAGTTCCCACCTTCTCAGTTCTGAGATGCTGCTTTTGTCTGGGAGTACTTTGATGGCGCGGACTGTGAAGCAGGTGTTGAAAGTGTTGGTGTTATGAGTGGTGGCATGAAAAGAAACAGGGTGGTCAGGGTTCTCAGTCCAGACCGATTGTCTGTGTCCATTCATCCGGATGGCCAGTGGATTTGTGGTCAGACCTATGTAGGAGGCTGGGCAGTGGTTGCAGGTAAGTTGATAGATCAGGTGAGAAGTTACGCAGGTAGCCGATCCAGTGATATAGGAGCTTTCCCCTGTTACGGGATTGGTGAAGGTGGTCGAAGGCGGGTGCATCATGCAAAGTTTGCAACGGGGCCTGTTACACGGAAAGGATCCTTGGGGCTGTCTTGTGGGCTGAGGGGTTCCATGTTTATGGACCAAGAGTTGGTTCAAGTTGGGGGGTCTACTGAAACAGGTTCTGGGGGGCTGGGGAAGGATTTGTGGTAGGAGTGTTTTCATTTCCGGGCAGGCTCGGTGCTCTCTGTAACTGCTAGCTGAGGTGGCGCCCTTTTTAATTAAAAACTCACATGTCCTAAATGTTTTTTTTGTAATCAAGAATGTAGTGGTTTTTTTTCCCCTGTCTATAAATTGTCATGTTGTTCCTTTTAACAAATGATAAATTGTGCAAACAAATCCAATCAAAGTAATTCCTTATAAATTGATAAAAAGAGGTTAATATATCAAAATTAATAATTTCCTTCCTCACACCTTAAAATATTTTTTTATTGTGGTTATCTATTGACTATTTCAAGGGAGAGGTTGTTGTTGTTGTTTTATAGCGCGTCAATGTCTAGGTCATTAGCGCCCTTCAAGGGAGAGGGTTGTGGTTAGAAACCTCCATGATATAATACATATATGTGCTAACTTTTATTGTGATTGGTCAGAAGTGTCAACTGTAGCACTGTATAAAGATCATTGATAAGAATTAAGGGGGATGGAAAGAGGGAGAGGGGTTGCGCTTTTGCTACCAAATGTTGAGAGTATTTTTCTCTTTATTTTAAATTGTGCAAAGCTCCATAGAAATTTGATAAAAAAATGTGGGTTTGTATAAAAATTAAGTGGTGTATAGGGGAAAGGGGGTGGTTTCTCAGTGAAATTTATATGGGACCACTTTGAAAGTATACCCTTATCCACTTAAAAAAATTTATTAAAATCGGTTCACAGTTGACGAATGTATCGCTGAACATACATTAAAAAAATTAGTCGAAATGAGAACGTCCTCTTTTTTTGAAGTCGGTTAAAAATGTTGTTAATTTTGAAAGCATTTGCAGAATGTTATAAGAAGTTAAGCCAGATAACCACAAAATTAATAACTTAAAATATCAGGTACGGTACTTTAGCATTAACTGGCTCATACTGTTAATTTCTAAGTTTTTTTCATGACAACTTGAGTAAAACATCATTAAATGTTATTTAATACATAAAAAATAATATCAGCTCGCAGCAAACTTTGACTGTTGTGTCACACCAAAAGTCGGTGATTTTAACGAGCATAACCTCACTTCCACGATGCCTATTTCCAATTTTTTGAAATTACTTCGCTCATTTTATTGGTACACGAATCATACGAACCTTAACCATTTTGGTTATTGTTAGGTTAAAAGATGGCACAGGCCATAAGAAAAAATAGAACATAAAAGTAAGGTCCAGCTAAGGCCAAAGCACAAAATTATCATTTTTATGACATGTTAGTAAAATTTTATAGGGTAAATGTTTGTGCGAGCTCAGGAATTCTTCATCAGAAAGGCCATATGTCCATATTGATCCCTATTTCAACACCATATTTTTACGTTTTGTTTTTGTATTTCCTTCTGCACCAGGAAAAAAAATGTACAAAACAGCACATCCTATTACTCTTATTGTCTGATTTCATTTGTGGACGTGTTAATCACAATAATAAACACAACTACGGCTCATAAAACAACAAGGATGTGGAAACTGATTGATACCAGCTTGAAGTGTCTAAAAGACTTTCCAACCTGGCATAAAATCCATGCGCCACACCAAAACTCTTGAAGATTGTGTTAACACTTTTGCTATGTGCGCTCCAGTTCGAAATCCTTGCGCACGTGACTGGAGTGTTGACCATTTTTCATATCACGCTCCAGCAGTGTATGCTCCAACCTCTGGCACTGCCATGGCGCGCTTCCAAACTGCCAGTTTGGCATGTACGTGTAAGCAGCACTAATGTTTATTGAAAAAAAATTCTGTTTCTTCCAAAAAATAAAGAAGGTTGGATTTAATTATTAGAGCCAACCTATATTATAAATAAGTTTAATAATGGTATCTTAGTTTCGTATTAACTTTTTGTTTAACAGTAGTAACGTCTTTAGAGAATATGGTAACTCAGTAAAATGGGATTGTTTGCATTATTAGATAACTGTATAAGCTTGCCATCTCTTTGTGAAAGCTGTGTCCTTAACCTTTACTGTCCATGGATATATTGTGCATCAAATTTACATAATCTTCCTTTTTAGGATCTACCCTTATTTTGAGACATTCCTCTTAATTTACAAGCTCATGAGCCATTTGTCAAATGGTAGAAATCTACTTGGCCTAACTCTAAGAAAAAATATGTCTTATACATACCTATCGCTCATACAACCTTACCAAGGGAATAATGATGGAATGATATTTTGTTCACTAGCTGTGCAGAAATGTTGGTTGAATGGTAATGCTGAATTGTGATCTTTGGTGTGGATTTTACTGTTTTGTGTAGTTAATAAAATTACCCTAGCCTATTGAAATAATATTGAAATAAATATTGAAATAATTTTGTCCCATTTTGAAGTTACTTCCTTTATGAAATGTAGTTAAAGCCAGACTTTGTTAAATTTGATAATTTATTTTGTTACTAAGCTCTTGAGGGGACATTGTACCTCCTATGCCGACAATGTTAAATTATCGAATTTTGTGACCCATTATCTCAGAAACTTTTTAAGACACCAACTTGCAATTTTCTATAACTATTGAATGCACCTTTCTAGGTACACTGAACTAGAATTATTACTAGATTTGTATTGTGGGGCGTGTTATAATTTTTTTTCAAACACTTAATTTTTTTTGACAGAATTTTTTAAATAAATGAACATAAAAACAAAACAACTCAGGATATTTTAATTATTCTAGTTCCATATGTGTTGTATCTCATACTTGGAATGCTGTGAAAATTTCATGTCTCTACCATCACTACTTTTTGAGAAAAAGGGTCATTTATTGCAAAAAATGTAGTTCGGAGATATTGGGTTTTAAAATTTTTTTATTACAAATTCTTATACAGACTTACATTTCAGTGCTTTTGATGCACTAGAATTGCCCTGGCCCATAGTCTTTCTCTTCTTCAGTGTCGCAACAGCCAAGTGCTTGCCTCCTCCTCTTCTTTCTTGCTTCTTTTGTCATTTGCTGAGCAGCTAACTCTGCGTCGCGTATACGTAGCTCATCCAGTTCCCGCAGTCCTTTAGCTGTGTTCTGTCCAAATCTTACCCCTAACTTCTCCAGAACCTTAAGTCTTTCATAGTATCCACCATTAAAAGTTATTACAGCTTCAGACACTGCTAACTTTAGGGTTGTTAGGCCAACAAATACATTTTTAGGCACACGGCACCACACAACATTATTGAAGGACTCATTTACATTCTGGGTCTTCTTTAGTAGGTCAGGATTTGCCAAATCTCTGTAAACAGGTTTGATTGCCTCCATCACTGCCAAAGGAAGAGAATGTTTGTGTGTAAATTCATGCAGAGTGCCAGAAAATTCAGCTTGCCTATATTTACACCAAGTGTTTGGTGGAGGTGGACACAAAGCATGACATGGATTTTCATCAGTTGATATTCGATGGAAGAAAGTGCTCCACACAGCTCTTTTCATCTGCGCTAAATTGTCACAGTTATCTCTAATGGCCTTCCCATAATATTCCTGTAATTCATCAATTACTTTATCTGTTAATCTTCCAGTACATTTTATTGTCTTGCCATCAGAAAATTTTGTGTTACTTAGCTTGGTTTTTAGGTTTCGCAGACGTGTTCCCATCCTTTTCTTGACATGTCCTACACACTCAAAGTTTTTGTATAGGAACATCATATGGCTTACTTTTTTGTACTGCAATGAAAGCCTTGCTGTCGCCATCACCTAAGTAATTCACATATCTGACACCTCTCTCCTTCTGCGAACGCTGGAAAATGTTAACTGCTCCGTTTACCTATATTCCTCCACTTGTACCATCATAATTTTTGATACACTGCTTCTGATGAAGGGATCTGTTCTTCTGGTTAACTGTACAACCTTGGCAGTACTTACTGAGCACTTCAAAATCCAGAACTTTTCCAGTGTCAATACTTACTGCAGATGTAACACCATTTTTAGAACTAAACCCACGCTTTTGCCAGGATCCATCCACAGCAATGCTAATGTCTGTATTACCCTCATTTTCTTCAACAGCTTCTGATGTAGCCGCAATCATTGAATCTTTAGCCACAGCATTTACAGAGTCCCCAATTGCTGTTACATATTTTGTATACCTAGAAGGTGGTTTTGGCAAATTCAACACAGTGCAGAGAACATTACCAGCCCTTGCACCTTTACCAATGCATCTAAGGCCATATAACAGTCTCACATTTGTTTCATACAATGCATTACCTGAACACTTAGATGAAGTATGAAATGCTTTTTCGTTTTTGCACTTTAGACATTTAATAATTAAATTAGACACAACACCTATTCTACCTCCAATATCCTCATAAAGGTTAACTTCACCACCACAAAGACAGCAAGAGACAGTTTCAGACAGAACTTGTGCAAGGATTTGGAGATCAATAATGACGTTGTCCATAACATCATTTCGTTTACCACTGTCACCCGTTTCAAAAGTTATTTTCCTTTTCGATGCACTAGGGGGCGTGGTCACTTCACAAACATTATCATGGTTTCCTTCACTGCTGGCACACGTGTTTTGAAGTACCTCAGAAGAAAATCCAGTTCTCACATATCTGTTACCCACAAATTTGCGTTTCTTGAAGATACCTTTACGCTTAGTCATTTTATTTACAGTTAAAAAGCAATAGATGTTAGCTTACTACAAAAATAGCCGATAATCACACTACTTTCGACGAAAACTATTATCAGAAACAAAGGACTGATTTGTTTACTCGTGCAAACTTCTGAGACGCAGCAGTAGGCACAAAACAAAGCAATTCACAGCCTTCTAGCCTGTGTAGTTCCGAATATATGACTGCTCAACTGTGGCAGTATATGCATAGTGGCGACTTTTGACTGTCACATGTCCACAATCAAAATATTATTTGAAGGTCTTACAATTGTCTGATTTTAATGTATTATATACCAAAATGTTCAGGAAAGTCCATAGTACATTATGGAGTAGAAAACAGAAAATGTCAAATTTCAACGAATTTCACGTACAATGTTCCCTTGATAATTTTTTTTTATTATTATTTTGTAGTACAATATAATAAAATTCTTACAGATAGAATAAAATAAGCTGTGTTTTCTTAACTGTTACTTTCTTTAAAACAAAGATAAAAAGCGTATGACTGGAAAAAAATAGCGAGCATATTCCCATATTACATAGGCTGCTAACATTAGAAAGAAAGATGATAATTTATAAATACTAATTTTATTTTTTGTTATTGACCTGATGACAGGATTCCCAAAGGGCATTGCAAACCTCAGTCATTATCTAACCTAGCAGTAATCTTATCAGCTGAAAGAGACCTTAAATTAAATGTGAAATATGAACCAAAAGCATTCCTGTTGTGCTGCACATGTTGTTTATTTTTAATTCTGCTTAATTTACGATTAGCTGCCAACTTTAAATAACTTATTTTTTTGTCCTTAAATAACTTATTTTTTTGTCTTCTATTATTACACGTCACAAATTTTGTAGGATTGGTCAGTCTTGTTCTTAGCATTTTTCTATTGTTCTTTCAGGGCTTCTTATACTATCTAGTTGCAGTTACTAAGTCTAGTGCTGAATTTTCGCAGAGCCCGTGCCTCATTAGGGGATGGTGGATCTCAAGTATCACATTATATCGGGTGTGTTCACAAAGTTTCGAGACTGGTCTCAGAACAAAAAATTTAATAACATTTTTTGTACAGTGAACTAAAAGTCTTCGAAATATGACCCTTGGGCATCAACACAGCACTACCAGCATTTTTCCCCATTTTTCATAGGCTCCCTGGAACTCTTTGTGCAGAATGCTGTCAAGAGACCTTGTCGAAGCTGCCTGGACCGCTGGAATCATGTTGAATCACTTCCCTTTCCGGTCTTTCTTGATTTGGGGGAACAAAAAAAAAAAAAAAAAGTTGCTGGGAGCTAGGTCTGGGCTGTAGGGTAATGCGGAAGTATTGCAATGTTTAACTTGGCTGAAACTTCGCCGGCGGTGAATTACGTTTGGAGGGCGCATTGTCATTTTGAAGAAGGCAGTTGTCTTTGATCTCCGGGTGGACTAGGCACACTCGATCTTTCAAATGGCAGAGTACTTCAGCATAAAACTGACCTGTGACAGTGTATCTGGTAGGAACAAACTCTTTGTGGATCACTCCTTTGGGATAAAAAAAAACGACGAGCATGCTTTTCGCATGTGACTTGCTCACGTCAACTTTCTTGGGTTTTTGAGATGAGCCTGTGTGTCACTCCGCGCTTTACTGCTTCATTTCAGCATCCTACTCGTAGACCCAAAATCCATAAGCCTGGCAATCTGGGACGCCCCATTATTGTGGCTTATGGATCTCCCACTGAACGAATCTCTGCATTGGTGGACCAGTACCTACAACTTATAGTCTCACAGCTCCCTGCTCACATCAAGGACACAAAGCACTTCCTTTTCCATCTTTCCACTGTGCTCACACCACTTCCTTCCAACTCTATCCTAGTAATCATTGATCTCACATCGCTATACACACACATTGCCATGACCTTAGCGCCATGCAACATTTTCTGGATAAGCGCCCTCCGAACAGCCGCCCCAGCACATCTTTCCTTGCCACCTTGGCTGAACTGATACTTAACAACAATTACTTCTCCTTTGAAGGCAATATCTACCACCAAACCCATGGCACTTCCATGGGGAATCGCATGGCCCTCTCTTATGCTAATCTCTTCATGGACCGCCTGGAACAGATGTTTTTGGAGAATGTCCCTCTCAAGCCCCTCCTATGGCTGAGGTTCATTGATGGCATTTTTATGATCTGGACACATGGAGAAAACACACTTTTAAATTTTCTAGATAATCTAAATACCTTTAATAACTCACTGAACTTCACATGGAACACTATTCCCACACCCAGGCCACATTCTTGGATGTGGATCTATCCCTTTCCAATGGCCACCTCAGCTCCTCAGTCCACACCAAATCCACCAACTCACAGCAGTACCTCCATTTCGACAGTTGCCATCCATGTCACACCAAACGTTCCCTCCCCTATAGTCTTGGCATTCGAGGCAGTCATATATGTTCCAACCAGAAATCCCTTATGGAGTATTCAAACATCATCTCACAAGAATTGGTATCCTGCAACTATCACCCAGCTTTGGTTCAAAAGCAACTTTCACGAGTCACATTGCAACCTGCTCAACCTATTGACTGCTCCAAATCCCCAGAAACCAACCATAGTCCAGTCCTGGTTACACAACACTTCCCTGGCCTTGAACCCATCAATAGAATCCTTTGGCAGGGTTATGATTTAACTTGCCCGGAAATGAGATCCTTTCTTCCAAAAATCCTCCCTGGCCCTCCCAGAACTTGTTTCAGCAGGCCTCCCAACCTCAGCCAGCTCCTAGTCTACAAACATAGTCTTCCTCACCCCATCAGACAGCCCCAAGGATCTTTTCCATGCAATAGACCCCGCGGTAAGATGTGCAACATACACCAAGCCTCCTCCACTTTCACCTATCACTGGCAAGAGCTTTCCTATCATAGCACATGCCACCTGTGAACCCTCCACGTAATATACCAGCTAACCTGCAAACACTGCCTGGCTTCCTATAGGGGTTTGACTACCAATCCATTAGCCATTAGAATGAATGGCCATCAGACAGTTTTCACTTGGAATCCAAAACACCCAAGCAATCTCCCATGAAACTAATAATTTTAATTCATTGTTTCACAGTCCGTGCTATCAGAGTCCTCACAACAGCTCATCTGAACTCAGAAGGTGGGAACTTGCCTACCAATACAAAGTAGTCACAAGGCAACCTTCTGGTCTCAATTTGAGATAATACCCAGTCAGTACTTTTCCTTCCCTCTATCCTCCCCTTGCCTCCATGCATGCCCATTGTCTGTATTGAACTACCACATACCAGAGGTGATGTTTAGCTACATTTTTATTATTATTGTATTTTTTAATTTTGTTTACTTTTACTCTCTTAAATTTATGTTATGAACATTTTAATGTGTTTTTTTTTTGTTTCCAACATTTTGCATTGCTCAGGTACTAGCTCCAATTCACTTTTCTCCTCTCCCTGTCCTCTGTTTGAATATACCCCCCCCCCTCCCCACCAATGTTCCTGACTAACAGTCATTTTGTGAGACGGTCTCCTACACCACCCTCCCTCCATAATGTTCTCCTGTTGACAAAGGGCCAAGTCCCGAAATATTAATTGTTTTTCCTGTTCTTGTGCATTTTTATGTGTTCACCCCATTAAACCATCATCTAAGGTAAGTGGTGGTTCATTTCACTCTCCTTTTTTTCTAAATCCATTCGCTACTTAGCTCCTATTGTTTCCTGGTTACCATATACACATATGGAATTTATGAGGCAAAAGTATGAAAAACTGCTGAAAACAGTAATTGTGTAGCAGGTACTTCTGGCCAACTGTTTGAACCTGGTTCTAGTTTTTTAGTGTGCACAGACAAACTGACAAGTTTACATTTGACTATAAAGTCTGTAATTCTTACACCTTGTATTAATGATAGATTAATTCTTATAAAAATTTGCTTGTGATGGAGTGTCATGATTTCCTACATATCTGTTTACTACTATTTTCTTCTATTTTTTTTTTTTTTCTTCGAGTGCAATTTTCCCATCCATCTTTACGACTTTTAAATTTTTTCAGTGTTTTAAGTAAATATTTCTGAACTTCCTTTGGTAATTTATTCCAGTCGCAGACTCCCTAGCCTACCAAAAAAAATACTCCGCTCCCTTGTGCCTGAAATTGAGTGCCAGTTTGAGGTCATGATCATCTCTTACCTTCCATGAACAATTCCTAATTCTTCCAATCATCACCACGAATTACACATTGAACACTACCATCACTGTCTTAACACTCCTCTTGTCTTCCAATTAATCTTAATCCATATCCTTTATCATGTTAGTTACTAATTGTGTGCTATGGTAATTTTCACATTCAAATATAACGGCCCTTCTTCACTCTCCCTCCAGCCCCTTTATTTGATACAATGTGGTGTAAAGGATTGGCTGTGGTTACTGTGGGCGTTTTATAATATTATTAAATTGAGCAACTATCAATTGGGCAGATTATTATATATAATTGTATTGAATTGTCAGTCTGACACCAGGCTAGTTTAAGTGAAGCAGATTCGCCAACTGCGTTAGTTAGTAATCGAAGAAGGCAAACATTACTCATAGCAAATAGATAAAATATGTACTTCTTACTTGGTGGACATATTACTCACATCATATACATTATACCCAAACAACTAGGTAACTTACTCTAACTGCTGATAAATGATGTGGAACACCAGCAGATTGGATTGAATGAGAGTATTTATTCATTATATGCCGAAACATAATACATGCATCTGCATTTCCAACTAAGTTATGACGGGAGGTATAACATGCACAGTAGGTCCAAGATTTACCAATATGGTATCAACAATAATGGAACTAAGTCTTCTTCAGACGTGAGATACTGATTTAACTACGGCATGACTCGGAAACAATGATAACTGTTGAGACTGTGAATAACCAATTAAAACCCAACGCGAACATTATAAAACAGTGATGCAAGAGACTCAAATTATAAGTTAAACTATGAACTTAAGAATGCATAATAATTCTGGTACTTAAAGACAGACGAGCTATAGACCAGAATGAAATACTAATACTACAAGAAGACTAGAACAGACTATGTCTAACTGCCAAGTGGCAGCAGACCGACTCGCGACTATTACCTTGCTACATCGTGTCAGTCTGTTCCTCAACTGAGCTGCCGAGAGTGAGGCAAGATGGTGTCTCCCTTTAAATACTATCAAGTTACTGATGCTAGACAGGGCAATGCTCCGTGACATGTGTTTGGGATTTGCGATTCGGCACTTGATGCTGCATCGGCTGTGCGCTTAAGTGGAGCAGCTCTCTCGAATGTTCACGAATCAATCTTACAACATTTATACTCACACTCATAATAATATTTGGACCTTTACAGTGGGTCCCATATTACATTGCCATATTCAAGCACTGGCCTGACCAAATATTTGTAACCCAATTCCTTCATTTCTGGACTTGCCCTCGTCACACTCTCTATTCACTGAAGGATTTTGAAACCTTTCACTATCACCTGCCCAGTTGAGTTTATTATCAAACATTATGCTAAGAAATATACACTTGAAGTCTCCAACAAACAATTTCTTCGCCACCTTGTAATAACAAACTACCTTTAGTGTATTATCTGTGCAATCTGCAGCTTTTTACAGTCCTCCCATTTTGAGCCTTTTAGAAACCATTATGTCATCTACAAATAACATAAAATCTGACTGTAAACCATTAACAGAGTCATTCATTAAAATAACAAATAGCTCTGTGACATTATCATTTACACTTCCACAGCTATTGATTCAGCATTTCGTACTGTAATGCTTTGTTTTCTACCTTTTAAAAATTTCTACCCGCTCCAATGGTTTCCCTTTTATTTAACACAATTTAAGGGCTTTCTATGTCATTCCATGGAACAATCTAGTGCTACACTGTCAACTTTGCTTCTGTCATGCATTTCATTCTAAATATCTTGCTTATTGCACACTAAATGAGATTCACATCAATGTCTTTGCCAAAAGCAGTGTTACTAATTTGTAAACCAATTTATTTCCTCACAAATCTGACATGGTTGTGTAAAATTCTCTCCTTCAATTTCCCTACCACTGATATCAAGCTAATCACCCTTAAATTTTCAACGCTATTTGTCGCCCCAGCATTGTAGATTGTTACTACTATTGCACTTCTCCACTACACTGGTAAGCAGCAAGTCTCCACACTCAATTAAAATAATGTTTCAAGGTAAGGTACAGTATTGTATCCCACAATGCTTAATACATCTTTAGTAAATATTATCTACACCATCACCCTTACACTTTTTTTTTAGTTCTGTCTCAGGCTCTATTTCTAATTTTGTAGTCTACTTATTTTTACTTTACAGAGAAACTCCTCCTCTGATTTACTCCCTCCCATCCCAAGGTGAAAGTCCCTAATGGTCTCATGAAACCAGTTATTTAATATCTAATTTATTTTCTCAGTAACTTATTCTTGATTCTTATCTACAATTGTTTAATTACCTTTCCTTTCCCTCAGCTTTCTAACGTAGCTGTAGAAATTTCTAGCTACATCTTTCATTGGTTCTCAGGAAGTTGATATTCTTCATTAATCCCTTCTTATCTTCTCTCTTTGCTCCTTGTTTAATTGATTCTTGTGTTCCCTGCTACCTTACTGTCTCTTAACTTTGTTGTATTCTCTTCTCACCAAACCTTTCACCTCCACACCATCATTTTGTAGTATGTAGGTTCTGAATGTCTCTTCATCTTCTGTTGTTGGTGCATATTAATATATTTGTATTTTTCCCCCTCAGAGATAACGAGGAAGAAAACCACTATGAAATAATAGGAACTGCTACTTATGTTGAACAAGAAGTTGTGCAACAGGATACAGAAAGGTAAATGTGTAATATTATGATGTAAATATTGCTTTATTATTTGGTTTTGTAGGATAGTAAGAACACTTGCTAAGAATTTTAAGGCATAGATACATATAACAAACCAGAAAAAAAATTTCCATGATTTTTCTTCAGTAATCAGAGAGTATTTGTCATGATGCAATTTTATAAATCCCTTTTTTTGGAAAAAATTAATTTTACTAACTACACAATTTTGTCACTTTCTCAAGAAATTTGTAATGTTTGAGGTTAAAAAATACATAATGCTTGAAATTTATAATTTCCAGCAGCAGCGATGTGCCTGCTATCAATAATGATTTGGAAACAGACAAGTCAGATGTTGTTGGCATCATAGTAGAAGATGACAACTCATATGACAGAGATTCTTGGCAGCAGAATCAGGATGTAACTCTGGCACATCTATTGTGTAGAATATGTGCTTCTGAGGAAGGAGAGTTAATTCCAGTATTTGGAGAAAAGGCTGAAGAACTTCAGTTGATGGAAAAGATAAAATGGCATCTTCCAATAGAGGTAAGAAGAATGATTATATTTTCCTTTTTAATAAGAGCAATCTCATTTATATTTTGTTCCTTTTGATAAAAATTACAAGGAAATGGAAAATGATTCATCAGTCACCAAAGTTGAAGGCAGCGATGGGAGAAAAAAAAATAAACACAATATTTCGGTCTCAAACCTTCTTCATGTTAAAAAGAATGAGCCATGTGGTTCGGGATGTGTGCACACGCCAAAGATTCCTACATGACTGAGTGGATTAATGGTGGGACTAACTTGGGAACCATCAAACTTGTTAAGAACGGATTTCGATCTTCTTCATATATGTTGAAGGGTACACAGCACATATGTCTAAGGTGTAGTCGTTTCTCAAAATGCGACCTAGTTTTTGAGATATTCGCATGCATAGAAACAAAAAATTCTAAATGTCAGGTATATAGTAAATTATTGTGCCGGTTTATCAAATGGCTGCGTGGTCTATGTGGTAGCGTGTTGGCTTCATAATTTTCTGCCCCGAGTTCAAATCCCCACAGAATCAAACATTTTTATTTATTTTTATCTTCAGAAATTGTCGAGCTTGACCTTTTTATTTTGTTAAAACTTCATTTCCACACTTTTATTGAGTGAAATAATATTTAAAACAAATCATTTAACCTACAATTCAGGGTCTTTTTTTTTTTTTTTTCCTGAAATTCTTTTTTTCATAATGAATTCACGGGTCTACCGATGGATTGTCTTTTCACAACACAAATCGGCCGCACACCAATTGTAATCATACGTCAGGAAAGTCTCAAGTCTTACATTATTTTTTCACTTTTTGTTAACAAGTTGTTTTGGTTCATTTTCAATTGAAATAGTTACTATCATGTTATTTATTTCATCTTCGTCATTTCTTTTCTGGTATATCATCAAGAGGTATTTTAAACGAAATACGTAGCATTGGGATGACATTTTTTTTCTCTCTCTTTCTTCTACACTCGATTTGTTCCAAGAACCGTTGCTTGTAATTGGTGGAAAATAAAATAGTAGGCCTATATGTGACGAAAAATGGAGCTCAACAAGAAAAGGAAGAATAAGTGACAAACGCTTATAAACAGTGCAAAATTCTTGTGTCAGATTCCAGTTTACTAATAGATTATCCCCCTGATTTAATTTCATTGGGTATGGGTGAGTCATATTAAGAAGCCATTGTTGATATATGAGCCGAAATTATGTTTGGTGTATCTGTTATAAGCAATGTGATTGTTTTAAATTTTATTTCATGCAATAAAAGTGTGTAAATGAAGTTTTAACAAAATAAATAAGTCAAGCTTGACAATTTTCGAAGATAAAAACAAATAAAAATATTTGATTCTGCGGGGATTTGACCTCGGGTCAGAAAATTATAAAGTCAACACGCTATATCATAGACCATGCAGCCATTTGCTAAAATGGGGCAATAGTTTGCTATATACCCGCCATTTAAATTTTTTTGTTTATATGCATGCGAATATCTCAAAAACTAGGGTGCATTTTGAGAAACGACTATACCATAGACATATATGCTGTGTACCCTTCAACATATATGAATATCTGTTCTTAACAAGTCTGATGGTCTCGAAGTAAGATGTTATATATAAATATGTATATCGCAGAAGGTGATAGAGATAGTAATATACCAAAAGGCTACAGAATGTAGAGACAAAAACAAAAATTGAGGAAATAAATATAGACATATATAAATTTTGAAGAAAAAAATGTAGTTAGTTAAATGACAATAATGCTAATACTGATAATAATGAGTGATTCGTCAAAGAAAGGAATTTTATCAGTGGTTGAGGCCGGATGGGTGTCTGGTATCTACGATATTTTGGTATGCAAGTTTCCACCTCCGAAGTTCTGAGGCGGCGGTGGTTTCAGGGAAAACTCTGATTGCTCTCACGGTGAAACATTCATTGAAGTTGTTGGAATTGTGGTCGTTGGCATGTTCAGGTATTGGCAGATATAAATTGCAGGTGTGGACTGTTTGTCTGTGGCCATTCATTCTGGTCTAAAGTTGTTGTGTAGTCAGGCGTATACAGGGTGTCACAAAAAGGTACGGCCAAACTTTCAGGAAACATTCCTCACACACAAACAAAGAAAATATGTTATGTAGACATGTGTCCGGAAACGCTTACTTTCCATGTTAGAGCTCATTTTATTACTTCTCTTCAAATCACATTAAACATGGAATGGAAACACACAGCAACAGAACGTACCAACGTGACTTCAAACACTTTGTTACAGGAAATGTTCAAAATGTCCTCCGTTAGCGAGGATACATGCATCCACCCTCCGTCGCATGGAATCCCTGATGCGCTGATGCAGCCCTAGAGAATGGCATATTGTATCACAGCCGTCCACAATACGAGCACGAAGAGTCTCTACATTTGGTACCGGGGTTGCGTAGACAAGGGCTTTCAAATGCCCCCATAAATGGAAGTCAAGAGGGTGGCGGTGAATCGAGGAAGTACAGTACATACTAACGAAACTAAAATGAGCTCTAACATGGAAAGTAAGCGTTTCCGGACACATGTCCACATAACATATTTTCTTTGTTTGTTTGAAAGTTTGGCCTTTTTTTTGTAACACCCTGTATAGGAACTTGTGCAATAGTGGCAAGTTAGCTGTTATATGAGGTGGGTTGTGGAGCAGGTAGCATGTCCAGTGATGGGGAAGGTTTCCCCTGTGACAGAGTTGCAATATGTAGTAGTGGGAGGATGCATGTTGCAGGTTTGGCAGTGAGGTCTATTGCACGGAAAACATCTATAAGGTGTTTTAGGAGAGTCAGATGGAGGGTATTTGTAGACCAAGATATTTTTGATGTTAGGTGATCTGCTGAAACAAGTACGGGGGACAGTTGGCAGAATTTTTGGCAAGAGTATTCGCATTTCTAGTAAGGAGCGAAAGAATGAAGGGCCATGACTTTCATGATGGGAACTTGCATTCCAAAATATCCTAGATACCAGACACCCACCCGCCCTCAACCACCAATAAAATTCCTTTCTTTGACGACTCACCCAATATTATCAGTAGTAGCATTGTCGTCATTTAACTAAGCACATTTTTTTTCTTCTAAATTTTTATATCTGTATTTATTTCCTCAATTTTTGTTTTCGTCTCTACATTCTGTATCCTTTTGGTATTTTACTATCTCTATCGCCTTTTTTGATATACATATTTATATATAACATCTTAGTCCCACCGCCATATTGATAATTCACTCAGTCATGTAGGAATCTTCGGCGTGTGTAAACCTCCCGAACCACATGACTAATTATTTTTAACATTAAGAAGGTTTAAGACCGAAATATTGTGTATATTTTTTTGTGTTCGTGATATATGTTCTTCTCCCGTCGCTATCTTCAACTTTGGTAAGTGATGAGTCATTTTCCGTTTCCTTGTAATTTATATTGCCTAAAGCTATTTCCTTTTTCCTTTGTTTAATTAGTGGTTCCTTTTGATAAGTCATTTTGGATTGTATTTGCATCTATTCAATGCAAAACTTGCAGATAAGCATTATTCATTAAGCGTTTTTTGGTATTTCCATTGATACAGTAAGTTAAGATGAATATTCCTTCAAATATTAAAATTGACTCTAGTAAGTTGATTTATGCAGAATCTTCCAAGAAGCGAGGTGTAGCTTTTGTTAATCACTAATGTGCCCTGAGTCATCTGCAGGTATTCAGTTTGGCTTTACTGTTGCGATGCTAGTTTACTGAGTGAAAAGAGAAAAGTCTGTTAAGGGATCATATGCACTAACAATTTAAGTCATCAGTAAATCAGCATTTTTTTTTTTTTTTTTTAATTCTTCTGATGTGCCTAAAATCTGGCAATTAGAATAATTGTTCAAAGATTTCACTTAAAGAGAATGAAACATACATTAAATTACTAACCACAACAGTTATAAAATGTTCGCCTTGCCCTTTTCAATAGCAGAATGTTTACTCATAAAGAAACATTCTCAAAATTGCTTGGTCAGTCAGAGCTCTCTTCTGTCAGCTAACCAGTAGCAAAATTTAGATTCTTTTAGAAATGTTCAAAATCTTACAGTTTTGGCTTCTTGAACACTTACAATAGGTGCTATGTCACCTTCTGTATACTTTGCTCTATTTTATTCCTTTCTGAAACCCTTATTAATTATTCTTATATATTGAACATAGTATTGAAGGAGAAATGTGTATTAAAAGAAGGGTCATGGCTTTTGGAAACTGTTAAACCAAAAACAAATTTTGAACACATGTATTTTAGGAAGGACAAAGAAGGTATAAAAAGTAAATTAGTGTTAACATAAAGAAGTACTTCAAAGGGCATAATTTTTAGCATTAAATGTTGAATTGGGGCTCAGAATTTTTAGCATAAAATGTTGAATTGGGGCTCAGAATTTTCTAAAAACTGTGCAGAGCACAGCATTTAAATGAAATGATGGTAAGGGCTTCACGTGAAACCAAAAACAAGAATAACGTAAGCTTTTGAAATGTAAAGCTGTATAATAACCTTAAAAAGTAAAGTACGGTATATAATAATAGCAAAAATACATAGTTATGGAAAAATGTTGAAATGTGTAAAACTATTTGTTTGAAGCAGACGATTATGGAATGTAGTGAAATCATGAGATGAAAAGATTATCACAATAGGAAGAGGTAAAAAAAAATAACAACAGCAATTAATATGTAATAAAGCATCATATAATACGCAGTTATTTTGCATTACATTCACACTATAATTTGGCAGCTGTGCTGAATAATATTGTCAGTTTAAATGAGGATATTGCAGGAATAATATATTCCTGCATTGTCAGAAGAATGTAATGAATTTTGTTTTGGTAGTTAGAGAGGAGTCAACAGCTAACTGTGAATTGATGTTTGAGTGGAGAAATAGATGGGGAATAATAATGGAAAATAAATTAAGGAAGTTGAGAAAAATGACAGTACTAAATGAAAAATAATGAAAAGCAAATATTGAAAAATTAGAAGCATCAGCTGCAGTGAGTTGTGGACCGAGCGTGGTGGTGTAACGGATAGCGTTCTGGCCTCGCATTCGGGAGTACGGCGGTTCGAATCCCCGTCCGGGCATCCAGATTTGGGTTTTCCATGGTTTCCCCAAATCACTCCAGGTGAATGCCGGGATGCTTCCTTCAAAAGGCCATGGCCGAATTCCTTCCCATTCCTTGCCCCCATCCTTTCCCGTCTCTAAAGACCACGTTGTTAAAAAAGGGACGTTAAACTGTTAAAAAAAAAAAAAAAATGAGTTGTGGAATGAGCAAGAGCAAGAAAATTATAGTGCCAATTGTAGTGGAAGAATACGTACAAAGAAACCTAATTCAGTGGACCAAATTTTTTGTGTAAGATTTCTTCTAAGCAAAGTAGTGAGACTGTATGAATTGTATTAATCATGAAATGATTCCAGGCAATGTTAGAGAACCTACAGGAGCCGTAATAAATAGTTGAAACTGAAGGAACTGTTATCAACATTATAAGCAAAAGTATGTTTTATTATCTTGTGGATATTCTCTTGTCTTTGTTGAAATAATTATCGCTTTTTTCAGCTCATTTGAATTAGAGGTGATAGCCTAGGTTTTAATTTTTAGGTGCTATCCTTGCCACTATTATTAATTTCTGGCAACAGATTTACAGCCTAAAAGTAATAATATTTGGTTCTCCAAATTCCAGACTTCATTTTAGGATGCTAATGTTTTCTTCTACCTCCATGAAAAATTAATCTCTTTAAGTCACAATGGAAGTTTTATCAGATTTACATTGATAGTATAGGCTTGAAATCTCCACAAACCACTTAAAAATTACCATCCTTACTAAGGTATTCTTTGTAATATGAATATTTGTATAAGTTACTGCATGTGTGGGAAGATTTTCTTTTTTAGGTAAGGGTGTCAGGGATTGGAATGAGTTACCAAGGGGAATGATGAATAACTTACCGAAAACGTTAAAGGAATTTAAAGTTAACATTTGTAGAGGGCAAATGTGGGTGCAGGATAGGGGGAAGTTGGGTGTGTAGGGAAATTGCCACCGGAGCGTGTGCTCCATTGCAATTAAATTAAATTAACCATGAGAGATAGGAATATACCACACAAAACCTGCTTCTACTAGTTATTTAATCCAAGTAATGTTAGGGAGATAACAGCTAAGAAAAAAATTTGTAGATACAATTAACACAGGTAAATCATGTAAGTTACTGCATGTTAATATTTCTTCAGTATTATTGATAACTGATTTCATATTCTCTTTCCCCCTCCATCACCATCCCTACCACCCTAGCATTGTCTCCCTTGGTTTCTCATTCACTTGATGGGCGTCAGTGTGAACACATCTGTCTCCTTGCCAAATGTCTCATCTACTGACAACACTGTGGTTCAACACCAAAATAATGCATTATTTTTATTTGTCATTTTTGTGTCTGTAGCTGCTGTCATCGATGGTAAGTTTTAGGTTTATTTTCCTTATCCTTCCTTAAGTATACTGCCTTAAAGCATTTTCGTACTCATTGTACGTATAGAATTACAAATTAGCTTACCTCAGACGATGGCATGGACACATGGAACTGACACAAACACTGCAATTTTTTAGTCTGGAACCTTCACTCCAATTGAACATAGAGGAGGTTGGAGTGTCCATTGAGCTAAGCACATGGTGGTTCAGACAGAGGTCAGGGAGAGGGGTAGGTAGTAACTAGTTATAGGCAGGCAAAAGGATTAGATAGCAAAATAAATTTAAATATTAATAAATAAACAGTAAATCAGAAAAATTCGAAGTTAAACATCACCTCTGGTTACTGGTTGTCACTACCTAACTGAAGACTGGAGTTAACACTTAAGCTTGCCAAGAACTGTGACCATAATGTTGCCTAAGGAGTACAGATTGTTATTTATATCAGTCACCAGCTAGCTATTCACCTTAACTAGCAAAGGTAGGTAATAGAAAAAAGTTCACTGTGGTTTCAAATAAATTCAAAATTCACTATATTCTTCATCAAAATTTTACAAGTTCGGTAACCAATCTGTAGGCATCGGAAATCTTCCCCAAATTAAATGTTGCAGGTAGTGATAAGTGAATCAAGCCAGGTCAACTCTCACGAACCCCTAATTGATTACAGCTACATGAGGATCTTGCGACTAATTCACATGTGCCCAAAAATTTCTAAGATGGCTGCCGGTATGGAGATGCTTCCGGGTATCGCCTCATTGCCTACCCATGCATATTGCGCCAAACCACTGGTCAAACCGACGTGGTGACTGCCCAAGCGATCACAATCAACTGACGTCCTCCCCCCACCCAGAATGCCTTTTTATAACCACGGCGTGTGAATCCGAAAATATCTAGTTTCTCACGGAATCGTGGACTTTGGGAATAGGATTACTTCCAATCAACTTGAGAATTTTATAGTATGTAGTCCCAATTATTAACGTTAAAATTGATCCTAGTCAAAAATTTCTTTATATATGAGACTTTAGCTGTAAAAAATTATTTTTGTGACGAATTTTGCATTTCCTCTCATGCCTATAGTATCTGGGTTATCAAGCTGAAATAAGTTTTAAAATGATACTCCTTCTCCTCTTTCCTTTGATATATAGATCTGCCTATTTACAATTTTCTAACTGGTTGAAACGAAAAGTGCCTTCTCGATTTATAATTTAGAAAATTGATATCTCCCAAAATATTGAACTTACAGCTTTGAAATATGTTTTAAAACATTCTGGGTATCCTATTCTATAAGGTAGTGACCCTCTAATAGTTTTTTCATTATTTTAAAAATTTTCCTTCGTCTTCAGATCTTAATTTTTACGATTCCAGCGCTTCAGGTAACCATTTAATCGGACTTATTATAAATTTACTTTTTCCGATTCTGTCAACAATATTGCATAAATCTTAAAAACAATTCTTGTTTTATGCTCAGAAAAAAATCCTCTTTCCTTTAATTATGGTGCCATCTCTGAATTTAAATGTGTTGAGAAGCACATTTTTACTGAAATATGACTTTTTGTATAAAAACAATACTTAAAATTTTCCTATTTTTCTCAAACTTTTATGTAAGATGTCATCAGAATTTACAAATCTTTTGAGATATGAATCATTCTCTTATCTATAAAATTGTGGCTTCAGGAATTTTTAATCTGTTTACTATGTCTTACTAATTTAGGCCACCTTCGGATTTAAAATGTAGATATCTATTCAGAGAAAATTCCTACCAGACAAGGTACATATTTCACTTTACTATTCATGACTTAAAGTAACTCTGAGAATGAATATAACGTTTTCTATCATGAAATAAGGATAACTGCATTATGTGGCAATATTTAATTTACATGCTGACTTCATACCACTTTTATTTAACCCTTGAAATACTTAAACAAACGACTTTAAACCTGGTTTGTACTGTAATTGAAGTTAGCTTGACACTCTTTAAACAAATTTTGGATATAAAAATGACAAAATTTAGGTTATCTTACATGGTGGTTCAAATTTATTGGGGGTAGAAGATAGGAAAAGAGAGAAAGAAGCAAAAGTTGAAGTGGCAACTGTGTTATCTAAAGTTGAGATGTGGTTGTTGCCTGGTGCCCAGTTTGTACTGGTAGGCCAGTTTGAACCGTGTGAGTTCAGAGGGGCCTCTGTTGTTTGAGAGGACTCAGATACCATGGACAGTAAAGAAATAATTACTACTATTGGTTTCATGTGCAGTTTCTGGCTGGTCTGGATTCTAGTGAATGCCATTTGTCCATGGCCATTCATTCTTATGGACAGTTTAATGGTGGCCAGGCCAATATAGAAAGATGGCAGTATTTTGTAGGTGAACTGGCGTACTACATTGGAGGTCTCATAGATGGTATGTCTTATGATGGGAAAGCTTACCACATGATGGAGCTGATGAGGTAGTGGAAACATAAGTGTGATTATTGAAGCCTTTTTTAGTATTCATTATGATATCACAGAAAAGATGCAGTTCATATAACACTCACTTGGGATGATGTTGGAAGGTTAGTAGGCTTGAAATGCCATGAGACTTAAAATATTATTATATTTTATTGTTGTTTTGGGTGAACTTCAGTACATTGTAGTTGTTAACCTCGTAGTTTTAGATAGCAAAGATGCCATGCTGAATCAGGCAAGGAAATTGGATGTAATTGTTGAAGAACACTGCTTTCAGACTAGCTTGAGCCGTGTTCCCATCTCTCATGTCTTCAACCAAGCTTAATCCCTGATACTAAACTGTTGGAAAAATGTATTAAACATTCAACTCATTTCGCTTAGCACGTTTATCATCAGACTGTAATTTTATTCTAGGTTTATAATAACTTTTTTTATAGTGTTACCATAAAGTGAGATTATCCCTATAGTCCCATCTGCTTTCCACATCATTTGACATCCTTAACCATTCAGGAGGATGAAGGTTCCAATCCCCATCCAGGCATCTATCTTTGGGTTTTCTATGGTTTCGCCAAATCGCTCCAGGTGAATGTTGGGATGCTTCCTTCAAAAGTCCATGGCCAAATTCCCTCCCATTCCTTGTCCCCATTCCCATCCTGCCTCTAATGACCTCAACGAGGTGTAAAGCCAAAAGTAAAAAAAAAAAAAGACATCCTTAAACTCTAAATTTCTTGAAATTATCCAAGTGTTTCAAAATCAAACATGCACCTTACAAGAACTGACCCCTTTTCAGTCTGTCCTTTCATAACACCTGGGAATACAACTGTTGGATGTGAAACTAATGAACATGGGAGATTTGAATCAACATTGAAAATGTGATTCTCCGTGTGACAAAGTTGTATGTCAATGAAATAGTAGGAAAGTGACCTAAAAGTAATGCAAGAGTGGCAGGGTTGTCTAAAAAGTTCATAGGTTTGACCCTCAGATAAAGAATGAGCTTAATTTTTTTTTAAAAGTTATGTATGTTTGTAGAGTTCAATGGTCATAGCCAATATGTTGATACCCTTATCTTTCCAGACCACACTTTTGTGAATGAGTTTGAAACAGGCATTTAAATGGGGCATCATTTACCATTAACAGCAGAATAGCAGAGATTTAGAAAATTCTTGGAGAAACTAAGAATAATGAAATTTTTAAGCATAAGCAATTCATAATTACGTAGTCTGCATAACGATCAAAGGAATATATGCATTATACAAGAGAATATACACATTAAAAAAATTGTTTTGGGTATGATATCCTCTAAATTTCATTGTTTCCCATGTGATTGGTGGCAGGATTGTCTCTTCCTCAAATCATAGTAGCTTGCCGACTGCCAAATTAATTGTTACCAGTGCCTCCAACTGAAATCACCTACCATATCTTCAAGAGTTTTACGTAATTATTTTCAATGACAGTGAAGCGAGTCTTCTGCCAACTTGAAATGAAAAAGTGGAACAATAGAATTATAACTGTTGAAGCATAGGTGCAGTGTTCCTTCAGATAATTTAAGCAGCCAAAAACACCCAATGGAAATGTGGAATACTGTGAATGAGTCTGGTTAATCATATAATTACAGATATTTAGTGATAATAAAAAAATCTTTGTTGCCATTTTTGTACTTTGGAGCTAAGAGAAGTGGTAATTATAACAATGAGATATCATAAAATACTGTGTCAATTACATTCAACAACAAAAGACAAATACCACTTGAAATAAAAAAAAATAGCAGATTAAAATTTAGTTAGACAAAGTGGCAGATACACGTGGGGTGTATATTTAACTTCAAGCACCTGATCAGTGTTTTTGGAAATAGAGATGTTTGCTGGAGGAGATTTGTCCAGTTCAAAGGAAAGATAGTCTCAAAATAGAATTTAGTATATTCTGGAAATGCTTTGTTATTACTGTAGAGTATTCATCATAATAGTTACTGTACTGCTCAAGGAAGTATTCCAGCATTCAGAATGAATGAATATTAACTTCTTGTTAGAGGTGAAGATGGAATAAGAGCATGACTTATGGATCCAATAATCTATTCCTAGGACTAGAAGATTCATCCAGGAAGAAGGATTGTGGACCACAAGCTGGTTTTGTTCATTCTCTAAAAAAAAAAATATGGTTTTACTGTTGACTTTTCCTCTTCTGGGATCATGGGTTCCTGTGAGGGTAGAATAAATAGATTGGTAAATGTTAACTTGCGCTACTTTGAGGTGGGGAAATTCTGAAGTCGTAAAAAAAATTGGTTAATTTCAAGAAAAAATAGAACTTGTGGAAGTTAATATCAGTATTATACTATAACTCTCCCTCACTGTCACTGGTGTTTTATTATGTATAATACATTAACCACAAAGAAGTAGACAGCTGAGAGTGTTTACTTTATGTGCAGGTCAGGGAGGATGATAAACTTCCACTGCAGATGTGTACATCATGTATTGATAAATTAAATTCATGCCATGAGCTAATAAATTCTTGTTTGGAAGCAGATGCAAAACTTCGAAAACTATTTTGCATTGAAGCTGAGGAATCAATTGAAGTAAGTGTCGTTTGTGTTTGTCATATTCTTTCCAGCCACTGATTTAGCTTGACATTCTGTTCTTTTCAGAAAATCCATTGATTAAAATAATTTTGTGGCTAAACATGTGCTTTTTATGAATGTTTTCACAAAACTTCATAGTTATAAAATGTTACCATTTCTTCCAGTTGCATAATATGAACTATTTCTTTTTCTTAGGTATTACATCATCTTTCTGTGTTTCAAACTGCTGTTTCCCTTATTTTCTGTGAGAACTTGGTGTTTCACTGACAATGCTAATTTACATTAAATATCATTTTCAGAAACGGAATGAAATCATGCATCATTTTTCCAGTGAACAGGTTGGGGATTTGGAGAAAAACATTAAGCACAAGTAAGTAAAATTATTCATAGTCATATTGGATTAATTTTATTACTGTAGTAAACCAACTGTATACAAAACTTTAAATGTTCGTAAAGTTTCGCCATACATGATACCATTGCAGAAGCCTTACTTGTGTAAGAATAGATCTCCTAGTCAGTCAACCAACATTGCAAGCTTGGTGAAAGTATCACATTCACAGAACTGGCCATCAGGTAGGGTTGGTATTTGGGAGTGTCTATTAAGTGTCTACATCTGGCAAGTGTGGTAATAGGCACATATGAGAAGGGGAAAGTAATAATCAAGATATCAGAAAGCTACATACCACAAAGATAGAGGAGCAACTGGTGGAGGGATATTCATATTGGTTAGCAAAGATTACTACAGTTATCTAGTGTTCATATATCAAGACAATGAGTTATTAGGGATAGATTTAAAGGATGATAGGAAAAAATCAGGATGTTGGCTACTTACTGTTGTGGAAGAATGAATGATGAACATGAGGCTCTTGGATCACCCCAATTCATATTCACAGTTCAGAAGTGAGTGTAGAATGTTCATTATTTGTGGGTATTTTAATTTACCAGGTGTCAACTGGGTAGGAAATAAAATTAATAATATGAGGGAACAGACATTTTCTAGCATCTTAGTAGGGGAAGGAGGCTTTTGCACAAGTGGTAGAGCAGTTCACAAGGGGGCCAAATATGTTGAATATCTTTTTAATAAAGCCCGATGAAAAGCTTGTGGAGTCTCAAGTATCTGAAGAAATAAATGACACTGCATTCTGATGGATATTACAGGAATTCCCTTCCAATCTATTACCCTTTTGGACAGGTGCATTGAACCCTCCGCCACACACTTTTAGTGAATCGCGGAGTAATAAATTACAGTCAGAATTTAGTTTTTTTGCAGATGATATAATGGTACACAATAGTATCAAAACAGCTGAAGACTGTGAACAGTTGCAGGGTGACCTGGATAGAATATCTAAATGAGTAGGTCAGCATGGAATGAAGACATATGCCAAGAAGAGTCAGCTTATTAGGTACACAGATTAAAAGACTAAAGGTTAATTATGATTTTGGTGGTGCCAGAATTGCTTGTTGAAAGCTTGAAGTGTAACTATCTTGCCATAACGCTTGATAACAATCTCAACTGGGCAAAGCACATTGGGTAGGTGGTTGGAAACGGTTACAGAATTTTTCATTTACTGGAGAGGGTGATGAGAGGATGTACCAGAGAAGTTAGGAAATTGGGTTACTTTGGGGAGACCAGTGGTTGAATATGGTGGTGTAGTTTGGGACCCACATTTTGGTTATCAAATATAAAAGTTGGAGGACGTGCAAAGAAGAGCAGCTAGATTTATTTGTGCAAATTATCGCAGGACCCAGTCAGTAACTGATATGATAGAGGAGCTGGATTGGGATTCATTGGAGAAAGGAGGAGGATGAAGAGAGTGCTGGGAATGTACAGGGCTTATGTTGCTGATGGGACTTGGAGGGATATTTGTTGAAGAATTAGGAATAGTGCATGGATGGGGAAAGGTGACCGTGACCACTAGCTGGTGCTCGATTGCATGCATAAGGGAGTGGTAAGGATGTTAAAGATTGGAACAAGTGAATTGGTGAATTATTTACCAAAAATGCTTAACGAATTTAAAATTAAAATTCTTAAATTGGAAAAGTAAATGGGGAGGAATTTAACACTCCAATTATTTAAAAAAAATATATGAAAAGGGGTGATTAGATGACTATTGGAATTTTCACTGGAGCGTTAGCTCCATCACAATTAAAATTATTTTTTAAAAAAAATAATAGTACTCCTCCTTAAATTGAATATCCATAGACACAACATTAATAAATACAATGATCACCCAGAAATATGTTGTTTTGTTTTCTTATTTTTACTTTGCTTACACATTTTCAACAGCTTTTCACAAATTCACAAAATGATCACAAAGAAATTTATTGAAAGTAGGACAGGACACTAACTACCACAAAGAAATTTATTGAACAACTAGTCATAAATAAGGGGGGAAGTGACGGTAGCGAGATTCGTTTCGATGACGACGGGCTTATGAAGCAAAGCGCTTACTCGTTGCACCAGGTGCCTGTTGACAGTTTCATAACGTAGAATACATTTGAACCATTTGAATGCAACAGAATATTTCAATTCCGATTTTCTCAACAATAGCGAAAAATCATGTGTTACTGTTTTGCCATTAGCATTTATTACACATGGTATTAAATGAATTTCACAGTCGGTGGCATCACCTTGTGAGAGCCCCTTTTAATTAATGAAAAACATTTCACTACATTAAGGAGACAATTTCAACTTTTACTATATTGTGATCAATTTCATTCCCTAATTCATGGAAAAGACTTTTATAAACCTACTCTCATCAAAACTTGTCACAAACTGATGCTTCCACCACCACAACTTGCATTTACCAGCTGCTTCACACGCGCGGTTCTTGATGTGTGTAGAAATGTGGGTGGGCTGCCTCTTTCCCCACCCATCCAAAAGAGGTACTAACCTTTAGAAATTTGATTATTGCTTCCACAAAATGCTCTCTTCACGTTTAGCACTCTTCTCTTTCTGTAAAGTTGCCACGAATTAAATTAAAAATGCCGAAATGTGGGACACTGTGCAACTACAAAATGTTACCACCACTCCCAAAAATGACACTAAAATTATCGGTATTGGGATCATATCAACCTAAACAGTTTCGTTTTGTCATAGAGTTCATGGTTTGGTTGAAATTCGGCCTAGACCAAGAGAACAAATTTTTACAGGAAATTTGTTTTGCAGCAGCCATCTCGAAAATTTGTTTAGAACAGAAGCAATCTGCTGTCTCCGATTGCTTGTATTGATATAAAGATGGCAAGCGTTGTTGTACTATACTTCACACAAATATATTCTATTTGTTGATTTCTTGCAACTTTTTGCAACGGAGGGAAGCTAAAATGGAAAAAAAAAAAATACCAAAGGATTTAACCAACATTTCAAGAGATTTTAAGTCATATTTCAGCATTTTTTCATTTAATTTGTGGTGAATTTTCTAAAAAAAAAAAAAAAAAAAAAAAAAACAAAAAAAAGAAAGAAAGGAGAGTGCAAAATGTGAAGAGGACATTGTAAAGAAGCAGTTACTTCAAATTCAGTTTCAGAGCAATGTAAAAAGACGTAACCCCACCAAAAAATATAAATTTCATTTTTTTCAATTATTACCTTTGATTCGGTTTCATACTGATGTTCGAAAGTTTTTTTGTTGTACTTACATTTTAACACAAAATAATATAAGAAATTAAAGCTCTATGAAACATTGTCACTAAAGTTCCACAAAGGGCGTACCGAGAATCAATTTTCCTTTAGGTCAGAAATTTGGAACATTCTTTCCTGATAAAAAGTGTATATTAAAGCAACAAGAAGCATACCTTATATATAAGGCAGTTCAGGCAGCGACCAATTCTAAAAAACTCCTGCTGCCAATGATAGCATTTGCAACAACAAGTGTACTAAGATCACTGGAAAGATTTTGTGATTCCATATGAATACATTTCTATGCCATGAGTAATAACGTATTTTTTTTTTTCTTAATAACTTCTACGCAAACACCATATTTCGAGTAATTTTCGTTCACCGTATCTCAAAATTGAAGAGGTTAGATTGATACGTAGCCTGGACAAGAAAGTTTTTTCACCAAAGCTGCAAGGAAATACACATTGGACATACACGGTAGGTGTTTTGTTTTCGGGTGTAGCTTGCATCGTAATACACATCATCACTATCTTGGCACAGCTTATTGATTACTAACAATAATTGAATTTCTCATGCCTTATGTTGTTGCAAGAACATTCTGGTTGAGGATGCATTTCAACCTAACCACAACTTATACCGATATTGCCGTTACAAAATCAAACGATGCAGACACACCTAAACATATTAAATGTTTCACTAACTACAATTTGGGTAATGACAACATTGTCTATTTCAGGATTCCAAGTATGCTAGCATAAATTATAACAAATAATTTCATAACACACCTTCATTTTGAACTGCAACAGTGCTAAAACATGTGCAGTAATAAATCCATTGTATCACAATGTAAAGTTAGCAGTTGTGGTCAGGTTGAAACACAAATAGGAGAGCAGCTCAGGAGATCGTCTGACCCGGTCTACAGGAGATTCTGGAGCCGACCAATCACGGATAAGCGCAACTGGAACTGTAACTTTAGGGTACGATGAGATTGGACCCCTACAGCGAAGGCTTCCAGAGCCGACCAATCATGACGAAGCAGAATTGTAAGTGTCGTAGTGCTTCCAGACAACAGCAGTACAGCTCTGGCTGTCACAGTCGTAACACCAGACCTGAAGATAGTAGCAAAGCTAGCCACCAAAAGCTAATCTTTCTACAACACTATCTGGCGGAGAATCCGTGAAGAATATATGAATACCAGACATAATTTCTTCTGCTCCAGTGTTAGCAGTTTTGGCATGAATTTTGTGGACACTCTCCAAAGGCCAAATTGTCATGTAAAATGGAATGTATTGAATCAGAACTTATCCTTACATCTTGAATGATTGCATGATGCTCTTACATGACCACTCTCTACAAAAATGTGGCCATCTTCACATCTGTTGTACTACTTTTTAATTTGTGTGATATCCATGTCATTGTCAGTGAAGGTCTGCTGAATCTTTGGCATGATTTCCACATCTGTATCACCAAGCTTCTGGCAGAGTCTTTCTGATCCAATACGTCTGCTGAAGATAGTTTGTCATTTCACGGAAAATAAAAATGCTGCAGGCACTTAGCACACTTCTTACTCTTACTCTTAGGCTGGGCTGTCAATGACTTATGTTCTCTGTAGGTGAGGGGAAAAAATATTCTCATGAAGGGACCCCCCTCCAAACCTCCCACTCCCATTCCACCTCATCACCATAAGACCTTCTTTTCAGTCCAGTAGAACTACACAGTGAAGAAGTAATGTAGTAACAAATCTGATAAATTATTGCAAACATCTATTTTACATGTTATGTATACGGGGCTAGTCAAAATGATTGCAGCGATTTCATAATTTTTCTTTTGGGTGTCCTATTATAGGTACGATGATGGAATTTTCTGTTGTAAGACAGTTGGCTCTCCAAGTTTCAATTGCACTAAATGCAAGCATCCCGCGGTGGCCGCTAGAGCACTAGAGAGCAAGATGGCTGAAAGTGAGAAAGTGTACGTTGTTCTCGAATTTCATTTGACTCAGTCTGTAGTAACTGTTCAGCTACACTTTAGAACAAAGTTTGGGAAGGATCCCCCGCATGCTAACACCATTTTGCGTTGGTATCAACAGTTTAAAGCCACGGGATGCCTTTGAAAAGTAAAACAATGGGTCGCCCTCCTGTGTCTGAAGAAACCGTTGAACGTGTGCGCGCCAGTTACGTTCGTAGCCCACAGAAGTGTACTCCTCGAGCGAGCAGGGAATTAGGTATTCCACAGAAGACCGTTTGGAGAATCCTACAGAAGCGACTGTGTATGAAGCCTTACAAGTTACAATTGCTACAAGCACTGACACACAGCGATGAAGTGTCTCATTCAATTCTGTGCTCAGTGTATAGGGGGGGGGGGGGGAACCCGAAACATTCACAGAAAAACTTGTGTTTAGTGATGAGGCCACTTTTCATGTGAGTGGAAAAGTGAACAGGCACAATGTGCGCATTTGGGGGACTGAAATCACCCATGCTTATGTGCAGCACATACGTGACTCTCTCAAAGTGTACGTGTTTTGCGCGATCTCACGAAAGAAACTTTGTGGGCCTTTTTTCTTTAATGAGGTGAAAATCTATCTGCAAATGTTGCAGAATTGGCTTATCCCACTTCTGGAAGCTGACAGTGAAGATTTCATTTTCCAGCAGGATGGTGCTCCACCCCATTTTTCTCTAGTTGTCCGTAATTTTCTAAACACCAGGATTCCAAACAGATGGATTGTTTGTGTTTGGGATGCTGATTGTCGGCTGATGTAATGGCCTCCTCATTCCCCTGACCTAACACCCTGCGACTTCTTTATTTGGGGTTTCGTAAAAGATGCAGTGTTCGTGCCACCAGTACCAGTTGATCTGCCAGACCTGCGGGTTCGCATCACCAATGCATTTGCTCTCATTGACAGAGGCATACTGCATAGGCTATGGGAAGAACTCAATTATAGACTTGATATGTGTGGTCACTAAAGGTGCACATATTCAGCATCTGTAGACACTCAAAAAAACTTTCACAGTTTGTTTATGTAACTGTTTAATCTTGTAAGTATATGTCAAATAATAAATCTGTAGTAATTTTCTGAAATCACTGTAATCATTTTGACTAGCCCTGTATAAAGGCTGTTCCAGATGTAACATACTTATTGCCAGAAATGTAGGTACTTCCTTGTCAGCTCTGAGAATGGTCAAAAATCTGAAGGATCCATGTTGCAAAAATAGATCACCTAAGGGGCAAGAGAGATACAGGATGTATCCCAAAAACAATGAGACTGGTTTGATTAAAATTGATTTATTGAACTTTTTCAAATCTACCTCACAGTTTTCAAAATAGGTCCCTTGAGCTCCAATACACCACTTCCAACAGTTATGCTACTGTTTGAAGCATTGTTTAAGTCCTCCTCCGGAATGTCTTATAAGACTTATGTCACAGGATTCTCAGTAATGGACTTGAAACGTTGACCTTTCAGTATCCTCATAGCAGATTTGTTGAGTTTGACGTAAAATTTGATGGTGTAACATTGATCCAATATTCACGGCAATGTGACATAAAAATGCCTCCGGATAGCATGCGATGATGGCGTTCCCAGGTGTAATTTTATTCCTAAGACTCCCCACTTCGGTGCATTGAGGCAGTTAAAGAAAATCAGTCAGCATTACTTTTGAGACATATGCTGTGTGTCTTATTCTATTCTTTACACACAACTTACAGGCTGATTGACAACTGCTGTTCATGCGAGCATGGAAATGGAGAACCATCCTGAGGACAAAAGTCAATCACACCTCCTTTTGGAAAAACATTGCCAATGCTTGATTTGTTTTTCCATTTAAAAAAAGGAGGAAATGAAGCTTTTTTTAATACAAGTTGGTACCCACGACTTCGTTCGTGTTTGTAAACAATTTGGATTGACAGCTACCGACATCTAACCACCATAGTGCACGATGGGAGACTCAATGCTGTTACCACATACAAACGCCAGTCATCTGTGCTATGTAGTTCAGGCAGCAAAGTCAAATATACGGACACACATGTCTTTGGTCGAAATACGAAAATATCCTTGATCGCCCACTTTCAACCACCAAATCTCCCACACTACCACAGTTACCGAAATTCGCCCAACATTGTTGTTGACGGTGACTCTGTGCTAGTACCACGCACAAACACCAGTGATCTGTGCTAGATAGTTTTGGCTGAAAAGTGATACACCATGACACATACGTTTTTGGTAGAAATATGAAAGTGCCGCAGGTTGACCACTTTCAACCACCATATCCTCCACACCCCCATAGCTACTGATATCTAATCACCATAGTACACGATAGGAGGCAGAATACCACTACCACACACAAACACCAATGGTCGATGATATGTAGTTGTGGCAGCAGAGTAACATATACAGAGACACGTCTTTGGTCGAAATACGAAAATATCCTTGATCGTCCACTTTCAACCATCATATCTCCCACACTACCACAGTTACTGAAATTTGGCCAACGTTGTTATTGACGGGTGACTTTGTGCTACTACCACACACAAATACCAGTGAACTGCACTAGATAGTTTTGGCTGAAAAGTGATACACCATGACACATACGTTTTTGGTAGAAATATGAAAGTGCCGCAGGTTGACCACTTTCAACCACCATATCTCCCACACCCCCATAGCTACCGATATCTAACCATAATAGTACGCGATAGGAGACATGATACCACTACCATTCTCAATTACCAATGGTCAGTGCTTTGTAGTTGTGGCAGCAGAGTGACATATATGGAGACACATGTCTTTGATCAAAATACGAAAATATCCTTGATCTGCCAATATCAACCACCATATCTCCCACACTACCACAGTTACCAAAATTCGGCCAACATTGTTATTGGCGGGTGACTTTGTGCTACTACCACACACAAACACCAGTGATCTGCGCTTGATAGCTTTGGCTGAAAAGTGATACACCATGACACATACGTTTTTGGTAGAAATATGAAAGTGCCGCAGGTCGACCACTTTCAGCCACCATATCTCCCACACCCCCATAGCTACCAACATCTAACCACCATAGTACACAATAGGAGACATGATACCACTACCACACACAAACACCATTGGTCTATGCTATGTAGTTGTGGCAGCAGAGTGATATACATGGAGACACATGTCTTTGGTAGAAATACGAAAATGCCCTGCATCAAACACTTTCAACCATCATATCTCCCACATCTCCACAGCTATCGACATTCGACCAACGTTGTGCATGACAGGAAACTCCATGCTACTTCCACACACAAAGACCAGTGATCTCTGCGAGGTAGTGGTGGTTGAAAAGTGAAATATAGGAAAACACGTCTATTTATATATATATATATATATATATATATAAAATTTGTTTGTCTGTCCCTTACATTTGCAATATAATAGCAGTGTTAGTTTATTTTAAATGTCCAGATTTAATTTTTTTTTTTTAAATTAAAAAAACAATTTGAATTGTGTAAAGGGTTAACTTTTAAAGTTATGGCAGGTCCCTGTGTTTGTCTCTTTTGTATTGCATCTCCTTTTATAACACCTTTTCACTTGATTTGGGTAATGAAAGCTGGCTTGGAGTAAGCAACATAATTTATTAATATTTTTTCATAAGGTTTAACACATTTAACATGCAGTAGAAGACAGCTGAATTATTAATTGATTACAATATGTATACTTTACTGAGGAGTAAGTGCTAAATAGTGATGTAAATTTTTATTGGACTGAAAACTGTCAGTTACTTAACAACAGATTGAAAATTTAAACAGAGACTTTTTAATTTGTTAGTGTGTGACATTACAGAATGGTTTATGACATAAATTCAATTGATATATCCCTTTTTCAGGAACTATCCATCATACTGTACAACAGTTGATAGCATTGATGATGAGCAGACCTATGATGACGTGGATGGTGATGACTCTCAAGAAAGTCTGAGTAATCAAGAAAAGCATGATTTCCACAATATTCTTGAGTCAGGCACTGAGAATGATAGTGGGAGTCAAGAAATAGTGCAGGAGGAAGTTGATGAGATCAGCGGCTGTGATCCTGTTTTAAAATCAAAAATCTCCGGGGCAATAAAAGACATTATGGTGAAAGATGATGCACCACAGTTATTTGACATTGATGATGACAATGCAATTTGGCGATGTGATATGTGTGAATATGAGGCACCAAAAAAGAGTACTCTGATTCATCATATTAGAAAGAGGCATGCTGCTGATGCTGTTGCGTGTGGTTACTGTGAGAAGTACTTTTTTGATGTTGAGTCGGCAAAAGCTCATGAACGTACTCACCTTAAGCCTAGGGAGGAAGAATCTGAGCCACCATTATATGTTTGTGAATTTTGTGGTAAATCATTCCGTGGTAAGAAATCGCTCAAGGAGCATCATCTAGCAAATCATAGTGAAGTTAAACCTTATAAATGTGATCAGTGCGACAAGAATTATGGGTCACTTGCTAGTTTGGATATTCACAAAGCAACCCATTCAACAGAAACCCCCTACCTCTGTGATCTGTGTGGTAAGAGTTTTAAGCATATAAATAACTTGCGTAGTCACAAACGTTGCCATATGGATGAAACTTATAAAAATCGACAGTTGTGCACAAAATGTGGGAAGGGATTCAGATCGAAATTTCATCTAAATGAACACATGAATGTTCACAATGGTGTCCGTCCATACAGCTGTGAAAAGTGTGGGAAACGTTTCCATAAGAAAATACAACTGAGACAACATGGTTCTGCACATTTGGGAGAGCAACCATTTTCTTGTCATATTTGTGGAGTAAAATTCAACCGTCGAGGAAATATGACGCAGCACATAAAGAGACATGAACATGAAAGAAAATATACGTGTAGAGTTTGTAATGAATCATTTCCCACTTTAGGTGCTGTTCTCGCACACCGTAAAATGCATACTGATGTAGAAGTTGAAAGGAGCATACAGTTACAAGTTGGTGATGATCCTGAGCAGGCAGCTTTCAAGTGTGTAATATGTGGTAAGCTTCTGGTAAAGAAAGAATCCTTAGCAACACATATGCGATCCCATACTGGTGAAAAGTTGTTTGAGTGCACAGTGTGTGGGAAGAAGTTATCAAACAAAGGTTCCTTAACATATCATATGCGTTCATTCCATACTGGGGAGCGCCCCCCATACGTGTCAGTTCTGTGGTGAAGGCTTCCTTTCAAAAGAGGCAAGACTAGTTCATGAACGAATTCACACAGGTGAAAAACCATACAAATGCTCTGTCTGTGGAATGGCATTCCGATGCTCAAGTAACTTGTCACAGCACATCAAAGTTCACTCAGAAGAGCGACCCCATCCTTGTCAACACTGTGGCAAGGCTTTCCAGCGTAAGGGTGCTCTGGATGTCCATATGCGTACACACACAGGCGAAAGACCATACACTTGTGATATTTGTGGGAGAGGCTTCACACAGAAGAATGATATGCTCAAACATCGTCGAATACATACCCAAGAGAGGCCCTTTCGCTGTGAACAGTGTGGACAGCCATTCATGCAAAAAAGGGATCTAACTAAACATCAGTCGGCACATGGCACAAAAAACAGAGGTTCAGGAAGTAATAGAAGAAGAAACACCTACACAGACAGTAGTTATTACTACTAGTGACAATGGCTTAATTACATTTCCTGAGATACCTGTTATGGAAAATACACAGACGGTAATTCTACATAGATATTAAATATGTACAAAATTGAATAGTTGGTATAGCAAAGCAAGTGTATATAGTATGCTGGGGATCAATACATATTTTTGAAGAGCGTATTGAATTGTACAGATTTTTGTGCATGTTTGAATGCAGATGTGATGGCTACATGAGAAGAAAAGTTTTTAGTCATTATTTGAAGTTTTGACTTAAAATTATTTCTTTTTCAAGCTTTGTAATATTGTTTTAATGGTTCTCTTGATTATTTGAATTTGGAGGACTGCTAGTAATTATTTGTACAATGAAATGAAAGTTTTGTGATATATGAGAAATGTTTTCTTTTGTATAGCTGCTGTGTAACTTTCATATTCTATGTAGTTGTAGTTCAACATGGATATTTAAATATTTTCTGCAACTTTTCATAATATATTCCTCAACTTGAGGTGACTGATTTAAGTTTATTTTGTTCTTACTGTTTTATATAAAAATGTATTGTGGTTTAATGTTGTTGGATATTATGATTTGTGTTTCATTATGTCCGAATAACTGAAATTTCTTTCACATTTTGCTTTTTCCTTTTACCTGCCCACCTTTATTGAAAGAAAAAGTAATTACAACACTTTGTAAAATTACAGTTTTATTCTTATTGTAAGCTAAAATTGTACTAGTGGTTTTTCATAAACAGAAAAGATCAAGTTCTACTTCCTCAGAATTTAGTAAATTATATTTGCTTCATTGCAGAGTCTTTCATTTTGTATTAAGGTATTATGTAATCACTGGTTTCTTTATATGCTTCTGGAGAGAGTTTTGAGTGAATTATTGATTTTCTCCCAGAGAAGAGTCTTGAAACTTCCTGTTTCAATAAGGCTACAGACATTATACATTTCAGCAACATTACACAGTAAATTTTTCTCTCCTTCTGTATGTAGGAAATATAATACATACTTCACGTTGAAATAGGCTATTTGAAAGCATTAAAAAAATATTATAAATTGAACTCATTCTTGTAGATTAATGCTTCAGAAAGCTAATTTTTTTCAATTTTGAAAAGAAAAGTGGATTATTTTTAATAAAAATCGAAATAAAAATTATACTTTTCTTACCTCTGGTCACGTGACAGAAAATGCTCTAGGATTGTTGGTCGCTTGAGTGACGTCGCACGTCTGTAAACGCTGTGACTGGGAAAGCAGCGTTTCCTATTATCCAAGTTTTCAACTATTTTTATTGTTTGTTGCTGGTCATTTCTTATTATTAATGAAATTTTGAATACAAAATCAAGAACAATTTGTAAAAACCTACAGCGGAAAAATATCGAAAGTAGACGCCTTATTTGTGGGGCTGGCTATAGAAAAAACCCCTGGCTTTTATTCTGCTGAGCTTAAAAATGTATGTAGCAGCTTCAATTTGAGACTCATTTATATTTAAATTGAAAGTTAGAGATTGATTGTTTTGCGTTAGCAAACCATACGTCAAAAAATTCTGTACGCGAAAATTGTGCAGTGAAAATAAAGAAAAGTTGTATGGGTGTCATAAATTTGCGCAAACAAATGAAATTATTTCTTGTAGCTAATAAGCAGCTCTTTCAAATAAATATAGCAAGAAACCGATATAATGTGGTATAATGAACTAAAATTCAACATGAAATTGGCCCAGTAGTTTTTTTATTACAAATAATCTCGCTCTTTTTTAATGATGCTAATGTATCACGGAAAAAGAATGCGTAAACTTACCTTGAGGATCGCCAAAAGCAACAGAAACACACAAGTCACTACTAACACGCAGAAACACAGCGTAATCCTTGACCAAGCTCATTCAAATGGCGCGGCCGACTGAAGCGCTTGATCGGTGGATCACATGAAGCCCATTGTTCAAACTATTTTCTATTGTTAGGAGTGAATTCGTGGAAAATAAACCTTTGTTCTTTGAATATAAATAACTATTTTGCCTGCGTAGACTATTATCAAAAGACTTTTGTTCCTCTAGATTTAGAAAATATCACACTGTGTGGCGTCCTCCCGGATGCGGGGCCAGAGCGTTAACCGCTCACTCACCACGCTCGGAACAATTTGGTGTTGTGGACCATTTTTCTTAATTGCAGATTAAGGCTTATAGATAAATTATATTTTTTTGTTAATAAAACTGAATTTGTTTGTTTATTCATTTACCTACCTCGTTTCACTTCATCTCACACGAAGAAGCTGTGAAGTGTTTGCTATTAACATAAAGAGAAGCAATTAAGAAGTAGTGTCCTGATAGCTGTGTGATTGAAGAATGGTAATGGAATTCAGAACATCTTACGTTCAAACCTTGGTTGGGATAATATTTTTTGTGTGCATTTTTTCCATTTTTTTTTACTATTTCTTGCACTGCTATGTTTTTATTCGAAGAATTCATAATAGTTGCTAAGCGTCATACAAGCGTTTGAAACAAATTGCTACCATACATGAAAACTTTTAATTTTTAAACTTACCAGAGAGAGAATATCATGCAAAAAATTCAGGTGCACGGCGGCGAATAATGGAATTTTTTTTAGAAGTGACATCACTTTTAGAAATTTCATGTTAATCTTGCAACAATTCCGGAACGCGTCGTGTCCTTTTCGTTGGAATTTTTACCTGACGATACAACTGCAGGTTATCTTCCTGACATAACTGCGTCTATTAGACGGTATTTACTTTTAATGTGTAAGTAATATATATTTTTTTTAAACCTGTTTATGGTGTGCATGAAACGTCCAATTTCCTTTTTGAAATCTTCTTTGGTTGTTTCAAACGGTTGTAATGCGCTTGTTATCCAAAAAGTTGTAAAGCCTTCAGAAAAAAAAAGAAAAATTAAATTGATGTTTTGGTGGATTTTCGGGAAAAAATGATTATGTGATGCAACCAACAGCAACTAGTATCCAAAGAAAATGAATTGAACATATTCCGAAGCTAGGATCAAACCTTAGAACACTAACCCTAATAATTCTCGTCTTAAACAACATATTACATTTAACTCTATGAAATCGTGGTGTAAATGAGCTTGACAGAAAATCGTAGCTAAGTGACTTTGTCGCAATATCAAATTGAAGTTGTTACATTTTTAAGCTCCACAGAATAAAACTCAGTAGTTGTTTCTATAGCTAGCCCCACAAATAAGGCGTCTAAATTCAATATTTTTCCGCTGTAGGCTTTTATTATTTTCGATTTTATATTCAAAACGAACTTTCATTAATAACAAGAAGTAACTATCAACAAACAATAAAAATAGTTGAAAACTTGGGTAATAGGAAACGCTCTATTCGCAGCGGCAGCGTTTACAGACGTGTGACGTCACGATTGTCGTTACACGCGCCAGGCAGCGAAGAATCGTTTTGGCGGGCTTTTAAATTCTTCAAATTTTAACTTTGAATTTTACGCAAAATAATGCACTGCCGTCAAAAAATCTCTTCACTCGGTGAATAAGGTGTACCAATAAACAATTTAAAACCATTTTCAAGAAGTAATCAAATACCCAATTATTCATCTGTCAGTAGATTGGAGTTTAACTTTTTGTCACAGACACTTTGGTTTTCTTACTTATGTTAACATGTGGCTGTTGGAATCATGTTGGCAATTAGAATGGATGGTTGCTTGTGGTTTACTGATGAATGGAAAAATGGATACTTCTGAATAATAGAAAAACAGTGTATAGAAATTATAATACAATAATGTAAATTAAGGCAAATTGGTTGCTCAGTATTAGAGAAACTACTATACACTTTCTGCATAGAAATTTCTTTCATCCGCACAGTCTAAGTAGCAGGGAGAAGTGACTGCTTGCTCACTCGCCATATTCAAAATGTCTTGATTTGACAGTGCTCCCATTACTTTCTGATTTGTTCCACAAATTTGTTGGTTCCTTGAAATATCCTCTGTTTACTCAAACCCTTTCCCTCTGCTTCTGGAACATCTTACTCCATGATCGAGTCTTCATTGCTCTATTTGTGTTCTTTTTTTTTTTTTTTACAATTTACATCCTTGTGTTGCTTATAATTTTTGAACTATAAACTATAGTTCTTTTTTGTGCTGAAGTCACTTTACAAAACTCAAGACATTCTACACAAATGAGTAGTAATCACATATCTATCTTGTTTCATTAGCATGCTGCAACTGAGTCTTCATTTGGCCACTGTGTGAATCAAGATTCAATTTGCTCTGTCCACTGCTCAACTTGCATGTGTGGCCCATGTGGAGAGAAGTGGCCTGTGGTCTATTTTCAAACATACATTCCACATTGTCACACAGCTCACAATACATAAATTGTAACAAAACTAAAGACAAAATAATTTTGTTAAGTCTCTTATTTTAAGGGACAAATCTGTTTTTTGTATGTTTAAAGTGATATCTTTATCCAGGGGGGGGGGCTAGGGGGTTCAAGCTACCCCCCCCCCAAAGGTATCTAGGTCCATCTCTGACATCCTTTTTTTTTTTAGCTCTATGGATTTGAGGGCCGAGGAGACTATAAATACTACCTTTTACCCGACTTAAGCCCCCCCCCCAAGATAAAATCCACTAAAGGCAAGCCCCCCTACGAAAATCCACTCAAGCCAAGCCCCCCCCCCCCCAAACCAAAGTTCGCTCAAGCCCCTTCCAAACCAAAATCCTGGATCCGCTCCTGTCTTTATTTTATTAGGGTGGAGTGCAGAATATTTAAAAAATATAGACATGATTTCAGGTATCTATGTGTCACCTACTGGAAACTGCACATAAGTGAAAAACTTAACAACTAAGAAAATACTAGACGACCCGTATGAAAATTTCGCGAAAAAAATTGTGAAAAGTGAGGTTGAATATGATGTCACCAAAATTGAGTCATTACTCTTCATACTCCTACTTCATTTATCGATTTTGGTTAAAAAACCAGGGAGATAAAAGGCTCGAAAAACATTAAACGTATTTTAAAAATATTGATATTTTTACCGTTTAAGGGTCGAATTACGAAAAATTCCTTTCTTAGAATATAATGTTACCACGGCGGAAATCTTAGTCTTTAATATGATATCTCATCTATGTATATCGGTTAGATATTAAGGGAGATAAATCGCTCGTGACACAAATATACGTCATAAAAATATTTATTCTTTTTCCCTTTAATGGTTGAATTCCAAAAACATTATTTCTTAAAATATGATTTCACAATGCTGAGCCATTACTCCTTATAATCCTACTTCATTTGTCGATTTTTGTTAGATATCCAGGGAGATAAATGGCTCGAGATATAAAAAACGCATTTTACAAAAACTAACATTTTTGCCCTTTAACGGTCGAATTACGAAAAACTCCTTTCTTAAAATATATTGTTACCATGGCGGAGACCTTATTCTTTAATATGATACCTCATTTATCTATATCGGTTAGATATTAAGGGAGATAAATCGCTCGTGACACAAAACCGCATTGCAAAAATATTAATACTTTTGCCCGTTAAGGGTCGAATTTCGAAAAATTTCTCTCTTAATATATAACGTCACTAAAGCGGAGATCTTAATCTTTAAAATGATACTTCATTAAACGATTACAGGTAGGTATCAAGGGAGATTAGTGACTCGTAACACAGAAAACAGCATTTTAGAAATATTGACATTTTTGCCCTTTAAGGGTCGAATTCCGAAAACTTCATTCCTTAAAATATGATGTGACCGAAGTGGCGACCATAAGCTTTAAAATGACACCTCATTCATTGATTTCGGTTAAGTTTGAAGGAAGATACAGGCTTGTGACAAAAAAATACCTTATAGAAATAATATATATGATGGTATAAATATATTCAAATGACTACCATTAGGTGCCACTCACAGTGAACCAGCAGTTTCAACTACAGTATTAGTTATGTTCTACACTATCCAACAATGTAGCATCACATTTTTGGCCCTCAAGATCCCCAGACATTACACACTCTGAGTTTTTCTTGTGGGTATACATCAAAGATTAGTTTTGATTGGTCTTTATTGTTCATGAGTTTGAATGTGGCAGAATGATTGGCCTCTGTTTAATGGATTTGTTGTGCAGTGACATTGCGACTCATACAAGGCGTGCTACTAAGGCAGTGATACATGTTTGGAACTTGTGCAGGGATGTACACAACAACAAGAAGGCACTGGACCATACAATGGAACCACAGCTCAGGATGACCACCGTAACTGACAGAATGTCTTCATCCACAGTCTTAGCTCAACATTGGAGTGCTGCAATGGTTGTTGACAGGAATGTCTGTCTTCAAAGAATGACTGGTACAACTGCTTCCCTGGCCTACACATTTGTCTCACATTTTGCCCATCGAACATGTCTGGATATGACTGGTTAGCTACTTGTTCATACTGTTCTCCTGCAACCACTCAATGCTTTGTAGATACCTCGTGGCAGTTTGTTCCTGAATCTTGCATGGTGTTCACTTGCTCTGTTGTCATGTTTTCTTTGAAGTTCATCTATTGTTTACACTTTTCATTTATTCATGTTTTGTTTGTTTCTTTTTTTTTTATTGATTTAAATATGTTTTCAGTCATCCATTCTTTTATCTTCTCTGAAGTTGGAAAAGGAGTTGTACAACCACTGTTTCAGTTTTTGTCTTAAGTTCTTCCAGATTTATGTTCAGCTCAGCCTTTCTGTTGTTGAATTAAGCGGAAAATCTTTTTTGCAAATTTAATATGCTTTAGTTTCCGTATGTAATTTCTCTTGACCTATTATCTTGTTCTCTAAACTTCTAGGTACAGTAGTATCAGCACAGCAACCAGTTTGTTGTCTAAGTTGGTGTGAGCTCCTGGAAATGTCTTTATAAATTTAACATGCTTTTTGAAGCAAGTTCCCAATTTAATTTATCTGGTCCAACTGCTTTTCTAGATTATGAATCTAGTTTTGAATGATGGTATTAGTATCATCCTTAGTAAATACCATATGTATATAGGGCAATGCAGGCCCACCACTAGGAGTTTGAACACCCTAGTGCTATACCCATTATGCCGCCTCCTGTTTCACTACAACCGGTGGTAGGTCTAGGAATTTTCCACACTGCGGCAAAAAACTGAGATTGTCGCCCATTGTTGCCACCTTGCGTGTCGCCGCCTTAAGCAGTGATGGAGCTTTTTTTATTATTTTATTTTTATTTCGTAGCGACCTTTTTTTTAGCTCCGCTACTGGCCTGGCAGTGACATTGGAGTGGCAACTATCGGGGCGGTGACAGTCTTATCACTCTATTTGCCACCCCCCTGGATGTGCTGACTCCTTACGGTGCACCTTGCACGCCCCCTTACGGTAGGCCTGGGGCAAGGTGGTGACTGAAACCATTCTTTGTGAAAATAATTTAATTTTCCTAGCAGAACTGCAACAATTTATCCTCTTTCATCCAAGACCAGGAGGAGCCATAATGCAATCAGCAAGTCCTTTTCGAGTTTTTGCATTTTAATCTCCCATTATTATGTTCGTATCATGATCTTTCAATGAGTTCAATAGCTTCTATCTCTTTATTTTTTAGAATTTCTCAATACTGTCCAATGATTTGTCGGAAGTTGGCGAATTGATCTGGATGAAATTAACATTTCTGAAGTATCCATTTAGTTTGAGCAATATAGTCCATTCAGTGTATGGTATGAAGTTAAATGTACACTTTACAAACACTGATTCTTGCATAGCTACATGTTGGTATTTAGTGTGTTTCACTGCTTGATTGGTAAGTTGTTGCTCATGTTTAATACTGTGCACTACCAGTCCACAAGGCATCATACTTGTACCTAAGATACTGATTCTCTTTCTTTCAAGTTCTTAGGTTGTATTTCTCAATTTCCGTCAGGTGCAAAAGAGCCAGGGAAAGATATAAATTACTAAGGGAAATTCTGACAGTGACATGTATGAATTCCTGCTTTTTTAAAAATGAAAAGGGATTTCAGCTTCTCCAATTTCCATGATGCTGCAATCCATATCGCAAGGGATAGTTTGATAATGTAAAAATGTTACGGAGAAGAGCCACTCAATTTGTAACTGCTTGTCACAATCTTTACGAAAATGGTACATAGATTGGGATAGTGTTGTCTTGCAGACACGATGTATGTTTCAATTGAAGTTGTTGGTAAACATGCAACCAATACTCTTCATTTACAAGTGTGACAAAATACTTCTTTCACCAAGCTATTTGGATCGCAGTGATAGGAGAGAGAAGATTTGAAAATTTGGGTGTTGTACAAATGCTTATATAAATTTTCTGTTCCCTTATGCTATTTGGGATTGGAATGTGCATAGTGCCAGTGCAAAGCACTCTCTGCCAACCACAATTTGGTGAATTGCAGACTATAGATAAGTTACTGAGGGACATGTTGCATAATATACCACAAGCAATGAAAGAAAAAATGTTAATTACCACAGCTCTATCTCAATTGATAATGATTGAAACTTGTCAAGTATCTTTCTAGATTATCAACTTGAGCAAAAAAAAACCAACAACAAATGTGAAAATACTATGCATTTTTCAAGTTTCTGTTCAAACACAATTAGACAATCAGACATAATGAATTGCTAGAATTAAGTTTTTCCCAGCTACAAGTCTCTCCGGCAGTGGGCTACTTATAGGAGCCAGGACTTGCTTGTGAGGCATTTTAGTCTTGTAGCTTGATATGACAGCTAACCTGATGAAAGCAACAGAGGTAGTTGCTGAAACGTTGATAAATACAGAGTTTAATAAAGAAATTATCCACCAGAAAACATCTGAAGTATTCATTTCATAATGAATTGTTGTTTGAAAACAAAAGTTAGTAAAATAATTACTACAATATCAAGATCTATCACATATTGGGAATCTTGATTATGGAAATTTTTCCACTCCTGGGGACACCCTTCTGCTGGTTATAGAGTATCATTTTAATTGCAAAGGATTTAGAGGCATTATAAGTTAAATTTAATGAATATCATTAATGTTGTTTCCTTGAATTTTATGCGAGTTATCTGAAAAAATCATGTCTGGAAAGTGTGGTGCCTGTTGCAGGGTTGTGGCAAAGTGGTTGGTTTGCATTGAGTGTAAGAAGTAGTGAATGGGGTGAAAGTAATGGAGAAGTAAATGAACTTTTGCATAATATTTCCCACTTTGTTTTAGGAACAGAAAAATTTCACAGTGGGAGGAAAAGTCAGGGAGGAATGATCATGAAGGTAACTGAAAAAAGCAGAGCCTGTTAGGCTTTGTGTATAGCAGCAGAAAGGAAAGGTGATGGTTTTTGTAGGGAGGTCAAATAGATGGTTTGGAGCTAGTAATGAGTCTTTGGGGAAATAGGATGAACGGTATGAAAGTGCCAGACACTTCAAAAATTGTGGAGGGAAATAAATTTGACCTTTTACCAGAGGCGGGGAGTGGTTGGTAGGAGCCTCGTGTACATTTAGGAGAAGATAAGGTGCAGCAAGGCTGGTAATAAAGATGAAGAAATAAAAAGTAGTAATGAAAAGTTCTATTGCATGGGCAGTTGGGCACCAGCTACTAGGTCAGAAGTTTTTTCAAACCTAATGCAAGAGTGGATAAAGGATAAGATTGTATGGATTTCACTAAGGAGGATAGAATAGTGGGGATGTGATAAGGATAATAGAATTTACAGAAACATGAGTTGTAGATAGCAACATGAAGGAGTCATAACATTTCTTGGTGGAATTTGTGTAGTTCTCGAGTCATATGGAACCATGCTGTCAGGTGGATAAACATGGAGATTCAGGTATTGTTAGGGATTACACCTGTGGACTTTATCTGAATGGAAGGGGATACATTTTGAGTTGTTAGCTGAAACTGTAAGAGAGCCCACTTCCAGCTGTAACGCGTTGAGGACTGTGCCCCCTTTTCCTTAGGTTACAGGGTGCTGCTGAGGAGCACTAAATTGCAGAGGTGTGATGGAAAAATCATGAACACTATATAAATAGTTGAAGCTGATGAAACAATAAGAAAGGAGACCTCAACAAGGAATGTTAAAAGTATTGCTTAAAATATCACACCACTAGTAATAAGAATGTTAGTAGTGAACTATTGGATTATAATGAAACAAGTAATAGAGTTGCTAAATTAATACAGATACACAAACTACAAGTACTTATATAGGTATAGAGTCTTACTTTAAACACGTAATGCTAGATTGTCTCTGATGGTTACTGCATAGATGCAGGCAAAATTGGTCTGTGGCTTTTCATTTTTTTCTGTCATCAGTCTGGTTTGATGCAATCCTCCATCCCTTCCTATCTTGGTGCTAACCTCTTCATCTCTACATATCCCTTACAACCCACGCCCTCAATTATCTGCTTCATATATTTTAATCTCCGTCTTCCTCTACAGTTCTTACCTTCGACTGTTCCCTCAACTAACAAATTAAACAGTCTAGCATATCTCAAAATATGACCTACCAACCTGTCTCTTCTTTCTGTAAGCTTCTTCCACAAACTTCTTTCCTCACCCATCATTTCCAAAACTCATTCATTTCGTACTTTGTCTGTCCATTTAATTTTCAGCATTCTTCTGTAGCAACAAATTTCAAATGCTTCAATTTTCTTTCTTTCTGGTATTCCTAAAGTCCGTGTTTCGCTACCATAAAGAGCTGCGCTCCACATGTAGAGTTTTAAAAAGTTTTTTCTAATTCCTTAATCAATATTTGAAACTAAAAGATTTCTCTTTTTCATGAAGGCACTTTTTGTTAGTGCTATTCTGCTTTTAACATTATTCTTGCTTCGGCCATTGGTTGTAATTTTGCTTCCTAGGTAGCAGAATTCACTTACTTCTCCTATTGCATCCGATCCTATTTTTATATTTAATCTATTGTGATTGGCATCATTTCATCACTTTAGTCTTCCTTTGATTTATATTCAGTCCAAAATCATCCTTCAGTATTTTGTTCATGATATTCAGTTACTTCTCAATATCCTCAGCTCGTTCTGCTAACAAGTCAATGTCATCAGCAAATCATAGCATACTGATTTTTTCTCCCTGATCACTTATGCCACATGAAAATTTTTCTTTTATTTCCTTTATTGCTTCTTCTACCTACAAGTTGAATATTAACGGGGATAGACTACAACCTTGTCTCACACCCTTTTCAACTGATTCATGCCTTTCATGGTTCTTTTATTATAGCTACTTTTTATAAAGTATTTTTATAAAGTATTCTTCTATTTCAATATTTTAGACCTGATTTCTTTAAAAATTTTGATGATCTCCCACCAAACATTATCAAAAGCTTTTTCTAAATCAACAAACGCCAAAAAAAGTTTCTTTGTTTTTCTTGATCCGCCCTTCAAGTATTAATCTTAAAGCCAGAATTGCTTCCCTTGTACCACGACTTTTACTAAACCCAAACTGATCTTGACCTACTATCTCTCCTACTACCCTTTCCATTCTTCTGTATATTATTCTGGTCAGTAATTTTGAAGCATGTGATGTTAGACTAATGGTGCAATAATTCTCACATTTGTCGGCTTGTGCTTTCTTCGGGTGTGAAGATGATATTAAAAAAAAAAAAATCAGTTGGAATTTATCCTGTTTCATAACTTTTTGATATCAGTTTGACTAATCTTGCGATTCCGCCTTCTTCTAGGGACTTAAGAAGTTCTGCAGGGATCTCATCAATTCCAACTGCCTTATTTGCTTTCAAGTCATTCAGACCTCAATTAAATTCTGTCCTCAAAACAGGATCTCCTAAATGATCAATGTCGACATCGCTTTCCTTTTCCATTACGCTATTGTTCAAGTCGTCCCCATCATAAAGTTTTTCAATGTATTCCTTCCATCTGTTAGCTCTATCTTCTGAGCTGAAAAGAGGTTTCCCATTGGCAGCTTTAATGTTCATACCTCTTTTCTTCATTTCTCGAAAATTCTGTTTGATCTTTCCATATGCAACATCTACTTTACCTACGACCATTTCCTTTTCTACTTCTTCACACTTTTCTTGTAGCCATTTTTCTTTTGCTATTTTGCATTTCCTATTTATTTTATTTCTAAATTGCTTGTACTGCTCTCTTCCTGTTTCATCCTGAGCATTTTTGTACCTTCTCCTCTGATCCATCAGCTCCAAAATTTCTTCTGTGATCCAAGGTTTTCAGGCAGCTTGTTCCCTAAAGCCTAATGTTTCTTTGGCAGCTTTCATTATTTCAGTCTTTAATGCATTCCATTCATCCTCGGTTGAGCTCCTTTCAGAGTTACTTCTTAGCCCTAAGTCTACCATTTCTGAAAATTGTACTCTCTTGCTATATTGTTTCAGTTTATTTACTTACAGTCTGTTCTGCTTATACTGCTTCCTTATTCGCTTAAATTTCAGCCTTTACTTCATTATTATCAAATTATGGTCAGAGTCTATGTCTGCTCGTGGGTATGCTTTACAGTCTAGAACTTGATTCCTGAATCTCTGTTTGACCATGATATAATCTAGCTGATATCTGCCTGTATCCCCAGGACGTTTCCAGGTGTATATTCTTCTTGCATGGTTCTTAAACAGTGTGTTCGCCACTACTAGCTTATATCTTTCACAAAATTCTAGCAACCTGCTTCCTCGCTCATTTCTTTCTCCTAGACCAAAACTTCCTACAGTATTCCCCCTCTTTTCCTTCTCCCACTATTGCATTCCAATCACCCATGATTATTAGATTTTCCTCCCCTTTCACATATTGGATTAATTCTTCAATTTCAGCGTATATTTTTTTTCTATTTCTTCGTCATCTTCCTGTGACGTTGGCATATATACTTGTACTAATGTGGTTGAGACGGGCTTAGTTTCTAACCTCATCAAAATAATCCTGCCACTAAACTGTTCATAATAACTCACCCGTTTCCCTATTTTCTTGTTCATTACAAATCCTACACCAGTGACTCCATTGACAGCTTGTGTGCTAATTATCCTGTGTTCCCCAGACCAGAAATCCTGTGCGTCCTTCCATTTAATCTCTGGTTTCCCATTGCCTTCTGCATCCCCATGCCGTTGATCATTTTTGATTCATCCGCCTTTAGGGGCCGTTTCCAACCCCAAGGTCAAGAGGGTGCCCTGGACCACTCCCCAATCTTCTGCCCTCCTTTCGGAGGCCGTTGGTTAGCAGTGGGTGAATCCTTATACTGGGAATCTTTCAGTCACCAGAGCCTCGTCCCTGTAAGCAGGGTGCACCACGTGAAGGAAATGTTGACATTTGGTCTTAAAAGGCTAATATAGTCTCTCCCAAACCCTTACACCCCGGCTATTCATATTGATTAGCAAATCCTAACACGGTTCATAGTCGAGTTACTTGTAGATCCCTGGAGTAAACAGTATACATATATATGTACACATTAACTTACAACAGACCTATACTTTGACAGCTGTCACCCTTTCCACACCAAAAGTTCCTTCCCATACAGCCTTGCAATCCATGGCAGACACAACTGTTCTGATCAGAAATCAATTTCCACTCACTTCCAAAAACTATCCCAAGCCCTCGTTTCCCGCTGATATCCCCACGATCTTGTGGAAAAACAAATCTCCTGAGCCATGTCCCACAATCCTCGTTCTGCACCTCCTACCACTGTCGGTGGAGCAACACTCCATCATTCAGTTCTTTCCTGGCTTTGAATCCGTCAACAAGATTCTCTGCCGTGGGCATGACTTCCTACTGTCATTCCATGAAATGCGTCTCCTTCTTGCTAAAATCCTACCCACTGCTCCCTGCACATGCTTCAACAGACCACCTAATCTGAAAAACATCCTGGTCCACCCCTCCGACTCTCCTAGACCTCCACAGGTTTCTTTCCCTTGTAACAGACCCCGCTGTAATACATGCAGCATGCACCCTGCCACCACCACTTACTCCAAACCTTTCTTATGAGAATCCTTTCCCATAACTGGACATGCAACATGTGCCACCACTCACCTTATTTACCAACTCACCTTCCTCCATTGCAATGCCTCCTACATTGGTCTCACCACTCAACAACTATCCTACAGGATGAATGGCCACAGGCAAAAAGTTTATAGTTCCAACCCAGACCATCGGGTGGCAATTCATACCAACTCACATGATTTGAACAACCTCAACACCAGTTAGAGCTGTTTGAGTTTTTCCACCACCCCTTCAGAACTCCGCAGATGGGTACTAGCCTACCAACATATCCTTGACACCAGACACAGCCCTGGCCTAAACATACGCCAAACCTGTCACTTACAATCTTTCATTTCATTTTACAGTCAGTTAGTTATATATGTATATTTCATTTATTCAAATTACTTTTTTTATACATATATTTCTACCTCCATTTTTTTCGCCTATAACCAATCTAAATAAAATTACAATAATAACTTTTTGAATTATGCTACACAAAGATTATTTTGTTCCACTTTTATCGCTGGCCAACCTTATCCCTCCACACTGTGTTTCCGCCTTTGTTTCATTCATGTGGTGGGTCGGGATGTGACCACATCTTAATTTTATTTAATTTAATTGCAATGGAGCACAGATTCCGGTGGCAGTTTCCCTACACACCCATCTTCCCCCTATCCTGCACCTACCTACATTTGCTCTCTACAAATTTTATTTTTAAACTCTTTCAAAGTTTTTGGTAAATTATTCATCATTTCTCTTGGTAACTCATTCCAATCCCTGACACCCTTACCTAAAAAAGACAATCTTCCCACACCCTTGTGCCTGAAATCGAGTGCCAGCTTGTGGTCATGGTCATCTTTTCCCTTCCATGCACTACTTTTCATACCTATTGCAATATCTTTCCATGCCTCATCGCCAGTATATGCCCTGTACACTCCCATGACCCTCCTCATCCTCCTCCTGTCTTGCAATGAATCCCATTCCAGCTCCCTTATCATATCCGTCACTGATTGCATTCTGCGATAATTTCCAGAAACAAATGTAGCAGCCCTTTTTTGCACCCTCTCCAACTCCTGTATTTGATACATAAAATGAGGGTCCCATACTACACTACCATATTCGAGCAATGGTCTGACCAAAGTTTTGTAACCCAATTCCTTGACTTCTCTCGTAAATCCCCTCATCACTCTCTCCAACAAGTGCAGAACTTTGAAACCTTTTCCTACCACCTGTCCTATGTGTCCTGCCCAGTTAAGTTTGTTATCAAAAGTAATTCCAAGATATTTACATTTCAAGTCTTCAGCAAGCAATTCTTTCCCCACCTTATATTCATAATTAACCTTTTGTTTTTTATTTGTGTATCTAATAAGCTGACTCTTCTTTGCATTTATCTTCATTTCACCCAATTAGATATCCTGTCCAGATCACCCTGCAACTGTTTACAATCCTGTTTCGTTTTGATTTTTTTATACAGCATTATGTCATCTTCAAACAATCTAATTTCAGATAGTAAACAATCAACACAATTATTCATTAGAATAATGAATAGCAATGGTCCCAATACGCTACCCTGTGGCACACCCATTTTTACTTCAACTTCTTTTGATACTACATTTCCTACCCTAACTTTCTGTCTTCTACCTTTTAAAAATTCTTCTACCCAGCAAATGACTTTCTTACCCACTCCAATGGGTTTTACCTTATTTACTACCATTTTATGGCTTACTCTGTCAAACGCCTTAGACAGATCTAGTGCTACACTATCAATTCGGCCTCCCTTGTCCATTTCATCTGAAATATCTTGCATATATCCCACCAACTGAGATTCGCATGAATATCCTTGCCTGAAACCATGTTGCCTGCTTGAAAACCACTTATGTTCCTCACATATATTTCTGATGTGGTTGCATATCAATCTTTCCATTAATTTACCTACCACTGATGTCAAACTTTTTGGCCTGTAATTCTCAACTCTATTTCTCACCCCTCTCTGTGTACCGGTACTACTATTGCACTTTTCCAGTCCTGTGGTAAGCAGCAAGTGTCTAGACTCAATTTAAATAATATTTCAAGATAAGGTACAATGTCACATCTGGTTATCTTTAAGATATCTGTAGTAATATTATCTTCACCAGCCCCTTTATTTTTATTTCAGCTTTCTTATTTCCTTCATGATTTCCTAAGGATGGATATCAAATTTTTTACTATCGTCATTTCTAATTGTGTTGTTAAGCTCGTTCTCTGAATTATACCCTCCTGTTTCTGATTCATTGTCCCTAATGCTTTCACTGAACCAGATACTTAAAATCTCTGCCTTTTTCAAATCGTCAGTAACTTCTTCTCCATCCTTATCTATAAGTGTCTCTACACCCTCCCTTCCCCTCAGTTTCCTGATATAGCCATAGAAATTTCTAGATACATCAGTCAATGGTCCTCCTGCACTGACAATACTCTTCATAAACCCATCTTTAGCCCATCTTTCCCCCTGCCATATGTCTCTCCTCTCACATGATTAAGGTTCATGCCGAAATATTGTGCGGTTTGTTTGTTTTTGTGTTTTTTACGTGATCTTCTCACCCTCCTGCCTTCATATGTGGTAAGTGACGAGTATTTTTACCTATCCTATCTATCTATATATAGATTAGGGTGGCTTCTAACCAAAGTGAGAAGAAATAAATTCGTATTCAGTGGTGACTGTAGAATGGTTATTATTGTTATGGGTTTAAATTTAGCAGATGCCCTGTGAGAAGAAAACAAGATAAATACCCCCATTGACAGAAATTTTCTAATGCCTTAGTAACAGGAGGAGTATTTTCCAAAGTAAAGCATAATGGGACCGGATATGGATATAAAGCATAATGATAATTCTGCTGGGTCTCTAGTAACTGAAGGAAAAAGTGATAATGAAGCAGTTCAAGTGCATATTATATGGTTAGGTAAATCAGTAGCCAAAATTGAAGGTAGTTATGTGTGCAATTAAAAAAGTTGCATGTTTTAGAACTGATTAGATATATTTCAGGCAAAAAGATTCAATGTGCAGAAGGAGGACCTAATTACAGTGGTAACAAGGAGGAGAAAGTTTAAGGAAATGATAAGATTGGGGGTGGGGGCAGGGCCGCCGTAAGCGGGCGAGCGGGCGTGCAAGGCGCGCACCGCACGCGGGCGGCACATCGAGAGGGGGCGGCAAAACGAGTGATCGACAGTAGTTGCGGCGTATTATGTAACGGGCGACCTTTTTTTTTTTTTTTAGTTCAACAGCTGCATCGGGGGGGGGGGGGTGACACTCGGGATGTCAACAATGGGGGCGGCAGGCAATCTCACAGTTTTTTGACCCGGTTCGGAAATTTCCTAAATCCACCACTGGCTGTAGTTAGACAGGGGGCAGCATAATCGGTATTACACGCAGGCGCTCAAAGAGCTAGCGGCGGGCCTGGGTGGGGGTATATATTTACTAAAACACCCAAAATGAGAAAAAGTAGGAAAATACTACAATAGGGAAGTGAGGAAGCTTAAGAGATTGGAATGAAGAGACCATGACAGAGTAAAAAGGCAGTAGGGAATGCTTGAAAAAATTAAATCAGGAATTAATAGCAATAAATAGGTAAAAGCTTAAGTGAAGGGGGACCACTGAAAGATACATCCAGAAATTTCTATAGCATTATTAGAAAATGGGGGAAGTGAATTGTCTGAATACAATTGTAGATAAGGACAAAGAAGTAGTTCCTGGGCATTTGAAATGAGCAGAGAAACCGATTGAATGAAACCATTAGCAATCCTTCAGTGACAGAAGGGTGATCAAACAAGAACCTTCCCTATAAAATTGGAATTAGATCCCACACATGGTGTATAATGGAAAAGCTAAACACTTCTGCAGATTTATTAAAGATAGTTGGATACAATATTGTTTCTTGTAATATTATTTATGTCCAGTCTGAGACTTCCAGCTTAGCAGAGGACTGGAAAAGTGCAATAGTAATACTGATCAATAAAATACGGATGACAAATAGGGGTTGAAAATTACAGGAAGATTAATGAAACATCGGTGACAGATAAACTGATAGTGTGTTTAATATGGAATAGGCTATTTGACAGTATTAAAATAATATTATAAATTGAACTCATTCTCGTAGATTAATGCTTCAGGAAGCTAATTTTTTTTTCAATTTTGAAAAGAAAAGTGGATTATTTTTAATAAAAAAAGCGAAATAAAAATTATACTTTTCTTACCTCCGGTCACGTGACAGAAAACGCTCTAGGATTGGTGGTCGCTTGAGTGACGTCACGCGTCTGTAAACGCTGTGGCTGGGAAAGGAGCGTTTCCTATTATCCAAGTTTTCAACTATTTTTAATGTTTGTTGCTGGTAATTTCTTGTTATTAATGAAATTTCATTTTGAAAACAATTTGTAAAAGCCTACAGCGGAAAAATATCGAAAATAGACGCCTTATTTGTGGGGCTGGCTGTAGAAAAAAAAACCTGACTTTTATTCTGCTGAGCTTAAAAATGTAACGCCTTCAATTTGAGACTCATTTATACACTCCTGGAAATTGAAATAAGAACACATTGACGCCGGTGTGTAAGACCCACCATACTACGAGAGGGCTGTAAAAGCAATGATCAAACGCACGGCACAGCGGACACACCAGGAACAGCACTGTTGGCCGTCGAAGGGTGCTAGCTGCGCAGCGGTTGGGCATCGCCGCAGTCAGTGTCAGCCAGTTTGCCGTGGCATACGGAGCTCCATCTCAGTCTTTAACACTGGTAGCATGCCGCGACAGCGTGTACGTGAACCGTATGTGCAGTTGACGGACTTTGAGCGAGGGCGTATAGTGGGCATGCGGGAGGCCGGGTGGACGTACCGCCGAATTGCTCAACATGTGGGGCGCGAGGTCTCCACAGTACATCAATGTTGTCGCCAATGGTCGGCGGAAGGTGCACGTGCCCGTCGACCTGGGTCCGGACAGCAGCGACTCATGGACGCACGCCAAGACCGTCGCATCCTACGCCGTGCCGTAGGGGACCGCACCGCACCGCCACTTCCCGGCAAATTAGGGACACTGTTGCTCCTGGGGTATCAGAGAGGACCATTCGCAACCGTCTCCATCAAGCTGGGCTACGGTCCCGCGCACCGTAGGTCGTCTTCCGCTCACGCCCCAACATCGTGCAGCCCACCTCCAGTGGTGTCGCGACAGGCGTGTATGGAGGGACGAATGGAGACGTGTCGTCTTCAGTGATGAGAGTCGCTTCTGCCTTGGTGCCAATGATGGTCGTATCCGTGTTTGGCGCCGTGCAGGTGAGCGCCACAATCAGGACTGCATACGACCGAGGCACACAGGGCCAACACCCGGCATCATGGTGTGGGGAGCGATCTCCTACACTGGCCGTACACCTCTGGTGATCGTCGAGGGGACACTGAACAGTGCACGGTACATTCAAACCGTCATCGAACCCATCGTTCTACCATTCCTAGACCGGCAAGGGAACATGCTGTTCCAACAGGACAATGCACGTCCACATGTATCCCGTGCCACCCAACGTGCTCTAGAAGGTGTAAGTCAACTACCCTGGCCAGCGAGATCTCCGGATCTGCCCCCCATTGAGCATGTTTGGGACTGGATGAAACGTCGTCTCACGCGGTCTGCACGTCCAGCACGAACGCTGGTCCAGCTGAGGCGTCAGGTGGAAATGGCTTGGCATGCCGTTCCACAGGACTACATCCAGCACCTCTACGATCGTCTCCATGGGAGAATTGCAGCCTGCATTGCTGCGAAAGGAGGATATACACGGTACTAGTGCCGACATTGTGCATGCTCTGTTACCTGTGTCTATGTGCCTATGGTTCTGTCTGTGTGATCATGTGTTGTATCTGACCCCAGGAATGTGTATATAAAGTTTCCCATTCCTGGGACAATGAATTCACGGTGTTCTTATTTCAATTTCCAGGAGTGTATTTAAAATGAAAGTTAGGGATTGATTGTTTTGCGTTAGAACACCATACGTCGAAAAATTCTGTACGCGAAATTTGTGCAGTGAAAATAAAGAAATAAAGAAAAGTTGTATGGGTGTCGCAAATATGCGCAAACAAATGAAGGTATTTCTTGTAGCTAATAAGCAGCTCTTTCAAATAAATATAGCAAGAGACCGATATAATGTGGTATAATGAACTAAAATTCAACATGAAATTGGTTCGGTAGTTTTTTTTTTAATTAAAAATTATCTCGCTCTGTTTTAATGATGCTAATGTATCACGAAAAAAGCATGTGTAAACTTAGCTTGAGGATCACCAAAAGCAACAGAAACACACAAGTCACTACTATCACACAGAAACACAGCGTAATCATCGACCAAGCTCAGTCAAATGGCGCGGCCGACTGGAGCGCTTGATCGGTGGATCACATGAAGCCCATTGTTCAAACTATTTTATCTATTGTTAGGAGTGAATTCGTGGAAAATAAACCTTTGTTCCGAGTAATATGGTTTATCTACTTTGAATATAAATAACTATTTTGCCTGCGTAGACTATTATCAAAACTGACTTTTGTCCTTCAAGATTTAGAAAATATCACCCTGTGCGGCGTCCTCCCGGATGCGAGGCCAGAGCGTTAACCGCTCACTCACCACGTTCGGAACAATTGAATGTTGTGGGCCATTTTTCTTAATTGCAGATTAAGGCTTATAGATAAATGATATTTTTTTGTCAATAAAACTGAATTTGTTTGTTTATTCATTTACCTACTTCTCACACGAAGAAACTGTGAAGTGTTTATTATTAACATAAAGAGAAGCAATTAAGAAGTAGTGTCCTGATAGCTGTGTGATTGAAGAGTGGTAATGGAATTCAGAACGTCCTACGTTCGAACCTTGGTTGGGATAATATTTTTTTCGTGCTTTTTTACCGTTTTTGTTTGCTGTTTTTTTGCACTACTATGTTTTTATTCGAAGAATTCATAATAGTTGCTAAGCGTCATACTAGCGTTTGAAACAAATTGCTACCATACATGAAAACTTTTAATTTTTAAACGTACCAGTGAGAAAATATCATGCAAAAAATACAGGTGCCCGGCGGCGAATAATGGAATTTATTTTTGAAGAGACATCATTTGTAGAAATTTCATGCTAATCTTGCAACAGTTCCGGAACGCGTCGTGTCCAGGGGCGTAGCTACTATGGGGCTAGGCGGTGCAGTGCACCGGGGCCCTCACGCTCAGGGGCCCTCACTCTCAGGGGGCCCCCAAGCATACCTCAAGCCTTCACGGCAAATTGGCGACCTTTTTTAGGGCCTAGTTGTGCTCAGGGGGGCTCCTACCAGCACACAAAGCCAAGAAAAGGTCGCCCGTCTGGCCTGAGGGCCCAAAATAAATTTTTTGCACCGGGGCCCTTGTTGACCTAGCTACGCCACTGGTCGTGTCCTTTTCGTTGGAATTTTTACCTGACGATACAACTGCAGGTTATCTTCTTGACATAACTGCGTCTATTAGACGGTATTTACTTTTAATGTGCAAGTAATATTTAAAAAAAAAAAAACCTGTTTATGGTGTGCAAGTAACGTCCAGTTTCCTTTTTGAAATCTTCTTTGATTCTTTCAAACGGTTGTAATTCGCTTGTTATCCAAAAAAAGTTGTAAAGCCTTCAGAAAAAAAAGATGTTTTGGTGGATTTTCGGGAAAAAATGATTATGCTATGCAACCAACAGCAACTAGTATCCAAATAAAATGACAAAAGAAAACAAATTGAACATATTCCCAAGCTAGGATCGAACCTTAGGACACTAACCCTAATGATTCTCGCCTTAAACAAAGTATTACATTTAACTCTACGAAATCGCGGTGTAACTGAGCTTCACAGAAAATGGTAAGTGACTTTGTCGCAAAATCAAATTGAAGTTGATACATTTTTAATCTCCACAGAATAAAACTCAGTGGTTTTTTCTATAACTAGCCCCACAAATAAGGCGTCTACTTTCAATATGTTTCCGCTGTAGGCTTTTACAAATTGTTTTCGATTTTATATTCAAAACGAACTTTCATTAATAACAAGAAGTAACCAGCAACAAACAATAAAAATTGTTGGGTAATAGGAAACGCTCTATTCGCAGTGGCAGCGTTTACAGATGTGTGACGTCACGACTGTCGTTGCACGCGCCAGGCAGCGAAGGAGCGTTTTGGCGGGCTTTTAAATTCTTCAAATTTTAACTTTGAATTTTACGCAAAATAATGCACTGCCGTCAAAAAATCTCTTCACTCGGTGAATAAGGTGTACCAATAAACAATTTAAAACCATTTTCAAGAAGTAGTCAAATATCCAATTGCATTAAAAGTGTCTAAGAAGAAAGGAAGTGGATTGAAAAATGCCTTTAGGCAAGGATATCCACCCAAATCTCAGTTACTGGTCAATGTGGCGTTAATGTAAGTTTTCTTGGACAATTATTGTATGAAGCAAGCAACATAAATAGGTAAAAAGTATTAGAGTGGATGAGAAAGTGATTTATTGGGTAGAAGAATTTTTAAAAGATAGAAAACAGAAAGTTAGGGTAGGAAATGCAGTATCAAAAGAAGTGGAAGTAAAGATGGGAGTGCCACAGGGGAGAGTATTGGGACTGTTGCTATTCATTATTCTAATGAATAATTGTGTTGATTGTTTAATATAAGAAGTTATATTGTTTTCAGATGATGTAATGCTATATAAAATGATCAAAACGGTAGAGGGCTGATCTTGACAGGATATCCAGTTGGGTTGATAAACATGGGGTGAACCAGTGGCGTACCTAGGGTGGGGCAGGTAGGGCAAGTGTCCTGGGCGCCATAGAAAGGGGGGGGGCGCAAAAATTCACAAATTATTAAACTAAAAATCAAAATAAACCAACAATATAATTCATATTCAAATAATCCCGCGATAAACGCGCGTAGCTGTCGAGTTTTCGCGAACGAGCGAAAAGTAATGAGTAAACAGTGAATCTTTAATTTAATTTAATTGCAATGGAGCACACGCTCCGGTGGCAATTTCCCTACACACCCAACTTCCCGCTATCCTTCACTCACCTACATTTGCCCTGTACAAATTTTATCTTTAAAGTCTTTTAACGTTTTCGGTAGGTTATTCATCATTCCCCTTGGTAACTCATTCCAATCCCTGACACCCTTACCTAAAAAAGACAATCTTCCCACACCCTTGTGCCTGAAATCGAGTGCCAGCTTGTAGTCATGGTCATCTTTTCCCTTCCATGAACTACTTTTTATACCTACTGCAATATCTTTCCATGCCTCATCGCCAGTATACGCCCTGTACACTCCCATTACCCTCCTCATCCTCCTCCTGTCTTGCAATGAATCCCATTCCAGCTCCTTTATCATATCTGTCACTGATTGCATTCTGCGATATTTTCCAGAAACAAATCTAGTAGCCCTTCTGTGCACCTTCTCCAACTCCTGTATTTGATACTCAAAATGTGGGTCCCATACTACACTACCATATTCGAGCAATGGTCTGACCAAAGTTTTGTAATCCAATTCCTTTACTTCTCTCGTTAATCCCCTCATCACTCTCTCCAACAAGTGCAGGATTTTGAAACCTTTTCCTACCACCTGTCCAATGTGTCCTGCCCAGTTAAGTTTGTTATCAAATGTAATGCCAAGATATTTACATTTCAAGTCTTCAGCAAGCAATTCTTCCCCCACCTTATATTCATAATTAACCTTCTGTTTTTTATTTGTGTATCTAATTAGCTGACTCTTCTTTGCATTTATCTTCATCCCATGTTTACCAACCTAACTAGATATCCTGTCCAGATCACCCTGCAACTGTTTACAGTCCTCTATTGTTTTGATCCATTTATACAGCAATATGTCATCTGCAAACAATCTAATTTCAGACAGTAAACAATCAACACAATTATTCATTAGAATAATGAATAGCAATGGTCCCAATACGCTACACTGCGGCACTCCCATTTTTACTTCCACTTCCTTTGATACCGCATTTCCTACCCTAACTTTCTGTTTTCTACCTTTTAAAAGTTCTTCTACCCAGCAAATCACTTTCTCATCCACTCCAATAGTTTTTACCTTATTTACTACCATTTTGTGGCTTACTCTGTCAACCGCCTTTGAAAGATCTAGTGCTACACTATCAATTTAGCCTCCCTTGTCCATTTCATCTGAAATATCTTGCATATATCCCACCAACTGAGATTCGCATAAATATCCTTGCCTGAACCTATGTTGCCTAACTCAATCGGAAGATAAATTGCATGCTCTGTCGAAATGTCTTTCAATGGACCAATAGTATTTATTAGTAGCGGCCCCTGTCCTGCGCCAGCACCGCTTAATTTTATTCTAAGGCTAAGCGCAAATTGAGACGCGTATAGCGCGTGTGACATGACGCGACAAGAGCGGCATGATTCGAGCGTGGTGGTCCACAAATTGAGACGCAGTTTCTAAGTGGCGCGCGTACCTCTCGCGTCTGAAAATACACGATACGCGAAGAAAACATTTTTTATCATTAACATTTGTCGTTATTTAGAATAAGATGGTGCCAAACATGGAGTTTTGCTCTATTCCTTGCTGAATAAGAAATTTAAGTAAACTAACGAGTATATTTTGTCTAAAAGGAAAAGCGGATGCGGATTAAAAATTCATCACAATTGATATTGGAGCTTTGGGCATATTTATCAATGGAAATGTATTTGCTACTAGTGTATCGGGCATGAAAATAATGTAACTCATGTTACGACTTCTGTCTCCTGAAAGTATACCTAAGATTGCTAAGCCGATACCGCACTTTATTTTTTGGCAGACATGGTCTTTCTTTTAACAGAAAATATACAAGGAGACATGTAACTGAAAATTATGAACACAAAATTTTTAACGCCTGAATTTTTCGAGCTCGACAAACCATGGAATGCTCCTTCGGTATACTGTCCTCATGTGTTCAGGAAACCATTTGATAGTAAAGTGGACACCGTTAAAGATATTGTAAAATCAGCTCTCATTTTGAGCAACTACTTACTTTAAAATAATAACTGTAGAGAAAGATGAAGATTTAACATACCTGTTTCATTAGAAAACACATTAAAAAGTTATTAATAATAAAATCATGATTTTCAAAACAAAAAAGAGAAGGGCCTATATATTATGTAACATTTTATGCTTTAAATATTACTTCACATAATAAAAATATGTAAATGAATTTTATATCAAATAAAATCAATGCTCAAAGATTGTCAAATATAAAAAAAAGAAATTTAAATATTTGGCAATATGGGGATTTGAACCCGGGTTCGCAAAACGGTAAACAGGCATCTAACCCTATACACAACAAAGCTTACAGATACGGGGTATATGTACAAAAACCTCAAGGGGACTCTAGGATAAACGTAACGCCGCAATCTGCTGATGGATTATCATGCAACTCGATGAGCAAATAAAAAATGAAGAATAAAATTTTTTGATATCGTGCTTAGTTTTCGAGATATTCTGTCCCAAATGTGAAATGATTTTGGTTGAAATTCAGAAGAAAAAATGGTCAAAGTCAAATTTGATGATGGATTCTTATTTAAAACGACAAGACAAATAAAAAATAAAGAATAAAAATTTTCGATATCTCGCCTAGTTCTCGAGATATACTGTATCAAAAGTGAGGTGTCTTGAGATGAAATTCAGAAGAAAACTTTCGTAAAAGTCAAATTTAATGATCGATTCTCATGTAACACGACGAGACAAATCGAAAATAAAGAATAAAATTTTTGGATATCGTGCTTAGTTTTCGGGATATACTGTCTCCAAATTGAGGGGATCGGGTTGGGATGCGGCCAGGAGCAAAAATTATTTCTGCCAAAGCCACAATCAATTACATGATGGACATGCAGAATGGATATTTCAGGGTTTTTTTACTATCACTTGTGGTTAGGTTGAAATGCGACCTAGACCAGAATAAAAATAGTTATCTTGTTTCCATACATCGTAAGCTTAATTGGGATTACCTGGAAGTAGTTTATATCGCGATACACGTTTTGTCACTAACTTGGTTCTCATGAAATTACTAACAGTAATAGATAAATTCTTTGTTCCTTATGGAACAACAAAACCATTCTGGAACAGACTGCATTTAGACCTAACCACAATCTCCATTAAATTGCCGCTACAGAATCAAACTATGTAGACACACCCACACACGCGTATTTGAATCGCAAACTGTATTTGCGGTAACAACATCGTTTGCTTCATCAAGATTCCTAGATTGCATAGCATAATTTAACACATTTAATACACTGTCAGTATAAATTGCAACGTGACGAAAGAAAGCGCAATACTAAATTCACTGAATCGCGATGTAAAACACACCCCTTTAAATCCCATTTTCAACACTCGTTAGAAAGTAATGCTAGTCTATTATGTGCAAAATAGCAAGGTATGCTGATTTTCTACACTACACCAACCAAAATTTGAGAACAGTCATCCCATTGAGAGCTATGACTAAATATTTATAGACAGGTGCCAAAGTTTGTAATTCCTCCTGCCCACTTCAAGAACGATAATTAGAATGCAACTTACTTATGAAATGATATTTCAGGTTCTTTCCTCTCTTGCCTATTTGTGCATCCGTATGCAACACACGATGGCATTATAAAACACTTATATACATTACAAAATGAAATAATCACAGAATCAAACACAATGTGAACTTTGTATTTGTTTGCAATATAGCCGCTGCCGCCACGCCACTGCGCATGCGCGAGAGTTTAGAGCCTGCTTCACAGATTTAACGTCACTTCTCCTCCATATATTGCCTTTCTCCATGACACGTACAGAAGCGTGGCGTGAGAAACTGTGCCTCGACTATAGCGCCGCGCGACTGTGAGCAGACGCGAGTCGCGCCGCATAGCGTTGTGTTCCCAATGTGCGATTTTTGTATTTGATTCCGTTGTTTACAAAAAATCACGCTGTGCTGCATCACGTCACACGCGCTATACGCGTCTCAATTTGCGCTTAGCCTAAGGATATAAGACAAGCGATAATTTCTCCATTGCTTGATTGCTGCTGAAATGATTGGCATGCCGCAGTTGTGTACATATATATTATTTTCAATGGATGCGTCGTGAGCGAGGGTGAAGCTACTTTATTTCGCAATAATACCAACGCAATATGAAACGATTGTTTTAAAAGAAAACACAGAGAGAGGGGCTGAAGGACGGATAAAACATAAATTGCAGGATGAAGTAGCACAATAATCTAACAAGTACTGCAAGAAGAATAGATACTTCTTCTTGAAAAGTCTGTTGATAAAAGCTCTAGGAAATTGCCTACATCGAAATGTGCAATAAAATGCAAAGTAACCAACATTAATTTAGCACAAGGCGAGGAGGATATGACTTTAAATAATTCTGACGTTTTTAAGAGCAGTGAGGCTACGAGTCCTAAGGCTACTAAGAATTTGTGGAAAACATTAGTATATTAGTAGAAGAAAAAGTTGATGGAGGTGATATGGTGGATGATGCAGAAAACCCAATTACTGTCATACCAGAAGTAATTAAGCAGTATGATTTTGGACTTCTACATTTTGATAAGATAACTGAGAAATCAATTCTTTCAGATCGTTTCAAAACAGAAATGGTTTCAAAATTTTTTCAAAATACTGGCGGCCCTTTCCTACCTACAAATAACCGTTGTATGCACAAAAGATGGTTTAAGAAGATACTCGCTCATGGCTAGTCTATTCCCCGCAGTGGCGGCTCTAGACGTAGTGATACTGTGACATGTCACCACCTGTAATCATGAATATATAAATAAAAAATAAATGCAGTGAAAGAAAAATAAATATTTATAAATGCGGCATTCTCTACTCTATGATAACTTATGACAGCTAGGGAAAGTATTGAACTCCATCTGTTGGCCACATCAGTGAACAGTTTCGCTGTCGTGGAGACAATTTTTTGATGGCACAGATCGCGCATTTGCTCTAGCGTTTTCGTGGAAGTATTCAAGGGTGGGGGTTCACTTTGTTAGTGGCGAATGGAGACAATTTCGTTCTGTCACACGCTGCAGCTTGATAAAGTTAGTAACACTGCCGGTAGAGCGCAGCAGCATTAGCTGCCATTTTCGTAGCATTCAACTAAGTATCCACTGGAACAGTGCTTCCCAACCTGTGGTTCGCTGACTACTGGTGGTCCGCGAACATAGTTAAGGAGTTCCACAATCATAATATCCTAAACTCTGATACCATATTCGTACTGCATGAGGCTGTATGCCCAACAATTAAAAGCCTTGAATATTTCAATGACCAGGCAAAAATGTGGCATTTCCAGGATGAGGATAGAACAGCATTGTTTCTACAATAGTCTATTCATTTGCATATGGCGTCTAGAGATTAAGTAAATGACGGTTTACTAAGGGTTTTAATTTCGTAGGAGGGACCGCGGTAGTTGATAAGATTGGTAACGCGAGTGGTGAAGTAAATAAAAATAAACGACGCTAGACATGCGCCTTTTATTTTTGTTTATGCATGTAGGCCGGTGGTATAGTGTAACATCCGGCCTGTAGTAACATTATTATTTATCTGGTTTGGTCTGATTAACATGTAATTGGTTTTTAATAGATCACATCCAGTTTTATATCTGCGTTTTCATAGGATTCAAAACGTGGTTTTGAATTTATTATGTTATAATGGTACATTTTAACAACAACAATATGGAAAATAAAATTAGGCCCAGGATGGAAGACATTAAAAAAGGCAGGAAAAATTGTGGCGGTAACTGGCGACGGGGGAATGAAACTCAGGAAAATGAAGTTGCGTCCATCGTCCATAGTCGGCTGAAACGAAAAGGAGGGGGAAAAAATAGGCATGTTTGAGTTAGTGGCCCACAGTATTATTTTTGAAAATTTACTGATCCTCGGGTTGAAAAAGGTTTGGATGCGCTGCCCTAGAAGCTTTGTCAATGCGAGGAGGCAATATTGTTGTTTTCTTAGATTCTCTGAAGGAGAATTACATAAGTTTATGAATGCATGTAACAGGAAACGATTCTCAAGCGAAATGTGTTCCACTGTCGTCGTGGTCATCGAAGGGAGTGCCGGATAAGAAAGCATAGGGCCCTAGGCACTCTCAAAAATTTTGATTTCCTCTGTTTTTAAAATAATTATTTGTATTTTATAAGTACAAAGAAAAGTTTTATAATTTATCACATTTATTTATTGAATTAACAAACGAATTTTACAATTTATCATATTTTGAAATTATTTTTATTTATCGTACATTACAATGAAACTAAAAAATTCCATTCTTTCATATTATTCTGATCGTTTTATTTTGGATGCCTTTATTTTTTATTATTTTTATTTAGTGAAAAAAGTTAACTTTCACGGAGCCTTCAAAAATCAGGGTCTCTAGGCTACTGCCTAGTCGTGCCTAGTCCTGCCTATTGGGTAATCCAGCAGTGCTTGTAGATCAACTTGTCGGTTTTTGGCTAGTCACTAAATGTTTACCGTTTAGTAAATTTCAAAACATTTATTATTGATTAATTTCAAAAATCATTTCTTTAATCTGACAGTAACTGCAGGTAATGAGACTTTCACACATTACAAATCTTTATATTGCGAGATTCTTACTCTAAGCTGTGTTTCCAGGCACCTTTCACTTCAATCACTTCAATGATAATCAGTAAACCATCGAAACATTCAGTGGCGGATCCAGGGGAGGGAACTGAAGCCTCCCTCCCAAAAGCACCAAGGTCACCCCCGACGACAATGATTTTGGGAACCTATTTTTCTTTTCTCTCTCTCTCTCTACTGTTCTTCTAAGGGCAGCAATCTGGAATAATGAGATTTTGTCGGCGACGTCCAAGCAAAGCCCCAGGCGCCACTAAACCAAATCCTAGCCCCCTCCCCCCCATCAAACCAAAATCTTGGGTCCACCACTGGAAACATTTTATTGTTGTCACTACCTGAGCAAATCATTTCGGCCGCCACTAAAATGAATGAATTAAACTTGTAAGATTTTGCAGTCGCAGTTAGTGCAGCTGTTACAATATATATTTTATTGAAGATGAAGAAGAGAAGTAAACATATTAAGACTAGCCCGTGGATTAGGAGACTCGATATAATAGGAGTTCATCAAAGTTTAATGAACGAGCTGCAATGAGAGGACATGGCAAATTATAAAAATTATGGTCGATGTTGAAGTATAGGTCCAATAAATTCTTACCACAATATTTTTATAAATTTCTAAATCAGCATTATTTCCCCATATATAATATTGGGTGTTTATTTTTACAATGTATGTGCAATGGGTTGTACTCGATTGCTGGTGGTGGCTCTACACCATTCTGTAAAATAAAACATGCATTGGTCTGCGCATTCCGTCTGCTATTATTCCAGAAACCTATCAAATACTAGTTTCTTAACACATTAACTTTCTTTTTTACGTCTTCGACAGTACAGCCTTCTATCATAGCACTTTACTTAAGTGTTCACCTTTTTATTCCTAATCTTATAGTCTACATGTTTCTGACTTTACAACATTTCCTTCTGTTCATACTCAGAAATATAGACTTTCGTGGATTCGGCAGACATAACCAACTTTGGTAAAGTCCCTTGGGCCATTTTCTTTGGTTACATTTGCAGGGTGGTGAAATATTTTATAAAATGTAATGCCAACGTCTTACATTTTATAAAAGAAATCTTTTATAAAATATGCCCCATTACACTGTAAAATATTTTATAAAATATCTATTATCAAAGTTCTTTGACAAAGATCTTTTACAGTGAAATGCCGGCCTAATCATGGAGGAAGGAATATTCCTTCCCCCATGGGCCTAATCAACTTGAAGGCATACCAAAAATAATCCTTATGCGCCTTGGTTTTGTTTTGATGGAGGACAAGAAAAGTATTGTTTTAGTATTTTCCTTCCAATTTTTACGGTTTTTCTCTCCATAAGAACCTTCCTTGTGCCTTAACGAAAATATAAAAAAGGAATTAGTCGAATTAGTGGAACCGTTCTCGAGTTTTGCGCTTAGCAACACATTTGAAGATTTATTTTTATTATATAGACTAGCTGTGCCCGCGACTTCGTCCGCGTGGAATAGTTATTTTGGGCATCATATTTATTTTTGCAAACAACCTCCTCAGCTTTATAAATTATAGCAGTTACCCACGACTTTGTCCGCCTCAATTTCTGTTATTATTTTATACAATTTTTTACAAATTTAGTTTTTAAGTTTTTAAAAGAACATAATTATTTTAAAGTACTTCTGCGTAATTTATATTTTTAGTTTTATTTTCTTGTGGCAGAAGAACATATTGGTTTTCTCCGCAACCCGATCTTGACAACGCGACATATAGTTGGCCGTGTGAAAAGCAGTCTTGACGTAAATCGATTCCTACGTGTTTAAATGTTTGCCCCTGTGATTTATTAATTGTAACGGCGAAAGATAGCTTAATGGGAAATTGAATTCTTTTAAAATTAAAAGGTAAATCATTTGGAATCATTGGGATGCGAGGTGTAAGCACTGTTTGACCAACAGCTGGACCAGTCAAAACTATTGCAACGATCACGTTATTGCGTAGAAATTTAATTTGAAGTCGGGTTCCGTTACATAAATTTGGTGGTTTGAGATTTCTAAGTAAAATTATTGGGACACCTATTTTTAACTTGAGGGAATATGGGGGAAGGCCACTTGGGTTCAAAGAATTAAGAAGCTCTTGTGTGTAATGTACCGCATCTTCTTGATCCATTACGTTATCAATAGATGTGTAGGTAACTATGTCTCCTGGAAGTTTACTTAAAATTAGGTTGTTAATTTCGTCCACGCTACTGTTTCTCGCCGCCAATATTGCCCTTTGACACATCCATTGATGATCTTTATTTTCTATTTCGCTGATGTCAGGGTAAACTTTCGATATTAAGTCCTCAATGTTGCTTACTCTTTCTCCTAAATCGCGATCAATTTCAATTTTATTTTCAAAATGAGGTACTTTCCCGTCTCCTATTAAAAGTAACTTTGAAGGAAAAGTTATACTACCTCCCCCCAAATGTGCTCTCATATTTGTAGTTAATTTTAAAATGTTAACAAACTTCCATAATGGGGAACTTTTAAGGCAAGACTTTACAATGTCTGCTCTAGTTCCCCTTACTATTACTGGTAAAGTTTGCTTCTAATATCTCTAAGAGTCCTATCTAGAGCCTCCACATGAGCTCTATGGATCATGGTACATTCGTCCCAGATTATTAAACTGACATCTTGTAAAACTTTTCCCAAAGGACCATTTTTACGTATAGAGCACACGCTATCTTTCTGTAAAGAAACAGTTAGGGGCAGTTTAAAAGTGGAATGAGCTGTGCGTCCAACTTCTAATAAAGTTGCAGCGATACCTGACGACGCTACTGTCAAAGCTAGCTTTCCCTGAGACCTTACTTTTGCTAATATAAGATTAGTAATAAAGGTCTTGCCGGTTCCACCGGGAGCATCCAAAAAAAAAAAAAAAAAAAAACTTTTCCTTCATTAAAACGAACACTTCGCATAACACAATTATAAGCGGTCACCTAGTCATTAACTAATTTTGGTTCCATTTGAGTAATATACTCATTGAATTGATTTAGATCCTACGGTTTTCGCAACGCTACTTCTAACGGATCCAGATGATTAAGTGAATTAATCCTTTTTGATACAGGAAGCCCAAAATCGGTTAGTGATTTATCGCAAATCTCATGAATTTTACCTTCAATTATGATTAGTCCATCATTGTATATATCATCATTGTATGTTAATGTCATATCTTGATTCTCATTACGCATTCTGTTTAATATATCTTCACATAAATCATTACGAAATTTATTCCATAACTCTAAGGGGTCAGATGGTTGGCAAAATATAAGGATGATGGTAAATAATTCTCTTAATTTTGTGGCTGGCTCGGACATGACAACATCTGACATTGTATTTTGCCAATGTTCATCTCCCTCCAGTAAACCTAACTCCTTGCAAGCGCGTTGATAAGTTTGGCAAATAACACCATTCACAGTCCTTAGATGTTCAAATGACATTGGACCGCGAACATGTTGCAGTAACATTCTTAAATAAAAACATTCAGTTTGAGTTGGATGAATGTTGTAGACACGGCCTAAAGTTGTGTCTTTTTTTACACCGGGATATCCTTCAACATCTTACCCACGTCTTCTTCTAGAAAATGAATTGCTTTGCCATACGTAATACTGGGGTACTTCGTGATATAAAAGGGTTTTTGCAAAATCGTCACTTTTGCAAAGATCAAAGAACGCTTTAAGTTGATGAAGTATTATTAACGCGATCTTGAAGGTTTGCATTATTATGAAAATAAACTCTTTGTCCATTTTCCAAATGAACTGCTAAATGAACTACTGCCGGAAAACGTTCGTGAATAGGAAATTGGAAAATTCTCCAGAGCGCTTCCGAGGAACTTATATAGTGACCATTTAGATATTTTTCTACTTCATCGTTATTACTTTGTAACGAAAATGTGGCTTGATCAGAACCTTTATGAATATACTTACAGATGTACTGAATAGCTTTGACCGATTCACAAAACTCTATGTTAATGTGTGCATTGAAAATTCGTGATAGCACTGGATTATATGGAACAACCCACCTATTATCCACGCTCATTTCTGTACCTTTGACACGAATTATTGCTGTGTTTCCACCATTATCTGCGCCTGTAGGTTGGGTAACCGGCATCCCCGGTTTGTGTTTCAGAAATAAAATGCCTAGGGTACTTTTTAGAACAAATGTTTTCTTTCATACATGGTGACTCAGGATAATGAAATCCGCAAGGACCATGTATCATATTTTTTATGACAATATTATGAAGAATTAGATCTTGTTGTTTGTCAGGTATTTCAGCCGATATTATTGCATCTATAGAATCTGGTTGTACTTTGTTAGCCAGCCACAATAAAATGTGGGCGTGAGGTAAGCCTCTTTTTTGCCATTCTACGCTGTAAACAAAGGCTTTCGATGGTCCAAAAATATTTTTCTTCGTTAGTAGGTCTATCATTTTTTTAGTTTTAAATGAAACACTCTAGAAACCAAGTCATGTCTGTCGTAAGAATGTTGATCGGGTAATAACTCAATTTTTATTTCCGGCCATTCGGAGTTACACGTAAATGTAATGAAGAGATCTGGTCTTCCAAATTTCCTGACATATGTCTTGACTTTTTTCGTTCATGTATCTGGGGGGTCCTGTAAATGACGACGGCAATATAACATGCTGGCCAATATTAGAAGCGTTTATATTGGCATCATTAACCATGGCATCTCTTAAATGAATGTACTCTTCTGCTCTCAATTTTTTTTGATTTCTTTTGATGAAGTCAAGCCTCTCAGAAATCATTTTTGCCGCCATATCAACACAATATTGATTGAATAATCCTTTGAAATAATGTATGCTGTTAAAGTCATTTATTCTCACCATGAGTCTAAATGCATAGAACTGCATACATGATACAGTTTTAGATCTAGCAGCAGTATTCTGCTGTGGAATATTTATACAATATCCGTCATTACCAAAGGGAAACAGTAAAGGATATTGAAGTGGATCATAAGATCTATGAATTTCAGAAACTCGTTGAAGTCCACCATCTCGCGCAGTCAACACAATATCTCGGGGACCTTTGTCTTCATCTATCAAAAGAACAGCTACTTCATCTACTATTGGCACATTATACCGACCTCGATGCTCGTTAGGAGGTTTCACATCAGCGTGAATAATAAGTTTTAAGTCATACGGTGGTCTATTTTCCAGATTGTATTTAAAACTTTGAATACACGTATTATGATCGTGAAGATATGTTTGGAGAACGTCGATAAGATCGGTTTGCAAGCTTGGAATTAAATTTGAGCGCAAGGATACCTGATCTGCATGGGAAACAAAATATATTTGCAAAAATTCGGGTTGTGCCCCTTCAGCTGGAAGTAAGTTACCGATCAAGTGATAAACTTGCCCTTGGACTTTAAAAGTAGGCATAAAGTTTCCCTCACGAATTTCTTTGGCACCAAATGAAGTCATCTGAAATAGTTTATTATATTGTCTTGAGTGATTTAAGAAATGCTTTGATGATGGATGTGAGCCTGATATCAGTTCTTTTAAAACTGTAGTTGGTTCCGGAATTGTAGGTATATTTACTTTGCCACCACTACAACACAGTCCAGGAGCTTCAGTCGCCCATTTTTTTGCTTGGCATAAGTTGCATATTTTATCCATTATGCCAATATCATTTAGCTCAGTATAGTCAAGGGTACAATCATAAGCAAACGCAGCATTTAATAAATTAAGTTGCCTGCGAGTTCTATTTCTTGCTGATCGTGCATTTTGCTGTGCTAATCGATGGGATCGTTCAGTACTTGATTCCCGATCGCGGTTAGCCAAAGTTCGGGAATTCTGTGAGGCTAAACGTTGAGAACGTTTAGCGCTTGATTCCCGTTCTCGGTTTATCAGAGTTCGGGAGTTTTGTAAGGATAAACGTTGAGAACGTTCAGCGCTTGATTCCCGTTCTCGGTTTATCAAAGTTCGGGAATTTTGTAAGGATAAACGTTCAGAACGTTCAGCGCTTGATTCCCGTTCTCGGTTTATCAAAGTTCGGGAATTTTGTAAGGATAAACGTTCAGAACGTTCAGCGCTTGATTCCCGTTGTCGGTTCGCCGAAGTTCGGAAATTTTGTGAGGTTAGACGCTGTGAACGTTCAACGATCGATTCATTAGCACGGTTTTGTTCACTGATTGCTCGTTGAGTAGCCAACCTATGCATATTTTCATCCTCTGTTTCATTGCTACGCAAAACTCGCAGCCGCTTTGCAGTAGCAGTCTGCCGAGAAAGTTGAGATCTTTTTCTAGGCATTATAGTGACGAAGAAAGAACGTAGGAAATGAAAACTTAACTAAACCGTAATTCATAATCAATAAAAAAAACAAATGTAAGGTTAATAATTAGGAACCTATGTAAGACTGGAGATTTTCTCGGCGTTGTAAATGAATAAAATTTTCTCGGGAAGCTAATAGGAACGCTTCCCGCTAGTGGCCAACGTTTCCCCTTCACTAGCCATTGGCCGACCGGAAAAAGGATGACGTAGCGCGGACTTCGCGTGATATATAAGCACCTCAATAACCTACCGGCAGCAGTCACTTGACAATGGCGGCAGAGGTTGTGACCGCCGAAACGTCGTGGTCAAACGATGGACTAACTCGGCTAGCTACCCGAGAAAATTTTATTCAATTAGGAACCTAATTATTTTTATCTGTATTTGGTAATTACGTCCATAAAATGAAAATAAGGTAAACTAACTGTATGCTTAAAGTAAAACCTAACCTAATAACAATAATTATGTAGATGACACCTATTTCCAGGTATTATCTACAACAAAACAAAAAAAAGTGTTAATTATTGTTAAATTATTAGAAACAAAATACTATCCTTAAAACAAACAATACTATAAAGAAAATCATGACACCTACTTATAATTAATTATTTACATCAAAACTAAAAAAAAGTGTTAATAATTGTGAAATTATTAGAACCAAAATTTATCCTTAAAACAAAATGAAATAGTATTTAAAAAGTATTATTATGCGACAATATTATATCGCAAAAACAAATAACGCTGCATACAACCGTTCAGAAGGAAGCCGACCGCGCGTAATATCTTCTAAGATGTTCATTGAAATTAATTGATGCCAAAGACAATTTTGTTCACAATTAAATACTCTTAATCAACAACACATTTATTTGGATAGAGATTAATATTATTATGTTGATACAACTCTAACAAATAATTGGTAATAATGCATTAATTTCGACCAAATTTGATTACCATAAAAACCGTTCTATTGAGTTAATCTTAAAAGATAGACATATACTGTCACGGACATTTTTTTTAGATCATTTCAAGAGGAATAATCCTTTCATACATATTTTTTTGGTATCTTGAACCGTTTTCGCAGCGCACGCAACAGAAGCCCTCAAAGACGAATAATTTTCCCCGTTTTTTCCACATTTTCCATTGTTTCTTCGCTCCTATTAGTCGCAGCGTGATGTTATATAGCTTAAAGCCTTCCTCGATAAATGGTCTATTCAACACAAAAAGAAATTTTCAATTCGAACCAGTAGTTCCTGAGATTAGCGCGTTCAAACAAACAAACTCTTCAGCTTTATAATATTAGTATAGATTTGATCTTTTGGATGTTGTTACGACGGGAGCCGCCTACTTCCTGCACACTCTTGAATAATAATGTTGCTACGTCTTCATCGTTAATTCCTTGAATCTTTCCCTGGAGCTTCCGTTGCTATTCTTTTTTGGTTTCCTCCAAGTTTTTAATATTAATGATTTTGATCTTATTTATTATGAGTTTATTTCTTTCTGCCCTGCATTTATTTCAATCCTTGCTCTTACTAGTCATCACTGCCAGTGTTAAAATTGTTCAAGACTGAGACATCTTGAACAATGTGAGTAGTATTCGAAAGAACAAACTCTATTTCATTTTTAATTCTGAAGTTTGCAGTTCTCCATGTTCACTTTCTGGAAGGATGCTTTATAAAAAAATGTGTTTATGAAAGGCATTTTTGAGTATTCAGTGAATCGTACCAATCTCTCACCTCTGTCATTTCTTTCATCAATCCCATAACTATCCACCACTGACTCTCCCTGTTTCCATGGGCCAACCTTGGCATTAAAGTCAACAATAAACAACTTGAAGTGACAGTCTCTTTTTTACTCATAAGTTTCCTTTAGGCTTCAGTAAGACTCCTCAATCTCTTCATTTGACTGCTGAATTGAGACCATAAACCTGCTCGATCTGTACTTTCTACTTAAAAAAAAAAAAAAAAAAAATCAGTACCATACGAGCTGTTCTGCTGGATGTTGCTTCTAGCACAGGTATCTTATATTCTTATCAATGATGTTCTTGTTTACTCTGAATCCAACTCTATTTAGTTTACCTTCAGGTTCACCACAGAAGTTAAACAGATTATCAGAATTTAGAAGGTAATAAATCTTCACCTTTACGGCGTACTTCACGCATACCGAAAGCGGTCTAGTTTATCTTGCTAAGGAGTTCCTCAAGGCTGTCATTTCCCAATAGTGAACGGCAATTGTATGTACAGACTTGCAATGTTTGAGTTGTACTGTTGACAAAACTACTTTTTTTGGGACATCAAAGCAGATCTATTTTACCTCCAGAAATTTTTAATATCACTCATAATAAACTCATAAGGGTGTTCTTAATTACCACGCCTGCTTCAATGACGGATGATCTAATGGCGATATTTAGGGATACATATTTTCAGTAAGCTCTCAACACATCATAAATGTCTGTTATGGGATAATATTAAATAAAGGAAACAATATAAGAGAATTTATAGTTAATAATTTCTTCTACTTCAGTGAATATTTTATTTCTATGTTATCTACAAAATAATTTCCATTACGGTAGCTTGTGTAGATGTAGTTGATATATGTACAAATTAAGGGATTACTGGAGATTGCGATTCCGCCTGGAGTTGGCATCATAATACTGCAGTGGTCAAACGTAAGACTCCGCTAGAAATTTTTTCCGAAGTATATTTAACGGTTTCTTCCTGGACCAGGCTGTATTTAAACCTAATTTCTGGTTGAAAATAATTGTCCAGGTTGTATTACAACTGAATTACCATATTGTCTCTGTGAATTACTGCTTGAAAATAATGTCTTGCGATTGACTACAGCAGTATTACAACGATATTATTTAATGTTGTTGCAGCGGAATCGCGATCTCCAATAGACCCCAAATTAATATGTTACAATGGATCTTCTTGTGTATATTACATCAATATTATTTGTTTATTGACTATTTTCCGCATGCTACCCATGGAGGAAAGAAATCAGTTTTTTATGTTGTGATCTATGGATTTAAATGAAATATTTTCTATTATCTTTGATGTTAACTTGTTAAGTTTCTCTTAGTTTCGGGCTGTCTCTGTTTCAAGCTTTTGGAAAGTTAGGTAGAAGGTGTGCGAATTAGAAAATGGGGTTTAGAAACATTTGGTATTCTCATCCTAGGAAATACGGACAAGGATCGAGATCATGGTATTGTATTTTTTTTAGTTTGTTACCGTTTTAAATGTTTTCTTTTTTAATGTGTTCTTTCAGTGCAACCACGTGTTTGAATTCTTGTTGATAAACTGAAAATAGTTATTTGCCAAATCCTTACCCAAAAAATAAAATATAATATATTTCTTCTAAAAATTATGCACATAGTGTGTATGGTGTGTTTAGAATCAAATTAATTATTATTTTTTGGGTTGGTATAGTGAATGTTATCTTGTGCTGTTTGAAGATGTTTCGATTTTTAATTTAATTTTTTTTGTTTTTGTTTGGGGGGGGGGGGGAGCTTTGAACTGTGGTTCATTTGAAATACTCCATGGGGTTAACTGTAACGCCCTAGGCATTAGAAGAAATTGTTCTACGGATCACATTTTTTTAAGTTTTCATGATTGCGAACGTTCTGATGCTTTTACTTTTCGATGAAAGGGGATGAATGCACTGTAGTAAATTCAGTAGGGCCTAATCAAATTTGATGAACCATTCCCAGTGTCAATTCTCTGGATACCTACTATTTTATTACTTTTCAAATCTTTACTACACCTAAACTGGATTGTACTCTACTGGCAATTGCTCTTGGATGCTAAATTTTTTTTGCAGTTCTTGCTTAGCCTGTATTTATCAAGGTTAAATGTGTAACAGAACCAAGAAAATATGTAATGTAGAAATGTTGCACAAGTATACCACAAGTGGCTACTGTGCGAAGTACAGCCAGTAGAAAAAAAGCTTATTTTGGGATGAAAATGTGATCAATGTGTTTGTTAGGCATTACTATTCAAGAAAAAGTGTATGCGAAACTGATAAAACAGGTAAGACAGAAGTAATACAATAAAAATTGTCGAGTTCCACGCAGTACTAGCAGATGTGTAACAGCCATAATTACTGTGAATGTGCTCTTCCTCATATGGTACACATGTTGATTTTCAAGGAGCTCTATTGGCGGAGGGTGTGGTGGGTCAAGTTTGCCGCAACGCGTGTGTGATTGAAGCTTTGATTTTGTAGCAGCAATGTTAGCAGAGACTGTGGTTAGGTTGAAATTCAGCCTGGACCAGAATGAAAACTGAAACTTCTTGTCACAGCAAAAGGCACAAGGAATTTAGTTACTGTATTATCAGTTATTTAAGCAGTTTTCATAAGCACTATGTCATGTGCACGATGTAAACTACTCCCGGTATGGGCCAGAATTGTGACTAATATTCCATGGTGTATAGCGAATTTTGAAAGCTGGCTGCCAAACAGAATTCTGACTGTAATGACTTCACAGGTGGCTCGAGATTTTTATTTCCGCTAATTCAGTAATGTGCTTAACTGTTTAGTGTTTAGATTGACTACTGATATTTCATGGTGCTTAGTGGATTTTGAGTAAAGAAGACAGTGGCCACAGCAAATTATGACTATAATTACGTCATAGGCGGCTCGGGGCATCTATTGCCGCTAAGTGACTAATGTGCGTAACTGTATGTTCTGGTGCAGATTACACCTTTGTTACATATTTTAAGGCATTGGGGTACTACACTTTTTCTTGAATAATAAGTGCCAAGGAAGCAGCTAAACATATTTTGAACCTGAAGTAACAGTTTTTTCGGGATTACTGGAGATCGCGATTCCGTCAGGAGTTGTCATCATAATACTGCAGTGGTCAAATGCAAGACTCCACTATAAATTCTTCCCTAAGTACATTTAACGGTTTCATACTGGTCCAGGCTGTATTACAACCTAATTTGTGCTTGAAAATAAAGGTCCAGGCTGTATTACAACGGAATTACTGCTTGATAATAATACGTCTTGCGACTGACTACATCAGTATTCCAACGATATTACTATATGTTGTTGTAGCGGTATCGCGATCTCCAGTAGACCCTTTTTTTCTATAGGCTGGACTCTGCACATTAACCCCATAAGTTATAATACTATCTTGCAAAATAGGTCTGGACCATTTTTATGAGGGTGCACGAGTACTGTAGTGCAGGGACAGTACTGCACTCATTTGGGATGTCCGTGACAGAAGTAGTTGCTAACATTGCCACCAGCCAACATCAACAGTGGTACAAATATAATTTCCAATGTAATCGAAAATAGCTATGTATAAATTATTTGTTGTAGGCCTACCAAATAATTCGTATAGGCTATGTATGACATGACCTTATAATTAAGTCACAAGTCCGTAATAGAAACACAATTTGTTTCTGTTTAGTTGTGATGCATCCTGGACGAAAATAATAGTGACAGATGGGACATGAAAATCGTGTGCTATGGTCCAGTCTCCTTACATGATGATTCAGATGTTTTTTTGTTTGCAGCTGGTCCAAAGTTCTAGGAGTTAAGGTTGTAAGTCAGCCTGGATCACAGCAGTGGTGATGTAATGGACGCAATAGTAGCAGATATTATTTCAGATGCCTTTCTTTCAGGTGCTATCTGTTGCTATTACTGTGGTCTAGGCTGCATCACAACCTAAATGGAAATAAATTGTGGTCTGATGTGCCAAGTACGACCAGTAGAAAAAACTATTATTTTGCGATTAAAAAGTGATTAACACACTGCTTAGTCATTATTCTAGAAAAAGTATATCCGAAGCCAGTAAAATGTAAACCAGAAGTAATAATGTGCAATACTCTGGGTTATGTGCTGTATTAGCCGATTTGTAGCAGCCATCTACCTTGAATGTGTTCTTCCGCATGCAGTACTCGTGTTGATTTTCAAGGACCTGTATTAATGGAGGATGTGGTTAGGTTGAAATGCAGCCTGGACCAGAATTACAATTAATATTTTGAATTCCCGTTCGGGCATCCAGATTTGAGTTTTTAATGGTTTCCCCAACTCAATCCAGGTGAATGCTGGGAGGCTTGCTTCAAAAGGCCATGGCCGAAGTCCTTCCCGTTCCTTTTCTCCAGTCCCATCCTGCCTCTAATGGTCTCTATGTTGACAAGGTGTAAAGCCATAAGCAAAAAAAAAAAAGATTAATATTCCATACTGTACATTGCAATTTGAGTAAAGAGGGTGGCTGCCCTACCGAATTCTTACTATAATGCCGTCACAGGTGGCTCTAGACATATATTACTGCTAATTCTGTAATAGGCATAGCAGTGTCATGTTTAGGTTGAATGGCAGCTTGGACCAGAATGTTGATTAATATTCCATGGCACTTACAGGATTTTGAGTGAAGAAGACAGCGGTCATGCCATTTTCTGACTGGTTATATCACTAGTGATTCAATGTCTATTGCCACTAAGTCAGTAATGTGTGCAACCATATGTTTCGGAGTGCATTACTCTTTTATTCTGTAGGCTATTTTGCAGTTTCAGCTACACTTCTCCTTGAAAAGTAAGTACCAAGAAAGCAGTTAGCCATTTTTCAACCTGAATTAACAGTTTTTTCTACTCTCCATACTCACAGTAACCAAATTGTGTTTTATCATTTTGTGAGAGGGTAGAACCAACTGCGGTAAAAAAATAAAATAAAAACTGAATCGTTGTGTGGGGAATACTGCCTGGACTACAATACAATGTAACCAATATACATCATATGCTGATACCCTATTTTCGTCTCATGTATGTCATTACTCCACACGATTAAATGTGTCTAGCGTTTTCAGCTGTTTGATTTGCTACACACTTCATTTTAATTTTAAACATATTACCATCCTCAAATAAATTACTAAGTATCCCACTATACATAGAACTATATAATTTAATTTAATTGCAATGGAGCACAGGCTCCGGTGGCAATTTTCCTACACACCCATCTTCCCCCTATCCTGCACCTACCTACATTTGCCCTGTACAAATTTTATCTTTAAATTCTTTCAAAGTTTTCGGCAAATTATTCATCATTTCCCTTGGTAACTCATTCCAATCCCTGACACCCTTACCTAAAAAAGAGAATCTTCCCACACCCTTGTGCCTGAAATCGAGTGCAGCTTGTGGTCATGGTCATCTTTTCCCTTCCATGCACTACTTTTCATACCTATTGCAAATATCTTTCCATGCCTCATCGCCAGTATATGCCCCGTACACTCCCATGACCCTCCTCATCCTCCTCCTGTCTTGCAATGAATCCCATTCCAGCTCCTTTATCATACCCATCACTGATTTATAATAAATATGTAATTAATTGCTCTATTTTATTGAAATAAACTGTAACAATTAAAATCCATTATTCAAAGGAAATTATATTCATTTGACCGGCTGCCTAGGTTGCGAGTGAGTATTGTATCTGGATTTATTTTATTTATTTATTTGCGGCATGGCTAAGCAACTAATATAATACATATAAATATATACAATGACAAGAAAGTTGGTAGCATCCACTAACTGATGTCCAGATCTTCCAGCAATTCTATGAAGGAAGTTGTAGCACTGAAAAAATCTTCAAATGGTCCATCATACTTCCTTTGAGGGCATTCCTTGATGACATGTTCCACACTCTGGGAAGGAACACTGCAGTCACATGCAGAAGAATCCTGAGGACCCCACTTATAGAGCATGGAATTGCATTTCGTGTGGCCTGTTCTTAGGCGATTTAGTTTGACCTGCTGTTATCTATTTAGGTGGAATCCCGGAAGTCCAGTTGTGGGATTTTTAATATCTGGATGTTTTACAAATGCAGAATTCCAGCTTTGTCGCCATTTTTCCTTGACATCAAAATCAAATACATCTTGCCATACTGGTTTTCTGGATTTAAGACAAGTGGGGGGGGGGGGGTAAGTCATTTAGGACCTCGTGGATTGGGAAATCCTGTGGATGCTCAGGATGGCGTAGTTTTATCCACTCACATGCCTTTGCTTCTTGGCGTCTTACCTGTGGAGGTGGTATTTTGCTGATTAGGTGTAACCGGGCGACGGGAGAATAGCCCACGTGTGCCGTCGTAAAAGTGGTCCAGACCTATTCTGGAGTTAGTTATTGGCTGTATAACAGAGGCAGATGTAAGCAGTGTCTAGTATAATAATTTCTGGAAGGAGGGTTGGCACAAACAGCTCTCATTCTTAAGTGATTGCTAGATTGCCGGGTATCAAGATGACACATACAGAAATTGGTAAAGTGAACTCAAAATAATTACTACATGACTTGTCTGGTGTTATCAATAGGGACCTGTCAGAACCTGAAAGATGAAATTAAATCTCAATGTTCATTTAAAATCAAGTCTTATTTGTTCTTAATTTCTTTTATTTAGCTCTCTGGATTTTGGTAAATTATGATTTCAGATGTTTTAATATGTGTGGTAATTAGACACATTTACATGTTTTGTTTGATTGGTGCAAAATAACATGATGGTGGTGATGTATGCTTGTTTTGGCTTAGATAAATGATCCTTGTTGTAAATTAAGAAACCCACAAGTAATATTTTCACTGACGATGAAAGTTAAAATTACAGACTTTAATAATTTTGATAAATGTTACAAAATTATTTCTTTTCCGTATGGGCATTAGAAATGTAACATTGGTGTGCGAAAAATCTTTTATATTTAATTATCCTTATTTATCATTAATAGAAATTTAATATTTTACAGAACTTGATTTCATTATTACTAGAATTTTATTTAATAAATCAATTTTATTTCTGAAACGGACATATTTCAATTTGGTGTTCAATGCAAGGGCTTTTTAATGGAACAATCAATTACAGCAGGTAAAAACACTTATCTTTAGTGCTATAATTTTAGTGGATGTATCAAACTCAATTGGGCAGAGCACAAGGTTACATAGTCCTTCATTTACTGGAGAGGGTGATGAGAGGATGTACCAGAGAAGTTAGAGTTGGATTACAAAACTTTGGTCAGACAAGTGGTTGAATAAGGTGGTGTAGTTTGGGACCCACATTTTGGTTATCAAATACAGGATTTGGAAGGTCTGCAAAGAAGAGCAGCTAGATTTGTTTGTAGAAACTATCACAGGACCCAGTCAGTAACTGATAAGATAAAGGGAGCTGGTTTGGTACTCATTGGAGTAAAGGAGGAGGCTGAAGAGTGTGCTGGTAAAGTACAGGGCATATGTTGGTGATGGAGCTTTGAGAGATACTGGTCAAAGAATTAGGAATAGTGCATGGAAGGGGAAAGGTGACTATGACCACAAGCTTGCACTCAATTTCATGCATAAGGGAGTGGGAAAATTTTCTTTTGTTAGTAAGGGTGTCAGGGATTGGAACAAATTGCCAAATGTAGTGATAATTTTCCAAAAATGCTTAAGGAATTTAAAATTTGTAAATGAGAATAGTAAATGCAATAGGAATTAAATATTCCAATTATAAAACAAATTTTAAAACAAATTTAAAAAAAAATATGTATATAAAAAGGGGTAAATGGATGACTAGGGGAATTGCCAACAGTTAGCTCCATTGCAATTAAAATCTAATATATATAAAAATCTCGCGTCACAATGTTTGTAAGAGATAAACTCCGAAACTACTTAACCGATTTTGATGAAATTTGTTCGAACTGAAAAGATGGGATAGTTTTTATCTTGATTACTGACCTCAATATTTAGTATTGAAAATTAAATGTTTGTTGTTGGACGATGGTTTGTAGTTACTTGTAAGTTCGGTAAGTTTGAGTGTTCTGGTTTCTGTGGTTAAGACGTCTCACTGGAGATCGAATGGTACCCGGTTCGAATCCATGTCTCGGCTGCAATTTTTATAGGCACTTAACCCGGCCTTCACCTCCAGTGCAGTTTGCTGCGTAATGAAGTATGGCAGGACGGTACCATAGTTCAGATTCCAGTTAAACTACGGGATTGGCGGGCTAGGTTAAGGCGGCTACGATGGGCGGAATGTACGACCGATAGAAACCCGGTCACCAGGTCATTACGACCACACAAAATTATTATTATAGTTTCGTAAGTTTCTAACAGATAGCGATGTGTTAATTTATCAATAAAACACTTGGTTATCTACGTTGATTAACCATCCAGTAGATGGCGTTGTTTCGGTTTCTTTATGCTAAAGTCTATTCCACACCATATGTGTTTATATTTACGACATAACCGAGTTTCTTGAATTTTTCGTGTATTATCATTTTTATAAGTGTGCTTTGTATCTGTACTAACATTATAAATGCAAAAGTACCTCTGTCTCTCAGTCTGTTACGTTTCTTGGGGCTAAGCGGCTAATCCGATCGTGATGAAATCTGACGAGAAGATGCTATTTGGCATTAGGATGGACATACCATACTTTTTTCTTTATAAATAATAACATGTTTTCATATAATTCTGAAAAATTACTGAATGGCGATAGACGCGTAGGATGTGTAGGCCTCTGTACTACCTGTCCATACAGTGGTCTGGTAGCTCAGTGGTTGAAGCGCTTGCTTACTAATGTTTGGAGTGTGGTCTATGGTTCAAATCCATGTGGAAGCAAAGATTAAAAAAAATTGTTTTTGATCATATGAGTCACACTGGATCTTTGTTTGTTCAGATTGCATGTTAAACTGTAGGTACCACAACTTTAGGGGTGAAATGCGAGGCAAATCGTGGGTAGTCTAGCAGTGCAATAGGTGTACACTTTATTATGTTACAGTGATCTCTCGCAGTCAGTGTCTGTCTGTGTGTGTGTGTGTGTGATCTGCACTAATAATACTATAAATGAGGAAGTAAGGGCACAGGACATTTTTTTCCGGTATGAATAACAGTAATCACGAAATTTTTAGAACTTATCGAATGGTGACAGAGACAGATGTGTGTGTTAGTCTGTAATGTTATGTCTGTTCCTCAAGGTGTACTTCTCGTGCATTATGTTAGTTTATGATCTGTTAATAAATTTCGTTTACAGACAAAACGTATTATTTAGTATGGATGCTGATTTTCTCTGTACTATTACTTTGTGTCTGCTTTAATGTTTTTGGGCACCAGTTTATTTTTTGAGAAGCCTTGCGGGCGTAAACTGGCCTAAGGTATGGCTCTAGCAATGCACAGGCAGCTAAAGTTATTAGAAACCAATAATAGGATGCTCATGATGAAGAAAGAAGAAAAGACCAAGCTGAAATGAAGCTGCCAGTAGTTAACCCCTGCCTCCCACACCCATCCCCGCACCTTCGTTGGTTTTTCTCTTTTTAAATATGTTGGAAATTGATTCTCTTCATGAGACAAGTTTCATGGTAGAATGATATAGGGATGGCTTTCCTTTCGTGTTATGCCGATTTGGTGTTGTTTTAGACCAATCCTGCGTTAACAGCAGCTTTCTATATTCAATTCCTGCAATGAAATTCTTAATCCGCACGTACAAAGTTGCTGGTATTAACTAGTTAATTATAATAATAACCACCTTATTTCAAACATCTTTATTTGTCTTATTTCTTTATTGAATGGTGTTTTATTTTTTTTTCTTGTAGACTGTGTAAGGAATTTCAAATTCAGTCCAAAAGACAAAGGCTTCTTGAAATGTTGTGGTTTCCAGAAGTGCCATAAATTTTAAAACACTTTCCTCAATAATTTGTTCTATTCCCTGACTTTCCTACCAACATCTTTATGTCTGAAACTGTGTGCTTATTTGTGGTCAGGTTTTTTTTCTGCCACGTGCTTCTCCTGATCATTTTCCTAATTCCATCCAGGTCTTATCACCAATGTATTCCTCTCTTGATCTGGTACCTGTCTTCAGATAGCTCCAAATACAGCTCCTTTATCATATGACTTGCCAGTTTTGTTCCCCAGTCAATTCTGCAAATGTAGCTGTCTTTGGTTTGACCTCATGGGTCCATGTCGTCACACCATACTCATGTAAATGACTGATCAGGTTTTTGTTCCCCTATGTCTTTAAACTGCTTGTGCTTCCCCATATCATCTCCCCAGATAATTGAAGGAATAGAAATCTCTCTCATAACCTGCCCAATTGAATATTATCAAATTACAAGTGTCATTCAAAAACACACTTTTTTCCCCTCTAATAAGTTAAGTGAAAAATTTGAATTTTGAGCAATTCCTAAAACCTTCTCCAATTCACTGCAGTAGCAACTTCCTGTGTCAATCTGCTTGCAGAATTGCTGACATTGATGTTCATATTAGACAGCATTCTCTCTCTGATTAAATTCTTGAATGTGAGACGTCCATTTTATTGATGAAAACCTAAAATATGAACAGTGATGTAACAGTGGATGCCATGATGGGTTTGTTGTTGTAACAAAGCTGGAGGGCAAACACCATTGACTGACAAAAGTGGAGCGGCAGGCCGTCGACTGCAGTGACTCTGTGCGACATTCAGCAAGTTATATGATTTGAGGTGACTGCTGGGTCACAATAGATAAATTGTCACATTCTCTCGCTCAGTAAAGGCAGTGTGCTGATTATCATTCAACAACAGGGGAACTCAAAAGTATGTTTACAGTGGGATATGAAGAATGTGTTAACCAACGAGAATGAAGACACCCATAAAGCCACTAAACATTTGCAGCAATTCCATTTGGAGGAAAAGTAGTTTCTGAAAAAAAATTGTGACCGGAGATGAAATATGCATTCATTTTTTGATCCTGAGTCAGAGGCAGTCAATAGAATGGCATCACATAACCTCACCGAGGCAGAAAAAATGCAGAACTGTGCAGTCGGCAGGGAAAGTTATGAAAACAGTTTTCAGGGATGCAGAGGGAATGATTATGTATTCCAGTCCAACAGGAAGAAACGCCCAAGGCCACCGCCTTTCTGCCTTTCGCCGGAAACACCTCGGGGAAAATCGGCAGAATCCTCGCACGACATGGTATAAAATCTTTCTACCGACCACCAGCTAAAATACGGGACTACCTCCGTTCAGTCAAGGATGATCTTGGCCTAAGAGTTGCGGGGATTTATAGCATACCGTGCGAGTGTGGAAAGACCTACATCGGTCAAACGATCCGCACCATAGAAAACCGGTGTGATGAACATAAACGCCATCTCCGCTTGGGACAGTATAGCAAATCAGCGATCGCCGAGCACGTGTACGACCATGGCCACAAAGTAGAGTTCAATAACGTCAGGATTTTGGCTAGAACATCACATTTTTGGGAATCTGTCATCAAAGAAGCCATCGAAATTCGACTGGCCGACACATTTAACAGAGACAGTGGTCTATGTCTCAGTGAGGCATGGAATCCTGCCTTGGCAAATATCCGCAGAGAACGTTGTACTTCCGTCCAGCTGCCGCCGTAGAGGGCTTCATATTAGCTCGGGCTGGAACAAGAACCTTAGCCACGCCCACGGGCAGCCAACCGCCAGTTGGTTGCGGGCCTGGCTCATAGTAAGCCATCGCCGAAGCCACGCGGACTTGTATATAAGGAAGAGCGGCACCCGAACCATCTCAGTACCTGTGGGTCAGCCGACCATTACACATGTCTCATCACCTGAAGAAGACGGCAGAGCCAGCCGTCGAAATATTGTGTTTCCACAACACTATCCGGCGGTACACCCGTGAAGACTACATTGGAATGATTATGGTTGATTTTATGGAGTAGGGATATATGATAAATACATCAAAACCCTGAAAAAGCTTGAACATCTTCAGCGTGTCCAATAAAAGCTGTGGCTGATGTTCTCTTCTGCATGACAATGCAAGACCACACACTAGAGATTGTGTAAAATGGATGGGGAGTCTTGGCTCATCCCCCATATAGCCCTGACCTAGCACCACCAGACTACCATCTGTGCGGGCTGCTAAAAGTAGTAGAGCGTGGGATTCAGTTTGAAAATGAGGCGGCTGTGAAAACGTGTGAGTGTCAGTGGCTTAGGAAGCAAGACAATGTTTTTACCACAATGGAATACATGCTCTTGTTAAAAGGTGGACCAAAACTGTGGAAATAAATGGAGATTATATTGACAAGTTACAAATGAAAATGAATCGTCAATGTTGTATTTTTTAAGCTGTGTACTTGCATTTGAATTTCTTTACAGTTAAAAGGAGGGAATAAATATGGGAAGCACTAGTTTTTGACTGACCCTTATATGTACTCAGATATTTATACTTGTGCCTTCAGTAAGTCATTCCTCTACCTTATCTTACAAATTCTTTTTTTTATATTTTTTTTTAGGGCGCTACTTACCTCGCTGTTGTCGTGCCCTAAAACAACAACAATCTTTTTTTTACTTATATATTTAACATGCCGACTTCTTTTTGACATTTATCTTCATCCAGGGTTGACCTACCTTACTACATTTTAACATGTTACACTATAGTGTCTTCTACAAAAAAAAAAAAAAAGTAGGAGACAGTTATGGTCTGTCTTTACTAGTCTGTTTGATTTCCATTTCTTTTGATTCAGTGTATCCTGCTTTAGAAGTTTCTTCATGTCCTTACTAAAATTTTCTGATTGGTACTTCAAAATATTTGTTAGTTCCTTCTAAGTGGTTTTTCAGTCTATAAATTGAGGGGATTTGTTTTTTCTAACTTGATTTTGAATACTTTGTTGAATATATATATTTTTTTTCAGTCGGTCTTGTGCCAATGGTCATGGTCTGATTCGGAAATACGGATTGAATCTCTGTCGACAGTGCTTCAGAGAATATGCAACTGACATTGGGTTTAAGAAGGTAATTCTTATTTGTTTTCTCTTTTAGTCTGGCTAAATTGCTTTCATTTTAAGTTGGGTTGATTTTATGGTGATAATTTCTGGCATGTTTGGTAATTACTCAAGTCTTGTATAGTAAAATCATAGTGATAGAAAATGTTCAATTTCTTTTTGTTCTTGAGCTTTTCATGTCTTGAAAATTAGATTTTTAATTGAATGTTAGATGCTGCCTTATTCATCAAATATTGCATTATAGAACATCAGTTCATAATTTTGTCATATGTTAATTCTGGGAGATGTAATATGCTGTAATATTTATGCAGTCAGTTGTCACAAGAAAAAGGAAAGATAATGTATTATCTCAAATACTGTTAATTATATAATTTTTTATTGTTAGATGCTCATTACAGGATATGTTTGACACTTTAAAAATTGTTGCATTTATAACAGATTAAGTGGAGATAAGTGTAGGGAAAGAATCTCAAGGCTTTATTTCTGTATAATGGATATAACTAAAATGTGGTGTTAATAATTTTAATTTTTACTCATTCACAAGCAAATAGCATTTAAACTTTTGTAACCTTAAATTATCCTAAGAATAACTTAGTGTCTTTTCATATTTTTTTCTTTATGTGATAAACATTTCTTTTCTTTGTTTTTCAGTTGGATTAAGGGTTGTGGAGTTCCAGTTCTTCCATTTGTTACAAGCTGGAGCCAGCCTACAGTCAAGTTCAGGAAATTCTTCTGAGAAAGTTTTGAATTGTCATCTTCCTGTGCTGATCATCTGAAATGAATTGTAAAAATGTAATTATTGGAAGCTCTTCATTAAAATATTAAAATTACTCACTTTTTTTCCCCTCCTCTGCATTACATCTAATAACTGCACTTATTCATTCCTCGAGTATTCAAATAATGATTGCAATTAATTCCACACAACATATACAGGCTTATTATAAATGACTGTGAGGGTTTTGTGATTTTGTTGAACACAAAATATTAAACATCTGACCATTTTATGGGTGGGTAGAGCAACTTGAAGGTTTTGTTCTGTACCACCAGCCAAAAGCTTTTTTTGTCTGGTATTTGTGTTGAAAATATGGAGGCCAACAGTCTAGAAAAAGCATTTCGCACTATCGAATTTCAGCATACTCTGTTACTGTTCGTCATTTTCAAACAAGTTTTGGGTAGGTTCAACTCTCCAAAAATTCCATTCACAGATGGCATGCACAGTTGGAAACCAGATGCCTGTCTAAAGAAAAAAAGAATGGGCTTTCTAATTCAATTAAATTGCAATGGAGCACCCATCTTCCCCTTTTCCTGCCACACCTACATTTGCCCTCTACAAATTTTAACTTTAAATTCTTTCAACGTTTTTGGTAAATTATTTATCATCTCCCTTGGCAACTTATTCCAATCCCTGAAACCCTTACCTAAAAAAGAGAAACTTCCCACAGCCTTGTGCCTGAAATCTAGTGCCAGCTTGTGTTCATGGTCATCTTTTCCCTTCCATGCACTACTTTTCATACCTACACCAATTTCTTTCCATGCCTCATCACCAGTATACGCCTCGTACACCCCCAACACCCTCTTCACCTTCCTCTTGTCTTGCAGTGAATCCCATTACAGCTCTTTTATCATTTCTGTTACTGATTGCATTCTGCGATAATTTCCAGAAACAAATCTAGCAGCCTTTTTTTGCGCCCTCTCCTTGATACTCAAAATGAGGGTCCCATACTACAGTACCATATTGGAGTAATGGTATCACCAGTTTTGTAACCCAATTCCTTTACTTCCCTTGTCCATCCCCTCATCACTCTCTCCAACAAGTATGGAATTTTGAAATCTTTTCCTACTTCCTGACCAATGTATCCTGCCTAATGTTGTAAAAAAAAAGTTTTTTTCTGGCTTGGAAAAAAAAACCCATGAAAAACACGTTTTTTTCATCACTACTAAATCTCACATTTGTAAGGCATTTATTGTTTAATATGACTGTTTTAGAGTTTATTCTAAGTAATTATCTTAATTTTTAAATCTAATATATTTTTCTGGTTCAGTAGGGAAAAAAAATGACGAAAATATTGGCAACATTGACTGAAATTTTCTTTTATGAACAGGGACTTCCCGAAGAGGCTAGGTTGCGCGTGAAGGAATCCCTGTTCCCTGTTGTTTGGATTGATACTCACTATTTGAACTAGTGCTGCCAGCCCTATGAATTTATCTGTAGACCTACGGATCTTTTCAAAAAATTAGGAATTTAAAATTTATCTATGGTTTTTTGCCTCTTTTTTATTACTTATTGTATTTTCCTTATATTCGTATACTTGTTAAACTCTCAGCATATAGTGATACAGAGTCATTAAATTGCCAGTAATTATGTATCGTTTCCTTGCAACCGTTGGCGAAAACCAACGATTGAAAAGAAATAAAGCTCCTATTTTGTATGATAATAGATTTAAATTCAAACTTAAAAGGCCGTAATACAGAACTATCGGTGCAGTTTTTATGTGTAGTGTGTACTTTGCTCACAATTTAAAATTGCAATATCAAAATCTTCTGCGTACAACACAATACAACCGGTAAAAGAAAATGTAACTACTTCTGAAGTTATGGATATAGAGGAGACAGAAGAAGAAACAAAATAAATTCTGACACCGACTGAACTAGTGTTGGTAGTGCTGATAATAGTGGATGTGCTACTGACAGAGGATGAATAAAATTGTTACCTATATAGATACATTTATGAATCATTATATAAAACTTTATATGTTTCGATAAGATTTGAAACACACTTGTAAAATGTAAGTTCCGTAAATAAAACTATAATTTATCAAAAATATTGTTTTCTGAAAAAAAACAAGGATGCTAGGTTTTTTCATTTTTTTTTTTACAAACCTGAAATTTTTTTTTTTTTCAATTTGCTACATTAGTCCTACCCAGTTAAGCTTGTTATCAAATGTAATGCTAAGATATTTACATTTCAAGTCTTCAACAAGCAAGTCTTTCCCCACTTAACAATCAAAATCAACCTTTTGTCTTTTATTTGTGTATCTAATAAGCTCTTCTTTGCATTTTTCATCATCCCATGTTTACCAACCCAACTAGATATCCTGTCCAGCTCACCCAGCAACTGTTTACAAACCTCTATCGTTTTGATCCTTTTATATCTGCAAACAATCTAATTCCAGATAGTAAACAATCAACACAATTATTAATTAGAATAATGAATATCAATGGTCCCAATACGTTACCCTGAGGAACTCCCATTTTTACTTCCACCTCTTTTGATAACGCATTTCCTACCCTAACTTTGTTTTCTACCTTTCAAAAATTCTTGTACCCAGAAAATCACTTTCTCATCCACATCAATAGTTTTTAACTTATTTATTACCATTTTATGGCTCACTCTGTTACACTATCAATTTGGCTTCCCTTGTCCATTTCATCTGAAATATCTTGCATATATCCCACCAGCTGATATTCGCGTGAATATCCTTGCCTAAAGCCATGTTGCCTACTTGAAAACCAGTTATGTTCCTCACATATTTTTCTGATGTGGTTTCATATCAATCTTTCCTTTAATTTACCTACCACTAATGTCAAACTGATTGGCCTATAATTTTCGACTCTGTTTCTCACCCCTCCTTTATGTACCAGTCCTGTGGTAAGAAGCAAGTATCTAGACTCGATTTAAATAATATTTCATGATAAGGTACAATGATACTTTCGGCTATCTTTAAGATATCTGTAGTAATATCTACACCAACCCCTTTATGTTGTTCAACATTATTTCCTTCACGATTTCCTCAGGATTTATTTCAATTTTTTTGGTATCTTCATTTCTAATTGTGATGTTAAGCTCATTCTCCGAATTAGACCCTCCCGTTTGATTCGTTGTCCCTAATGCTCTCACTAAACCAGTTACTCAAAATCTCTGCCTTTTTCAAATCGTCAGTAACTTCTTCTCCATCCTTTTCCTGCTGTGCAAGAGCTGATCGTGGACTTGATAAAATATGCTTTCCAATCCAGCATTGAGAAATCAACTATACAAGCTAACATACTGAACATACTGCAACCTACAGTTTGAAAAGTGTTACAAAAACACCCGACAATGAAACCTTATTGCCTAGGATTGCCTAAGCTTTACATCCTATTGACTGCCACTATCATTTGGCATTTTGCAACATACTGCCATAAGGAATAGAAGATTTGACAAAGACATATGGATTGAATGTTTGTAATACTTTTAAAAAAATTCTTATTTCTGATACAACATTTTGTGCATGTGTTTTTTTTTTTTTTTAAACCTCAAGAATCAGTTGTGTTATAACCCTGAATTATATATTTCATTGGAGCTGGAGAAAAAAGTGGTGGTTAGGAAATTAAAATAAGGCTTGTAACTTGCTAATGTTGTCAAACAAACAAGCGAAAAAGAAACTGTATATCCAAAATGTTTTTCTTTGTTAGATGATGCCTCCTTCCTGTGCCCTTAGTTACATTTTACAATGCTGAATAAATGTCTTAAAAGGCAATGTTTTATTTGGCCAGCAATTATTGTTATAATTAATTATTTAAGTTTATGCATCATTTATGTTAATTGATATTTGCTGTTCATGTATTACCTGTGTAATGGTTGCTATGAGGCTCAAAACTGACTTTTTTGGTTGGCGACACACTTTTTTGTCTTTTTCTTGGCAACAGAGGTTAGGAAAGCAATCTAGGATTGTTTTACATTTCTTTGGAAACAGATCAAATAATGGTACCGGAGACTGTGAACACTGCAAGTAGCTCATCATATTCATCAACGCTGAAAGAAAGAGAGACAATTAATTTCATATATATTTCTACTTGATCTGGTTCTTTGAAGTGACTGATTCACAATTTTTCATATTTATAAAAGGAGAGGATAGTGTTAGACATGGCCTAAGGCTGGATATTGTGTTAGTTACTGGTGGTTAGATGGAAAAAGCTTTACCAAGCCTTAAAATTAATTTGTGTTAGTTATTGGATGGCACTTAAAAATTCACCTGAAAGTCTAGGGACATGGCTCCATTCAGGTAAAGGTGTCCGACAGTAATATTGGTGACCATCTGGGCAACATATCCGTGGCCAGCAGTCATCATCGGTTGTGCAGTTTTTGATTGCTAGTGGTTCAACAATGGGTTCCTGTGGACATAGTTTTGGTATTCCTCCAGGGAAAGCTGGAATTCAGTAAATTTTTCATAATTTGATCTTAGAAATCCAGTTTAGAAGGAATGGTGTACAGCTTTTAGAATTTGATCATTTTAGTTTGGCACTGAGTGTTTAACAGATGTATGAACGTGTTTATTTTGCAAAATACAGAAAGTGTCATTAAAAGACAGGGAATGATAGGAAACTATAGATCAGCAAATGAAGAAAAGAATTCCCTATTAATGACAGGTAGGTATTGCCAGGAACTTGGAAAGTAAGGAACTGCTGGAGATACTGGACCTTTTGCTTTTGACTCATTTATTGGATGATCATAATGAGCATTTTAGTTTGAGGTCAGATATCAGAAAATTGTTTACATTAGAAAATATTTTACAAATCAGGCTTCTCATTAAGCACAAAGTAATACAGAGCTTTTAAACACTCACCTTTATGCATTGGCTCAGGTTTTGGTGTTGGCACTCCTTTTAGACACCATTTTTTGCTGTTGATTGTACAGCACAACTGATTGAAAACTTTGCAGTCTTTATTATCTTTGCATGGAATACTAAATAATGGAACACGTATATTCACTGTGGGACATACCACTCGACTGATTTTGTCCGTTTGTGCTGAAACAGAAATCTTTAATGAAAATGTTTCTCTTCACTGTAAATCAGCAGTATTATTTTGACTGATTGAATTAAATTAATATTGCTGTGCAAAGTACCAAAGTTAATGGAAAAGGCAGTGAAGTAGTACGGGCAGTTTAGAGATGCGCAGATTACACAACATCTAGTTTGATTAATGGCTTTATACAAGGAGCAATCAAATAGTTACACATCGAAGCTTTTACAAAGAATATTTTTTTAATGAATTTTTGAAATCCAATTCAGTAATTGACTGCTGTTAGTAATCATTAGAGATGGGTAGGTCCGGATGGATGCAGTTCCGCGGACCCGTATCACTTGCGCTAGGGATGGATGTACATCCGCGCCCTTGTCGGATCTGTATCCAGCCGGACCTGTAACAGCGCCACAGTTCTCGCGTGGCCGGAGGTTGAACCACGGTCGGACCTGCAACGCGGAGCTGGAACGCAGTTTTTCATTACAGTTCCGATTTGAAATTTATGCTCTGAAGAGTTTAATGTCATTTACTGTACGATTGGACTACAGTTCTGTTTAAAGATAAGATTACAAATGAAAACTATTTCTTAATGTCTGACTATTAGTAGATAATTACAATAACTATTAAATGTCAATGGATAGCTAAAACCCTGTAGTACTTTTTTATTGGTCAGGTTCATGCTTCTAAGGTGAGGAGTGTTTTACATGCTAAATAAGATAGGACTTGTAATTTTAATGTGTTGTAGTCTTATTAAACTTTTAACGTTCAGTTTGATTAATCACAAAGTCTCTAGAATTTTTAACTTTCTCAATTCTGATGGCTTAAGGACAAATCAGATAATACATTTAACATCTCTTTATTTCAAAAATATAGTTCGTAGAGTTTCCAAGGAACATTATACATATCTATACTAATATTATAAATGCGAAAGTAACTCTGCCTTTATGTTTGTTACGTTTCTTGGGCTAAACGGATTCTCCGATCGTGTTGAAATTTGACAGGGAGATGCTTTTTGACATTAGGATCGTGATGGGATACTATATTATGTATAGATAAGAACATATTGTCATTACATTATGAAAACAATCTGAACTGTGAAAGACAAACGCATAATATATCTGTGTATTTGTAATGAGCATCAATATATAGCAATGGTAGGATATCGTAGTGGTAACGAGCTTGCTTCTTATGATAACTCCAGTCCGGGTTCAAATCTCACTGGGTGTAAATATTTTTATGAATTGGATTTCATAATTTGAACCAAGCCTAGGATTTTATAGAAAGGAAACCATATTCTGGGAAATCTTTGGCGGTAGAAAGCGTTTACTTTATTCACGGTATACTGGTTCCACAGGTAGTTTTTGTGTGATCTAAACTAATAACATTGTATATGCGAAAGTGAGTCTCCATCTTTTTTTTACGTTTTGACGAATATATGTGTATACCGATGACAAGGAAATACTTTGTATATTTAGGAACGAAATATACTTTTTTCCGATATGAATAACAGTTTTAGTCATGGGACAGGTTCTTAGGTAGAATGGTATATCGATGGCGGTCCTGTCTTATTATGCTGACTCAGTGTTGTTTGGGACATCTTAGATAATTTTCAGCTTTTTATATCCAATTCTAAGAATCAAATTCTAAATCCACGCGTACGAAGTCGCGGGTAACAGCTAGTAATATATATATAAATATGATTATGTGGCATTATTGCGAATGGCTCAAACAATCGGTTATTATTACTAAGAATTAAATCTTGCTTAAAAATAATTTCAACTAAATTGGAAATAATATTAAATAAAATTACAAAGAAATTAAAAGTATATAATAAACCGTTTCTTAAGCTGGTATATTGTGGAAAGGCAATAATTATCTCAAAATGTTGAGTCTTGAATAATTTCATTTTTAGTTAAAAAAAAAAAACTAACAGTTAATAAAGACTTTCGATTTTTTTTTTTTTTTTTTTTTTTTTTTGGTAGTACTTAAACATTATTAAGAAATGATTTCATTTTATTTTTATAGAAGCCGACAGAAATTTTACTCTTACTTTTATCATTATCAAGTCTGATTATACTGTGATTTTATAATATTACGTACAAATGTGAGTTTCAGATAAAAATAAACAAAATTATCAGAATTAATATTCTTTCATTTCATAAATTAATGGATGAACACGATATAACTCATACTGCAGTTCTCCTTGGTAGGATTTGTAGCCACCATACGCTCGACCCATACAGGTCCCCCGGACACGTATTTGGATGTAGGTCCGTACACATCCAGTTCCGCCATACACTCCGCCCTCCCGATAGTAGAACCGGACCCATACAGGTCCACCGGACACGGAACCTGGATGTAGGTCCGCACACATCCAGTTCCGCCGTACACTCCGCCCTCCCGATTGTAGAGCCGGACCCATACAGGTCCGTCGGACACGGAACCTGGATGCAGGTCCGCAGCGCTGGATGTACATCCGGACCCGACTCCTTTAAAATCTCGGACCTGCCCATCTCTAGTAATCATGGCAATAGGTACATTTAAGTTGTAAAAACTAGAAATCTGTGATGTTTTCCAATTTTTATGGTTGAAAAAGTATTCAGTCGTGGAAATTAAAAAACAAGTAGGTGAAGTTTAAAAAGGAAGCTGTGTGATATGAGGACCATTCAATAAATCCTTAGAAAATCCAAGAGATGGCACACGTAGAAATCTATTTCTTTTAGTAAACTTCATTACTCACTAGATGGCAGAAAAACTCTCGGCTACCTCTATGTGGTTACATTGTTGTTGTCAATTGAAGCTGACCTGTTCATTTAGAAAAATGTAAAAAAACCTTTATAGTGGTGATTAAACACTTTTTATGAAGAAGACAAAGACTGTGAAATTGGCTGGCAAGGCGATCGCCACAGTTTTTTGGGATGCATGTGGAATTGTCTATGCTGATTATTTGTATAAAGGAAAAACAGTAAGTAGTTAACTGTGTGTCGTTGCACCTATTAGGCAAAGAAATTGATAAAACAAATGTCCTTATTCGAAAAAGATCCTTTCCTGTCAGGACTATGAACGGATGTGCACCTGTTCAGTTTTGATGGCCAAAATTATCGAATTTATGTTCAAATTATTACAACAGCCACTATATTTGGCCCCATTGTTATTTTATTTCCAAACTTAAAAAATCTACGTCTATACTCTCCAATTCACATATATTGTGAGTGGCAGAAGGTGCTAAGCACTAATCCTAATTCTATGCTTTCCAATCCTGAACAGAACTAGGAAAGAAAGAATACATGAAAGCATCAGTACCGCACCTTATTGCTCTAATCTTATCCCTCCTGTCATTGCGACCTAAATAGATTGGTGGAAGAAGTGTTTCATTTCACTTGTAAATTAAAGAATTTCACATATTCTGCAATAAATTCAAACGAAAACGACTTCGTCTGTCTGCCAAACAATCCCAGCTCAATTTATGTATCAATTCTGTGACACTTTCATAAGGACTGTAACTAGCAGGCACGAATCGAGTGGCTCTCCTCTGTACTTTCTCTGTTTCAAGCAATCACTAGCGATACGGATCCCACAGCCGTGATGTGGATGCACCAGCATTTTGTACCCTATTTCCTTTGTATGAACATTACAACTTCTCAAAATATGACCTATGAATCGTAATCTAGAATTAGCTTGGTGGACAACGGTCACGTTAATGAGCTTATTGCTCAGACAGATGCCTATTTTGCTGAATGTCCAAAATCCTACTTTTTGGAGGGCATAGAAATGTTTTTTTAAAGAGTATTTAAAACTAAAATGAGATTATGCAGAATTTTTTAAAAAAAATTACAAACTTTTTTTTAATCTTTTATTTTTTCCTAAGGACTTGAACAACCATCAATCACAACCACATGTTCCACAGATGCCCAGGTGAGTGCCCTCCACAGCACATTATTGTGCCCACCCTCCTTGGGCCTGCATCTGTGGTGTTTTTACAGAGCAGCGGTCACCAGGAAGACAGCTTGTCCAGAAACTAGTGTAGCAAGAAATCTTATTTATTTGATCAGGGGACATGTTTTCATTGATCCATGGTCCTATCTTGATGATATCATGCCAATTGCAATTGATGTTGTCACTTGTGTCGTCTGCTACAGAGTCCCCGTATTCAACATCATGTGTTGAATGGTGTGCTCTGAAACACTTGTGCCTGCACAGCAATGTACTCTGCCTTTTGCAGAAAGGGCAGATATCTGTCCGCCATGTTCTGTGATGAGAAGTGGACATCCAGCAACTTGGGGAGCCTCCATAAAATAAGTGGCTCTGTTTTTGCCTTCCTTGAACATCCCCTCCCCCTACCCCCGTGGTACATAGCTATTTACCCACTACTAATTCCATAAGACATTTTGTACTGTTTTCTCTTGAGACTGCCATTAAGGTTATCGAGTATTTGATACAACTGATATTTGTGTAATATAATTTTCTATAATTATAAATATTCTGAATGAAATGTTGACTAGCCACTCCTGCAAATTACCAATTACTGGGAAAACCTCTTTCTCACATACAGTCTGGGAATCCTTTCTTCTTGAGGTGTTACTAAAAACATTCTCCTTATCTCTATCATCATTTTTGTCATCATTCAAACTATGCTTGCCTCATAAAAAAGTTGAGAAGAGCTGCATTTTTGTTTTCTTTTGCTATAGTTCTGTCATCTTTCTTTCTACGTTACCAGGAAATGTTTCTTTGATCTATAACTCATTAGATAATGAAAACTCAAATACGTTTTCAATAAGCCTTGTTAAGTTTATTATACAGCACCACTTCACACCACACTTTGAACTTGAAATAACATTTCAGCAAGCACGATAGCTAGAGTTGCATTGCAATTAAATTGACAAAAACAAAATTGGAATTATTTTAGCAATGAACAAGCAGGAAATTGTAACCAAAACAGCTTTATTTCAGCCCATCAAAACAATATGAACTGTCACTGCCTTGGAATGACCTGGGTGGCATTTGCAAGCGAATATGAGTGTAGTTTTTCTAATTGTAATGTAACATAGCATTTCGGTAAGTTCAAATGTGCCGGCCACGTGCAATCCTGTGCTGCGACTTCAAGTCACCACAGCACTGCTGGTATGTAGGATATAATTACATACACAGGTTCGAATCTCTGTCTGGCCATCCAGATTTTAGTTTTCATGGTTTCCCTGAAATAATTTCAGGCAAATGCCAGGATGATTCCTTCAAAAAGACATTGGCTAAATTCCTTCCCAGTCCTTGTTCCCAGTCTTTTCTCACATGTAATGACCTCAACATCAGTTTGGGGGGGGGGGAGACCAGTTGAAGAACACACTGATTTCTCTGCAGCACTAGTATCCATTATAGTTTTTTGTTAGCTCATCAACAATCAACGACAGTACTATAACTGCCTTTGTAGTATCAAATTTTTACAATCTCAGCCCTAGAACACAAATCTCACGTTTGATGTCATATTTTTTTTGTTTTTATACAAGATAGAAAGTTTCATTTGTTGTAACCCTGTACATCTGAAAATATTTTACCCATAAAATACGTAATGGGAAATACACTGAAAATCTTTAAAATGCATTTCATATTTATCTATGTTTTTTTTGGCTGTTTACAACCCATAGAACAAGGGGGGTTGGCTATCTCCTATTTAGGAGGTCCTTGGCACCATTTGGGCTGCTGCATTTGTCGGTAGTCCTATGGTAACCAGTGCTATGAATGGGAAGTTGATATTTGGAAGAGGCTATTATATTCATGACATAACATTTATAAACCACTTTTAATGTTTATTGTATGAAATGTGAAATTACAGCCACCTGTGACAACTTATTTTGTTTCTGTAGTTAATAGATATTGACCACAGTGATGGCTAAAACTGAAACCCACAGTTTGCTGTCACCTATTTGTTCCCAGAATGACAGGTTTCTAAATGCATTTTACAATGTGATGCACTTAAGTATGAATTATTGAAACTAAAATACATTAGAGTAACTGATCAAGTTCATAGCAGTCATTGATTATGCCTTGTGTTATGATTACATTTATAATGTATTTGTATCATCACTATTGTTTTTGTAACAGCAATACTGAGTTCAAGCTAAGAAGATAGTCACACTGAGCATGGTAGGTGAGTGGTAAATGCTCTGGACTCTCATTCGGGAGGGCGCCAGTTCAAATCCCCGTGTGGGCAACCAGATTTGGGGTTTCCATGGTTTCCCCAAATCACTCTATGCAAATGCTTGGATGCTTCCTTCACAAAGGTCATGGCCCAATTCATTCTCATTCCCCGCCCCCAGTCCATCCCGACCTCTAATGACCTCGACGTTAACGAGGCTTAAATTAATAAGTAAAAAAAGAAAAGAAAAGTAGTCACACAAGTTGATTCATACTTTTAGGGGAGAATCTATAAATTCAGCCTGGATTAAGAGGACACACATTTTGAGTTACTTGCACCAGAAAAGGTGTGCAGGTTGATGAGCGTTTATTGTTGCTTGTGGATTCCTAAACTTTATGGTGTTAAATAAATGTTTGGCAACAATTTGCTACAGATGTTTCAAATTTTGTAAGATCTGAAAGAATAAAGTGTTCACGTGTCAGTTAAGTAACATTCACCTCCATTAGTTTCAGGAAAATGATTCTGTAGTGAGAAAACAAAGCAGTTTTATAAGTATTTGGGAGGTGTAAAAGGTGTTGGACTAGCAGTGAGTCACATTTAAAGCCTAAGTATATAGAATGGTAAGCAAGAGCAAATATATACTTCTGTCCATTTGTATGGCCAATGGGTTGGAACTATGTGGATCATCAAGCTTTGTTGGTATTGCGTTCCTAAAATTTGTGGTACTCATTGAACAATGGGATCAATAGTCTTGGGGATGTAAACCCCCATCTTTTCTATATTTAGTCATTAATTCATCTGATATTCTGATACTTCAACAATGTTTTCAATGATATGATTTGATTAGATTATTCTGTGTGTATTATTACACTGATCAATAAGATTTTCTTCACAAGAAATCTGATTAGTGCTTGTTTTTTGTACTAAATTCAGATAAGTAGCTGGAAATTTTCCATTTTGATTTTAGCATTCTCTTTGACTTTTCACAGGAACCTTTACCTTATACATGTATGTAGTGATTTTATTCAAGCTGTATTTAAGGAAATTATATGCAATATCATGTTGAAGCACCAAAAGACATGACTGGTTTATTCGTGGGTTGACTTATACAGACCTATTAATCTGGCATTGTGACCAGTGGCGTAGCTATCAGAGGGCTAGGTGGTGCCATAAAAATCACCCATCTGGCCTGAGGGCCCAAAATATTTTTTTTTTTGCACTGGGGCCCTTTTTAACCTAGCTACACCACTGATTGTGACGTGTCATTGTTGAGCTGACTGTGAGCTCGTTAGCACGAATGTTACTAGTGAAATATATCCTTCCTTTCTGTTTAGAAGTTTATTATGTATGTTGTGTTGTAGAATTTTATTTTTTCATCATGTCACAAAAGTGTGAAATCATGCAGGTAATATCTGCTATAATTTTGTGATGAGCTTACCAAGTCTCAGAGGCAAAATTTTTCGCGACTTTACTTTGGCTGATTTTGATAAGAGCTTGGCTCCAAATGTATGCAGTGTTTCATGTGTTAAGACTGTTGAATGGGTGGAAAAATGGTACACAACATATGCCGTTTGCAATTCCCGTGATTTGGAGGGAACCGAAGGATTTTGTTTTGAAAATATTAAATGAATTATATCTAAATCAAAATATACAGTTAAGTGCCCACATTTGCCAACTGCAATGAGGGCCTGTCTTTCACAATGAAGATTTCCCTGCGCCAGTATATGCAGATCAGACCTTAACTAGTTACTCTGATTCTGAGCTAGCACAAACTAAAAATGATTCAGATGATCATGATTATAAAAATGGTCCTACATATGAATTCAGTAGCTGTTCATCGGAACCATACTTCCCAATCAACAAGACCCTAATGACCTGGTTTGGGATTTAAACCTGTCTGAACAGCAAGCTGAAGTTTTAACTTCCAGACTCGATGGCTGGAATCTACTCCAAAAAGATGTAAAAATATGTAGTTATTGTAGCCTTCATAACGATTTTAAAGACTATTTTTTTCTGAAGAAAGTGGTATTGTGTTTTGCAATGATATTTGTTCTTGGATGTCAATACCAGCCAGATGTGTGGCAATTGTTCATAGTCTCATTTAAAGTTAGTTTGAAGGCTGTACTGTTACATATTGGCAATGAATTTCCATCAATACCTGTAGCGCATGCCACTTGTAAGCATCTTAGAATTTTAGTAAATTCTAGCCTCGCACCTTTAGGCATTAGAGGGAAAGTTTACTCTGTAGTAAAAGATAGTTTTCATTTCATGTACAGGTTATGGGAGTAAAGCTTTGTATAGCATAGAGATACTGTAACCAAACACACTAAGTAAAACCCTTTAGGAATAATAAAAGTATTTAAAATTAAATAAATGCTCTAAATAAACCTTTGATAACAAAAAGAAAACATCAGTTTGGGAGGAAATAGATTGAATCCCCCAAGTTCAGTTTCAAATAATAGATTTTGATATAGGTTAACTTTACAGTTTCTAAACCAATTTGAATGCAGTAAAGACTTTCAGTAGTTGCTAAATGCCGAATATAAACTTTGAATAATAATAAATAAACTTTAAATCAACTGAAAATTAAATAATCATCAGTAATCCAACTTTGTAATTATGAGCTTCTAACTGGGGAGCATTTTGTCATTTTTAAACCAATTTAGGAGCAAGAAAGTAACTCAATACTTAATAATCCAACTATACTAATTTTCTGTAATGATATGAACACCTTTTACTAACCTTAAATATGATAATCCAAAATAATCCAGTTTAGTACACAAGCAATTTCTAATATTTGGCATTTCACTGTTTTCACACACTTTCGAACAAAATAAAGTAATTGTAGGGAAGTAATCATGCAATTAAAATATAAATTCACTAAAATTTCGTAGTTTCTGAACGTTTAAATAACTTAAATTAATTTTTATACTTCGTCAGATGCTCTGCACTTTTAATAATTTTTTATCTCAAAATCCTAGAGAACATTCGAAATAAAAAGTAGATTTCCGGAAAGAACTAAAAATCTAATATCACATATAATAATTTCAAGTAATTCCAAGTAACAGAACCAATTTTATAGAGATCTTAAAATTTATTTCTCATTGCAGGCACGTGCATAGTTTCGAAATTAATTTCAACCGATCTAAAGTAGATACAGAGACGAGATAACTTTCAGAATACGTAGTTTAATCAGTGAATCTCGTGGTAATTTTAGATTTGCGATAAAAATAACAGAAATAAAGTTATAAAATTAAAACTGAAATTGCACTTTGGTTACGTCGTAGTTAAACTTTCCCTGCACCAATCTTAATAAAAATTACACTGATAGACTCAGGAATTTTTATATAACAAAGTGATAATAATATAATTTGCATAAATTGTAGCGTTAATAAAATGACGAAATGTAGAAATTTCCAGAACAATAGTAATTCCCCAGAGTAGGAAAGTAGTTCACTCCTGCGCTAAGATCTTTTAAACCAGATGCTTAAAATTATTCACTAAATATACATTATTTCACAATTAAATAAGTATAAACACTGGCACACCTAAGGTTTCGCATAACTGTTTAGTTACTGAGATATTTCAGATCTAAATCGTCTATGTGTTAGCAGAAAGTTGTATTTTGGCTCTGACGTCAGCGAAGGTATAAATCATGACGCGTGGTGAAGACGGGGTCTTTTCCGGGTTTGAAGTCGTGCTAATAAGATGTTATAAGCGTGTGCGCTGGTAGGTTGGCAACTCCGACTTAGGTTGGTAGCTCAGGTCTTCGGTTGGCACTACCAGGTTCGGCCATGATGGAACATTGTCGGGGGGGGGGGGGGCGTGGCATTTGTTTACTTAACATGAACTGGTAATTCTCATCGGGGTTTGGTCGGTTTCTACTTCTCTCCATAATCTGTGATTTTTGGAACGATTGTTCGATTGCCTAAGCAACTTAAGAATGCTGTTTGAACTTTGAATTTCATTCTAAATAAACTCTGAGAATTTTGGAAAGTGAACTGTTTTATTTCTGTAGCTGCTGTAATACCTTTTCAATATTTGGGGTCTTCAAATATTGTGGCGACCTGTAGCGTTCTAGTTGTGTCCTGGCAACATGGTCAAATTAAATTAAAGTATTCAACAAGTTTTCATCGGACTGGGAGGTGTGATCAAGAGAGTAAGTTAAGGCACATAGGCGATACTCTACCCCGGTGTCGGCTAAGTTCCTTACACACTGATATGAAAGAGACATATGAAACTAGTTTTTTAACTGACTTCAAAAAAAGGAGGAGGTTCTCAATTCATCGGTATTTTTTTTTGTGTGTATGTGTATGTTCAGCGATATCTTTGCCAATTTTGAACCGATGTAAATGAAATTTTTTTAGTGGATAGGGTATACCTCCAAAGTGGTCCCATATGAATTTAATTGAGAAACCACCCTTCTTCCCTCTTCCACCCCTTAATTTTTATACAAAACCACATTTTTTATTCGATCTCAATGAAACTTTGGATATATATAACCAAAAATACTGGCAACTTTTGGTTTAAAAAAACTGAAACCCTCTCCCCCTATCCAACCCCTTAATTTTTGCCATTTTTTTTTTTATGCAAAGCTACAGTCGAAACCATTTAACTGATCTCCATTAAAGTTGGTATATACTTATAGTTTTTCTTGGAGAAGGTTTCTAACAAAAAAAAATAAAAAACCACCCCTTTCCCCTTTACACCCCTTAATTTTATAGAAATTACATTTCTTATCTGATTTTGATTGAACTTTGCATATGTATACTTTAAAACAAAGAGAAAAATCCTGTCAACATTTGGTCTGCCAAAGCTCAACCCCCTCCCTCCTTCCACCCCTTTTATTATTGTCAATGTTCTTCATAAAAAGCTACACTCAACAGAGTTTGACCGATTATTATCAAAGCGTAATTTTTCATGGAGAATCTGACAAAAAAATAAATAAATAAAACCAGCCTTTTCTCCTTTACACCCCTTAATTTTTATACAAACCCACATTTTTTATCCGAATTCGATGGAACTTTGCACATGTATAGTCAAAAATAAAGAGAAAAATACTGTCAACTTTTGGTTTGAAAAAACTGAAGCCCTGTCCTCCTATCCACCCCCTAAATTTTTACCAATGTTCTTTATACCAAGCTACAGTCGACACCATTTAACTGGTCTCCATTAAAGTTAGCATATACATGTAAGTTTTCATGGAGAAGGTTAATTTTATAGAAATCTACATTTCTTATCTGATTTTGATTGAACTTTGCCCATGTATACTTTAAAACAAAGAGAAAAATCCTGTCAACATTTGGTCTGCCAAAGCTCAACCCTTTCCCTCCTTCAACCCCATTATCTTTTGTCAAAGTTCTTTATAAAAAGCTACACTCGACACCGTTTGACCGATTAAAATGAAAGTTGGTGCTTATATGTATTTTTTCGCGAAGAAGGTGTCTGAACAAAAAATCTAAAATCCACCCCCTCCCCCTATTAAACTGCTTAATTTTTATACACAACCACAGTTTTTATTCTGTTTAGACAGAACTTAGCAAATTTTTACTATGAAACAAAGAGAAAATAATGCCAACTTTTGATTTGCAAAAACTGAAACCCCCTATCCCCCTTTCCACCCCCTTGATTTTTATCAGTTTCTTTTTAGAAAGCTACAGTCAACACCATGTGACCAATCTTTATGAAAGTTTACACATATACATGTATTTTTTTTATGGATAAGATTTCTGACCAAAAAATAAAAAAAAAACACCATGGCTCCCCTTCCCTTAATATTTGTACAAAACCCACATTTTAATCAGATTCGGTGGAACTTTGCATGCGTATACTTTAAAACAAATAGAAAAAGAAAAATACTATCTATATAACTTTCACAAAAACGCAAACCATATCCCCTTTCTACCCTTTTTAATTACTGTCAATGTTCTTTATATAAAGCTACCGTTTCTTTCTGATGTTCAAGGAAGTATGCACATGTATGCTGCAAAACAAACAGAAAAATACTGTCTACATTTGGTTTCGAGAGTACAAACCCCCTCTCCTTCCTTTCCAACCCTTAATCTACAGTTTCTATCCGATTCTGAATGAAATTTGCACATGTGTACTTTAAAACATACAGAATAATTATGTTTAAATTAGGTTGCAGAAGCCCAACCCCTCTTCCCTTCTACTCCCACCCCTCCTAATTTCCAATGTTCTTTATAGATACCCACAGTTTTTATCAGATTTCCATGGAACACTGCACATGTATACTTAAAAACAAAGAGAAACGTAATGTCTACATTCTGTTTCCAAAACCCTACCACTCACTCTCTTACCCCATTTAATTTTTGCTAATGTTCTTTTCACAAAGTTACTGTTTTTATCTGGTTTCGATGGAAATTTGCACATGTATACCTTAAAACAAACAGAAAAATACTGCCCACACTAGCTTTACAAAAACCAAACTACTCTTCATCTCCACACCCATTAATTTTTTTTATACATACCTTCAGTTTTATCTGATATCAATAGAAATTTACACAAACATACTTTAAATCAATCGGAAAAGGCAGTCTACATTTCATATACAAAAGCCGAATCCCTCTTCCCCATTACCCTCACCCCTTTTAATTTCCAATGTTCTTTACAAACAGCTTTAAATCCCGTCAAAATCAATTAAGTTATTTTTATGTCATGGCATAATATTCAGTACCGGATTAACCACGTAGCAGGAGGTAGCGAATGCTACGGGCCTCGCGCCTCCTAGGAGGTCCCGCACCTAGGCTAGCTGGTGACCTTTTTTTATTTTTTAGCTCTACAAAATTCAAGGGCCTCTTCTTCACATTTGCTACGGGCCTAGCTAGTGCTGTCTTAATCCGGCCCTGATAATATTTATAAAATAAATGTGTCCTGATGTCTCAACATGTACTTCAGATTTCAACTTGGATTCCAGGCTTTCACATTATGAAAACCAATTAAAAATCTATACATTTTCTGTGTGATGCCGGAGCAAACAGATATATCCCAGATACAGATTTTCGTATGTGGTATGTATTAATGCCAAGATGTTACATGTTTCAGTTATCGACCAGCAGCTTTAACAGATGTTATGATAGGTTCGAAACATAGTCTGAACAAAAAATGTAAACTGACATTCCTTAACACAATACCCAATTCACCCCATTCGGGAAGTTGTTGTAGTATGCAAAGACAGAATTCTTTTTTGAAAGCAAGCGCTTTAATCCCTGTGCACCAGGAAGTTCGCAAAATGGGAACCTGCTGCAACATATTTAAAATAAACTATAATACCACTAAAAATTTAAAAATAAAACAATTGTTTTAAAAACATAAAAACCGCCTTAAAAAAAAACACTAAAAATTTTAAAATAACTTTATACCTTGCTTATGATAAAGTAAATCTAAATGGACAATATTTTACATAACTGTCATTGAAATTTTAACATTAATTAGTTATTTTTGGAGTCGGTGCCAGCGAAAGCATGACAAACAAAAAGATAAAAACAATAATACATAAAAAATCATGTTTCTGCTTACCTACAATTAATGCTAGAAATATGTTTCAACAAAACTGAAACATACAGATGATACACCGATATTATACTAACTGTAAAGCGTTTACTGCATGATGCAGCTAAGGATTGCAATCCCGCAGTGTTTTCAATCCCGCGGGATTTGCGCCAATCCCGCGGGATCCGTGCGGGATTGGTACAAACAGTTTTTTAACGCATATATTTAAAACATAGTTACTTAAAACGTTAATAAATTAAATAATAATTAAATTAATAAATAATTTTTAAAGTTAAATGATAAAAATTAACAGTTAACAATATTTTGATTGTCAAAATGGTATTAAAACTTTGTAGCGTGTCTTAAGTGTATTTCGAGGTTTTACATATTTGTTTTTTAATCTAAACCAATTTTTGAAATAAATAATAAAAATACAAAATATTGAGTCTTAGGTCATATTATGTGCCTTACAATACATCACGTAAGTTTAAAAATATGGTTTGCTTAATGGCCAAGTTACCAGAGTTTGTTTTTTAATTCTAAATAAACGTTCCATAACATCGAGAAAAGCATTCCATTTCACAAAGTGAAGTGAATATACTTTGTAAAGTGTAGACTTGGCTCAGAACAAGATCTCATAACTTTTTGTGACTGCACAAGCACGAGACTTGGCCTTTTTTGCGTGGTTCATTATTATATCTCCTGATTCCTTTTTCGATATTACAGTTGATTCAATGTTATTAAAAGAAACTATTCACCAACGCGTCAAGTATTTCAGATTTACTTATGTGGAGTAACGACGTTTTTAGAGTGGAAGGTAAATTAGAGTGGTAGGTAAATTAATGGAAAGATTGATATGCAACCACATCAGAAATATATGTGAGGAACGTAATTGGTTTTCAAGCAGGCAACATGGTTTCAGGCAAGGATATTCATGCGAATCTCAGTTGGTGGGATATATGCAAGATATTTCAGATGAAATGGACAAGGGAGGCCAAATTGATAGTGTAGCACTAGATCTGTCTAAGGCGTTTGACAGAGTAAGCCATAAAATGGTAGTAAATAAGGTAAAAACCATTGGAGTGGATAAGAAAGTGATTTGCTGGGTAGAAGAATTTTTAAAAGGTAGAAAACAGAAAGTTAGGGTAGGAAATGTAGTATCAAAAGAAGTGGAAGTAAAAATGGGTGTGCCACAGGGTAGCGTATTGGGACCATTGCTATTCATTATTCTAATGAATAATTGTGTTGCCTGTTTACTATCTGAAATTAGATTGTTTGCAGATGACATAATGCTGTATAAAAGAATCAAAACGATAGAGGATTGTAAACAGTTGCAGGGTGATCTGGACAGGATATCTAATTGGGTTAGTAAACATGGAATGAAGATAAATGCAAAGAAGAGTCAGCTTATTAGATACACAAATAAAAAACAAAAGGTTAATTATGAATATAAGGTGGGGAAAGAATTGCTTGCTGAAGACTTGAAATGCAAATATCTTGGAATTACTTTTGATAACAAACTTAACTGGGCAGGACACATAGGACAGGTGGTAGGAAAAGGTTTCAGAGTTCTGCACTTGTTGGAGAGAGTTATGAGGGGATGTACGAGAGAAGTCAAGGAATTGGGTTACAAAACTTTGGTCAGACCATTGCTCGAATATGGTAGTGTAGTATGGGACCCTCATTTTACGTATCAAATACAGGAGTTGGAGAGGGTGCAAAGAAGGGCTGCTAGATTTGTTTCTGGAAATTATCGCAGAATGCAATCAGTGACGGATATGATAAAGGAGCTGGAATGGGATTCATTGCAAGACAGGAGGAGGATGAGGAGGGTCATGGGAGTGTACAGGGCATATACTGGTGATGAGGCATGGAAAGATATTGCAGTAGGTATGAAAAGTAGTGCATGGAAGGGAAAAGATGACCATGACCACAAGCTGGCACTCGATTTCAGGCACAAGGGTGTAGGAAGATTCTCTTTTTTAGGTAAGGGTGTCAGGGATTGGAATGAGTTACCAAGAGAAACGATGAATAATTTACCGAAAACTTTGAAGGAATTTAAAGAAAAAATTTGTAGAGGGCAAATGTAGGTGGGTGCAGGATAGGGGGAAGATAGCTGTGTAGGGAAATTGCCACCGGAGCCTGTGCTCCATTGCAATTAAATTAAATTAAAAAAAAAAATTAATTATTTATTAGTAAGAAAGGAGACTTTCTCGGCGAATGATTGCAGTGAAGTCCTCATAGGTTGTATCTTCGGATTTTATTGCAAACACACCAAATTACACACGTGAGGAAGACGGCGGAAGCAGCCGTCGAAGTATGGTGTTGCTACAACACAATTCGTTGATACACCCGTGAAAATTTCATTATAACTTTTTTTTTTTAATTTTAGTCGAAATAATAACAAGGAGAAGAGGGATTAATCGAAAGCCTGAGCGGCACACGTAAGCAGGTGGCTTTCGTCAAAGAAACGCATTGAGGCAGCGGCCAAAACAATAAGTCAAAGGATATACAATTTCCTTTTGATAGCTGTTAAAAAATAAATAGGTACGGTACGCGATCGTTAAAATTACGATAACATTAGTTTCATATCAACGAATAAACAAATTTTCAGCCGAAAATTAGGAAATTGTCACAATTACTTTATCTGCAAATACAGAAAATGGGAATAATGAAATCGTGAATAAAAAGTTGTAACCGTGTAGTTCAGATAACGTGTGCGACACTTAAAAAATAATTATATAGTTAGAAAATCGTACTAAATACGCACCATAACTGAAGTTACAGAAATGTGTACTGGAAACAAACGTAAGTTTTGATGAATACGTAAAAGTGTATTTAATTACTTACGAATGACGAAGGTTGACAAAAACAAACGCTTGTTCACATGAGTCAAATGCCAACTGGAAGGGTACAGGCAAACAGTGCAAAATATCCGACAGAGAGAGAGTGGGACAGCGAGTTACGCAGCTGACACGCGTTTCCGCCGGATTTTGCGGATTGCGGATCCGCTCAATTTTGTGCGGGATCCGCCAGACTGTCTAATTATACGGGATCCCGCTTTGCTGGATTGCAATCCCTAGATGCAGCCTACCAACTGACACTGTAGCGCCTACGATATGCCTGGACGACTAACGAGGCCGAGCCACAGATTAAAATACTATTAGTTTTTTTCCCTAAGCTGGTTGAAGGCAGTTTTTATGTTTTTTGAAACAATTATTTTATTAAAAAAATCCAATATGAAAAATATAAATGGTATATCTGTGTCGACTTAAAGGTCTTTGCTTTATTGCTTGGTTTGCAACTTGGGTTCGCCAAATTTTGCTGTTTTTCGTGCGAATGGGACAGTATAAATAGGCAGTCTCCCTACGTTATAAAATCATGGCCTAAACGTAAATTTTATTCCTGACCAGAGAAATTTGTTACATGTCACTTTAGTGAATCCTGAAAAAATATATTTACCTCCATTGCATATTAAATTAGGACTAATGAAAATTTCATAGAGGCCATGGATAAACTTTCTGATGGATTCTTGTACTTGAAATCGAAATTTCCCAAAGTCAGTGATGCTAAACTGAAGGAAGGAATTTTTATAGAACAACAAATACAGTAATTAATGGCTAATGATTTGAAAGACTGTTAAATCCACTAGAAAATGCAGTCTCACAGTCTTTCAAAAAGGTATGTTGCAATTTTCTTGGAAACCATAAAGCAGAAAACTAATGTGATACAGTGGCTGATCTTCTGCATTCTTATGAAGGTATCGGATACAACATGTCCTTAAAAATACGCTTTTTGGACTCTCACTTAAACTTCTTCCCAGAAAATCTTGCGGCTGTCAGTGATGAGCAATGTCAGTGTTTTCATCAGCAAATTTCTACAATGGAAAAGAGGTACCAAGGCAAGTGGAGTTCTAATATGTTAGATGACTTCTGTTGGACCAAGAAGAGCGATGTTCCAGATGCAAAATATGTCCGAAAATCGCTATCTACCAGTTTCTAGGCAAGTCAAAATGAATAGTTATTTAGAGTTAGATAGTGATTTTATTACAAATTATAAATAAATTAAATGAACATCACAAAAAAAACTCCTGCCTGATGGGGGAAAACTAAAATTATATTTGAATTCAGCATAAAAAATTCTTCTAGAATCTCATGCTTTTGTTCTTCTGAAAGAAAAAAAGTTCATTTAATTTTAATAAGAATGGTATTCAATGCGATAAACTTTATTGCCAACAATATCTTCCAAATTCTGATTTTGCTGTTGCACTGCTTACCATTATACCGAGTTCAGGATTGGTATTGATGAGATCTTGTGACCATGTCATTTTTTTTTTTTTCTTCTTTTTTTTTTAGAATTACTTAGGGGTGACGGGAGGTGTAACGTTCGTCCTTCAACCATTTGTACAATTTGTCGATTGGGTAGATGTTTGTTCACAACAGATTTCATTGATAAAAAAACTCTAAAAGCTGAATCAGTTGCTTCTTGTTCTCAATTAACTGTCCTATTTCTGAAAGAATGTCCCCGACTTATATGTTGTTAATTACGGAACCTTAAGACAATTTGTTTGCAAGTATTTCTGTGAGGCATGGTTAACAAATGTGTGTAATAATGTAAAGTTATTAGAAGTACAATAACCTATAACTTGATTCCAAATACTAGTAGTTACAAGCATCGCTAAGCGATCTACAGACGAAATCTCTTGAGCAGCACACTATTTAATCTGGGTAGATCTAAATATTTTTTTCTGAAATGCAGTTTTATGTTTTTCAGTTATATCAATCTCAATTACTTCACAACTTTCCACAACAATGCTTCCAAATGTGTCATAGCTGAATTCTTCGATTTTTCTCACATCCACCTTTTAAAATGATTTATGACTTGCTGTCACTCTTTAATTGGTAGTCTACAGCTGTCTAACAGCAATCTGTGCTTCAAGTTATTGACGTGCATAATATTAGCGTGCACATGTACTGTCTGATTAGATGTCAAGTAAATTTGTGCTGCAATTTATTTTTTAATTCTTCAGAAATACTTTTTCGTTTTGAGATTAGTTCTTCAGCTAGAGCACATAATGGGTCATCATCTACTGACTAGATCCTTGGAATTTTTTTCAACATTACTGTAGATAGTTTTACCACTATCATGAATTTGGATTGTTCTTTTTTCTTTTAAACCATGAAAGTTTGCTCTGAATTAATGGTTCTTGATTATCGTGATGGCTAGATTTTCCCATAAGTGTCTCGAATTTTACACAAATGGTGCTATAACCACAAGTGTTCAATGACGTTTTTTGGTGTAGCTTCTTAATTTGATGTGCTGTCACAGGCAATAAAATGTTACTTACGAAATCCTGATAGCTTTAACAACTCATTTTGCTTTATGAATGTTTATATCTTTTAATTTGGGAACTGGAACAGACTGGAAGATAAATATTAATAACTGGAGAAAAGGAAAACACGGAAATATAAATTACAATTACCAGTGTGGTGTGTAAGTTTTATTTGAAAGTTTGTTCAGAAATAACATTTAACAAAGATCTTTAGAAATTAAACCAAAATTAGTAAATAAAATATAAATTGTTTCCTAATCAATATTCTATATTGTGTGGCTTTTAGACGTCAGTTAATCAGATTGTAATTATTATTTGGGAATATCATTGGTTTTAGGAATGGCATCACCTGCTGTTCCAGATCGAATGCAATTATATATTGAAATACCAGAAGCTGTAAAGGTGCTCCCGAAGTATGGTTAAGAAGGCATATGCTGATAGGACTGATAGTGTTCTGCAGTCCCATCCTCAGTTTGGGGCCTGAGATAGTAGTTTAATGGTTAACGCCACTCTGTATCCAACTTTGTTAACTTTTTTTTAGCTCTACGGATTTAAGGCCCGAGGAGACTATATAGACTACCCCTTTCCCGACTCAAGCCCCCCCCCCCTCCCCAAAATCAAAATCTACTGAAGGGCAAACCCCCCTGACCAAAATCCACTCAAGCCAAGGGGATCGAACTTCGGAATCATCTTATGAGATCACACCGCCTTAACGAGCACGACTGAACTGACATAGACAAACTGTCTTCCGTACAGGTATAGATCATTTACACTCTATTTTTATACTTTTTAACTCCTGATTTCTCTTAAACGGAAGCCCACCGGGCAGAACTGCTTTAGGGCGAGAAACCAGAGGTGACGTACTATTTACTAGATTTGTTCGTTCTGTTATCGCGATTTCCACACTTAAAACCTGTCCTAGTCAGTATTGGAAGTTTCCAATTCTTTGCTGAAATATTTTACAGTAAAAATCCCTACAAGTAATGAATGTTGGTACATAAATTACTTTGAAAAAAATCTTGACGGATGTTACATGTTAAAGAACCAGCCACTCATATCTCAGGCTGGTCAGTGCATTTTTGATAATGTTCGTCTGTTGTGAACAGTGGGATGCACGTCGTGTACCGTACTTTCTCTCTGTTGCGTAGCGTGAGCAACTGTTACGGAATGATTCGTGAGAGTGATGTTTGCAGCTAAGAAAGATGACGGCACAAATTAATTTGATATAAGCTCATTTAGGTACGGTTATTGAGACTAACGGGTAATACTGGTGTTTGGTCACATCAAAACAGATGCAACTCGATTTCTTCATGTTTCTCAAAACGGCGGAGTTTTAGAAATCTACCGGGGAGGAATAAGTGGATGTGTAGAATTATTGAGCGATCTTCGTGGTGGGAGAAAAGTTGCCAGATGGATAATGTAGGTGTTAAAACAACACTTTAAACTGTTACAACGGCAATGAAATTACGAGGGAGCCATTTTATTTGTAAATGGATACCGTGTTAAATACCAGTTTATTTTTTGTTATGATGATTATTCTATACGCGGATTGTTATTGATTAGTCGCGATGGTGCAATTTTCCTATAAACCTTCTCCCACAAATCTTTACTTTAAATGCTTTGAATGTTCTAGGTTTGTAATGTAGTATCGTTGTAACCTTTGCCGAAAAAAAAGCACACACACTGTTGGATATTTAATATTTGATGTAGTGATTTGATTTACGTTTTCCGCCTGTACTAACATGCTATAAATTAGAAAACGGAATAAATAAATTTCCAAAGTGATAAAGTCAAAAACAATATTAACAGAATCCAAAGAGCGAAAAGTTTATCTGAACGCTGTATGATCTTTGGTGGGTATCTTTTGAGGTTAAGAAGTGTCTATATTACATGCACATAAGGATTCTTGATTCTTGACTTGGGGGGTCCCCCTATAGCAGGTGATCGGGGCCCCATCAGCCGGCGTGCCCAGGGTACTCCCCCCACCCCCTTCCCTTCATAACGCTTCCCTGCCTGTATGTACTGGTTACGAACAGATTATCATTTTCTGCCCCGTCATTCGGTCACATATATCGCAGACTTTAAGCTAGACCATAAGCTTTTAAACTGAGAAAACACCGTACAAACCCGTTCGGTAGTTTTTGCGTAATGCGTAAGGAAGGGACAGACAGACACACACCGCTTGCAGCTTTATATTTGTAGAGATTCTGCTACTTGGAGACTTTTCGCAGTTATACCAACACGGATTAGTAGTGAAAAAGGGATTAATCAGGTGCTTTAGATACACCACATTTGCCAATAACAATCAACAAGACAACGTTACTTCTTTGACATAAAAATAACATGAATAGAGGCTGTGATGTAATGGTACATTAATTCAACGAAGAGGGATAACTTCTCGTAAACTTTAAATGGCAAATCGCAGTAAGGAAATTCTGTTCATAGGTGTTTGACGTAAAATGTATGATTGAAAAGTATTATTCTTGTCTGTTCCACAGCGTTGAGATAGAGAGAGCATTCTTTGACTGAGTAAACTCAGAAAGGGTACGATTCAGTCGTTCTTCGGCAGCCGTTACGTGAAGCAGTGCCTTCTGTGTTGATATAATTTAAAGTGTTTAGTTATCTTTTGTTTCATCTTTGATTATTTGTTTAGTAGCCCCAGTAGTCAGTCGTTCTTCGGCAGCCGTTACGTGAAGCAGTGCCTTCTGTGTTGATATAATTTAAAGTGTTTAGTTTTCTTTTGTTTTACCCTTGCATATTTGTTTAGCAGCCCCAGTAGTCAGTCGTTCTTCGGCAGCCGTTACGTGAAGCAGTGCTTTCTGCGGTGATATAATTTAAATTGTTTAGTTTTCTTTTGTTTCATCCTTGAATATTCGTTTAGCAGCCCCAGCAGTCAGTCGTTCTTCGGCAGCCGTTACGTGAAGCAGTGCTTTCTGTGGTGATATAATTTAAAGTGTTTAGTTTTTTGTTTGTTTCATCTTTGCGTATTTGTTTAGCAGCCCCAGTAGTCAGACGTTCTTCGGCAGCCGTTACGGGGAAAAGTGCCTTCTGTGATAGTTTTAATTCAAAGTGTGTGGTTAGCTTCGTCTCTGTATATTTGTTAGTCAGTAGCAGCAGCCATCGTCGGAACCGTTACGTGACCTAGTACCTCTAGTGATAATTTAATTAAAAGTGCGTAGTTAGTTGTAGCTTCATCTTTGCATATTAGTTTGTCAGTAGCAGCAGCTGCAGTCGTTGGTTGGAATCGTTACGTGAAGTAGTACCTCCAGTGCAAATTTAATTTAAAGTGCGTAGTTAGCGTAATCTTCGTCTTTGTATATTTGGTTATTGACAAAAGGCCTCCTACAGAGAACGCATAATGAGTCTGTTTTTCTCGTGTACTCCTTAGTTTTTCTTTCTGTAAGGTAGTATGTGTAGGGAGTCCCTACTAGGGACTGTGGTGGTTGTGTGCAGACGCAGGCTGAGGTGACTGACCTGCGCACCCAGCTTGCAGCTTTGGTAACAAGAGTTACACAGCTGGAAGCTGCCGCAAGTGAGTGCAGTAAATGCGGTATTGGTGAGCCTGTAGAAGCAAAGCGGCTCGCAGGTTCTCCCATACCTGTCATCGTACCTGCAGTCCAGGCCGAGACGTCGGAATCTATGCGGCCGTCGCCTAGTGGTGGCTGGCGTGTGGTGTCTGGACGTCGTCGGCGCATACGGGGGCAGTCGTGCAAGCCTGATTCCCAAGAAGGCGAGCTTGTACCACTGTCCAATCGGTTTGACGCATTGTCTGGAACTGATTCAGTCCTGCAATCGTCGGCCTGTGAGTTGGCAGCCCCACAGCCCGCTAAGTCTGGACAACTGCAGAAGGGGGTTTTAGTGGTCGGTAGCTCTAACGTTAGGCGCTTTATCGAACCCCTTAGGGAAATGGCGAAGAGGTCGGGGATGAATTCCGGTATCCATTCATTGTGTATTCCGGGAGGTCTGATCCGAGATGTGGAACAGGCCATTCCGGATGCCATTGAACGGACGGGGTGCAGCCAGCTGCGGATTGTGGCTCATGTCGGCACCAATGATGCCTTGCCGCCTAGGGTCGGAGGTTATCCTCTCGTCCTTTGGGCGACTTGCAGAAAGGGTGAACTCTGTGGCCATTGGCCGCAAGATTTCTGCTGAGCTGTCCATCTGCAGCATTGTCGATAGGACTGACTGTGGACCTCTGGTTCAGAGCCGTGTTGAGGGGCTGAACCAGAGATTACGGCGCTTCTGTGACAGTCATGGCTGCAGATTCCTTGATCTTCGCCCTGGGGTTTAGTCTTGTAGGAATCCCTTGGATAGATCAGGGGTGCACTACACACGGGAATCGGCTACACGGGTGGCAGGGGCCGTGTGGAGTGCATTGGTTTTTTTTTTAGGGTGAGGGAGGATTACCCTGAGGAAGAAATTCAGTTGCGGACAGCCAAGATAAATTCAGCACCGCGTGTTAGGGGTAGCTTAAAAGAATCCCGAACATTAAAAGTTCTAGTAGTTAACTGCAGAAGTGTTTGTAATAAACAGCCTGAACTCGAAAACGTTATTCGTAGTGCTGATATCGTAATAGGCACAGAAAGTTGGTTAAAACCGGATATAAGTTCCGCCAAAATTTTTAATAGTAACATGAACATTTTCCGTAAGGATAGGTTGCATTCCCAAGGAGGTGGTGTATTTATAGCTGTTAGTAAGTACCTCCCATGTAGCGAAATAGATGTCCATACAGTCTGCGAAATCATATGGATCAAGCTCAACGTAGCTAGGACAAAACTTGTGATAGGCTCCTTCTATCGTCCACCCGATGCAAGCGTAAATATTGCCGAGGCCTTGAGAAATAATGTAAATAATATAGAACGGCAATTTCCGGACCATACAATAATGCTAGGAGGTGACTTTAACTTGCTAGATATCGACTGGACTAATTACGTTCACGTTACTGGGGGCAGGGATAAAGCAGCTTGCGAAATCATTCTAGACCTCTTCTCAGATCACAATCTTGAACAGCTCGTAACTTAACCAACGCGATGCCTCAACGGTAACGAAAATATTTTAGATATAGTTGTTACAAATAGGCCTGAACTATTCACGGATATTTCTACCACCGCAGGAATAAGTGATCACAAAGCTGTAATTGCTACAGTAAAACTAACAACCACGCGCAGAAAGAGAAAAGAGAGGATCGTTTACATATTCGAAAAGGCTTCAAAAGAGTGTTTTAGAGCGTATTTGAGGCATAATTACCACACCTTCTTAGTAGCAGGAGGCACCGTTGAAGAGAGGTGGCATCGATTCCTACATATACTCGGGGAAAGTATGAACTTGCATATACCGAAACGGACAATCAGGGAAGAGAACGATCCCCCATGGTACACACGGGAGGTTAAAAGGTTACTCAAGAAGCAAAGGAAGATACATGCACGATCAAAAAGGACGATGCATCGGACTGATTTAGATAAGTTAGAGGAGATAAGGGGACGTGTTAAGAATGCGATGCGTGAGGCCTTTAATAACTTTCGTGAAAATTCTCTCTCTAAGAGCCTCACTGAAAACCCTAAGAAATTTTGGTCGTATGTAAAAAAAGTTAGTTGTAGTGGGAACAATAAGCCAGTTCTAATAAAAGACGGACGGGAAGTTGAAGACAGCCGCGACAAGGCTACCGTATTTAACACCGAATTCAAAAATTCATTCACGCAAGAAAACATGGAAAACATCCCCACTTTACCACATCGTGTGGAATTAGAGATGGATCCGATAGAAATTGGTAGCGTAGGAATTGTAAAGCAATTAAAACTCCTGAAGTGGGGTAAAGCGCCGGGTCCCGATGGTACACCGGTAAGAGTATTTTCTGAATACGCGGAGGATATTGAACCATTTCTGATAGATAGATAGATAGATAGATAGATATGTTCACTTTGATCCCATGTGAGAATAATCTCGGGGATGTGGAACAGTACATACACTTATTAGTAATGTCAATATTACTATATAATTGATAATATTATTATATATTGACAACAAGTTAGCAACAACCCATTAGTATAACCAATATCTCCTGTAATCTACAAATACAATCCCGAGTTAATTAATACTTATTATGTGGAACAGTGTATACACTTGTTACCAGCATCTAATAACCAGTTATTTTCTTACCAACCAGTTACCATGTAAGGTTTCACTGTAATTTGTGACTACATATTATATTATGTTAGTTGCTATTTATGTGGAACAGTACACACACCTATTAGCAATATCAATTATATTACCAACAACTCATAAGCAGTCAATTACTTAAAAACCTGTTAATATGATAATTTTTCACAGCAGTTTTTGAGTGCATGCTATCCCATGTTAGTTACTATATATAAGTGAAATTTTGTAAACAGTGTAATTAGTTCATTTGTCAAGTTTCAACAGAAAGAAAAACCATATATCATTTTAGTAATTGTGGATAATTTTGTCACCTTCCCCTTCCATACACCATATATACTATTTTATCAGTCATTCTTAGTTACCAAATTCCAAGAAGAAAATTCTTTTACAGAGTAAAATGGGTTCTGAAGCAGAAACTCTTTCAGTTTGGACTTAAAGTAGTTGGGTTTTTGTAGATAACATTTAATTTCTGTTGGTAATACATTGAATAAGGAAGCACCAGTAAATGTTAACCCTTTCTGAACAATTGACAGTGATTTGTAATCCTTGTGAATATTATATTTATTCCTAGTATTATGGCTATGTATGTCAGCATTAAGATTGAAGTGTTCAGGATTTTCTACTACAAATGATAATACAGAGTATACATACTGTGCTGGCATTGTTAGAACACTCAGGTTTTTAAATAGATTTCTGCATGGTGTCTGTGGGTTTGCTCCACAAATAGTTCTTATAGCACGCTTTTGCAATTTAAATACCCTCTGTGCTTGTGACGAGTTTCCCCAGAATGAGATGCCATAAGTGAGCAGGGAATGAAAATATGCAAAATATACTAACTTTCTGGTTTCTATATTAGCTATTCTAGATATTACCCTCAGTGAAAATGTTGGAGAATTCAGTTTTTTAAGAAGTTGTTGAATATGCTGTTTCCAGTTCAATTTGTTATCTATATATACACCCAGGAATTTTGTGAAACTGCTTTCATCGATTGCTTTTCCTTCTGATAATACATTATAGCTGTCCTTTGTTTTATTTTTTGTAACAAACTGAAGTAACTGTGTCTTTTCTACATTAAGTATTAGTTTGTTGGCATTAAACCACCTGTTAATTTTCTTTATAACTTCATTTGCTGTGTTTTCGAGGTTTTGTGCTGATGGGTCTTTCAAGGATATGCTAGTATCATCTGCAAAGAGCACCATGTGTTCATTATCACCTAGTATATGTGGGAGATCATTTATATAGATTAAGAACAGCAGAGGACCAAGAATTGAACCCTGAGGCACACCACATTTAACTATACCCCATTCTGAGTTTATAACATCTCCTGTATTAACATCTTTCAGTGATACACATTGCTTTCTATTTTCCAGGTATGATTTAAACCAATGTCCTGGCTTACCACTAACTCCATAGTGGTCTAATTTACCTAGTAGAATTTCATGATCAACACAGTCAAAAGCCTTAGCAAGATCACAGAATATACCTAGGGAATTTAATTTTTTATTCATTGATTCCAGTATGTTGTTTACAAAAGCAAAAATTGCTGAATCTGTTGAAACGCCTTGTCTAAAACCAAACTGTACTTTACTGAGTAGGTCATTTTTTTGTAAATGTGCATACACCCTTCTGTACATTGCTTTTTCAAAGATTTTTGAAAATGCTGGTAGAAGTGAAATGGGTCTGTAATTCTCAATTTTTGAGGTATCACCCTTTTTATAAAGCGGTTTGATTATTGACTTCTTGAGTGAGTCAGGGAAGATACCTTCTTCAAAAGAACTATTACAAATATGACTAATAACTCTACTAATGCTGGTGTTACATTGTTTCACTACATGGGTTGAAACCTCATCATAACCAAATGACTTTTTATTTTTGAGGGATTTAATAATTTTTTCAATTTCATTTTGACTGGTGGGAAATATAGACATAGGTGCTGTTTTTGGTGACAAGGATTTAAGTATTGCTAGAGCATCCATATTCCCAATATATTTTCCTTTTATTTTTTCAGCAACTGTTAAGAAGTAGTTATTGAAAGCATTTCCTACATAAGAGGGGTCAGTTACAAGCTTATCATTAATGCTTATAGATATAGGTTTATGTTCAAGGGATGATACAGTTGTTTCTCTTTTAATAATGTTCCAAACACTTTTTATCTTATTATCTGAACTACTAATCTCATCGTTTATGGCCAAACGTTTAGCTTCTTTTACTACTTTGGTTAAAATTCTACAGTAAGTTTTGTAATGTTGTCTGAGAAGCATATTATCAGTATTCCTAACTTTTACATACAATTCCCTTTTATGTCTGCAAGATGTTTTAATACCAACTGTAACCCAATTTTTGTTTACTCGTTTTTGACCAATTGGAACTAGTTTTGTAGGGAGACACCTTTTGTAAATTTCTGAAAACCTTTGGTGAAAGTAATTGAATTTATTGTTTACCCCTTTTAATTTATAAACAGTGCTCCAGTCCTCATTGAGAAGTTCATCTGTCAGATATATTCCGTAAATCACTAGAAGAGAGAAAAGTACCTTCTATCTGGAAAATAGCCCCGGTAATTCCCGTTTTTAAGAAAGGAGATCGGAGTGATCCTAGGAATTATCGACCCATATCTCTAACATCGGTCTGCAGCAGAATTCTGGAACAAGTCATATGCTCGAACATAATGAAGTTTCTAGATGAGAACGAGTTACTTATACCATGTCAAGACGGATTTCGGAAGAAGAGATCGTGTGAAACACAATTGGCCCTATTTTCCCACGACATAATGAAAGTTATCGATGCAGGTTCGCAAGTTGATGCAGTTTTTTTGGATTTTCAGAAAGCTTTTGATTCTGTGCCACACAACCGACTTTTAGCGAAGATTCGAGCTTACGGTATTTCGGCTCAGATTTGCGAGTGGATACGTGATTTTCTAACTGGTCGATCACAGTATGTCGTTGTTGACGGGGAAGCCTCATCTAAGATAAATATTACTTCGGACGTTCCTCAAGGAAGTGTAATAGGTCCACTTCTTTTCTTAATATTTATAAACGATCTAGGTGACAACGTCAAATGCTGGTTGCGATTGTTTGCCGACGATGCGGTTATCTGTAGGGAAATAAGGTGCTCCGACGATTGCTTAGAAATTCAGCGTGATTTGGATGCTATTTTCGATTGGTGCCGTAAATGGCAGCTTACACTTAATTGCAAAAAGTGCAAGGCAATGCGAATAAGTAAAAAGAAGAATCAGTTTGTTCACGAGTACAAAATAAACAATTCAGCTGTTGACACGGTTGATTCCGTGAAGTATCTGGGGGTGATAGTACAAAGCAACATGAAATGGGACATGCACATAACTTCCGTCGTAGGCAGGGCTAATTCTAAATTACGATTCATAGGTCGTATTTTGAGGAATTGTAATGCTCAAACAAAGGAGATAGCGTATAAAACACTAGTGCGTCCGCATCTGGATTACTGTTGTGGGGTTTGGGATCCGTATCGCAAGGTTCTGATTGACTCAGTTGAGAGGGTGCAGAGGAGAGCCGCTAGATTCGTGACTTGTTGTTACAGCCCTTATGAAAGCGTCACAAAATTGATACATAGATTGGGCTGGGATAGTTTGGAAGACAGACGACGTGGCTTGCGTGCGAAAAAATTTAAATTTCGAGTGCAATGAAATACTTCTTCCGCCAACCTATTTAGGTCGCAATGACCGGAGGGATAAGATTAGAGAAATAAGATGCCGTACTGATACTTATATGTATTCCTTCTTTCCTCGCACTATTCGGGATTGGAATGGGCGGGTTTAGGATTGGTGCTTAGCACCCTCTGCCACCCACAATGTTTGTGATTTGCAGAGTATGAATGTGGATGTAGATAATTCATAGGGAATGAAAACGGTTTACAAACAATTTTTACAAAGGCCATTTTTGATATAAAAATACAATTCTATATTTAAACATCTAATACAAATAGATTAATGTAAGCTTTGTGGTAATTTTTAATAAATACAATGATATGTATTTTGAAAAATTCCATGTAGGCCTATGTGGATTACAGAAAATACTGGTATATGTAAGAGTGTGATAGTTGGTGTGTGCGATTAGAAGTACTACAGTATATGATGCATTGGGTAAATTCGGAGAATAAATCAGGGTTTGGTATTTCCATTTTACATCAGTTAAGGGGGTTTCAGTATTTCTACTTTCACTAAACTCCCGAATAAGGAAAGGCAAGGGTGATATGATCATAAGAGTAAATGTACAATAGTAATTATGAAGTTCAAATAAAATTAAGTAAATAACTTAGCAATTCATTAATGGGGACCAAAGAGACAATGCGGCTGTTCACAGTGTTGATTTGGGTACAGAAATGAATAAAACGGTGCGGTGTCACAGTGAAAAAATGTTAGTAACTGCAAAGAAGTTTGAATATTATAGACAGTAATTGCAAAGATTAGTTTCACACACTCACAATTCGGAACGTTGGGGCGAAATGTACTGTCACGCGAGTGATAGATAAGCGAATAATCAATAAAAATTATCTGAATGTTATGTACACTCTGGGAGGACGCGAAAGGAACCGAACATGCGGCCATACATGGCGGGGCTGTCAGTTAACTTATCAGTCCTAAGAGAGAAGCCAGGAAATACCATGTACCTATCAAAGCTGAAAAGCGGCCCGGATGAAGTTTTGAATGGAAAGCGACATTAATGGCATACAGTAAATACAATTTATTGCAGCTCACCAGTGGGTCGGTTATTTTCCAGAAGTCTTGTAAAGTTACAGTTGTCGCTGTCGCTGATTTTGTATGGATTTGTAGTATAGATTTTAGTGGTAATGAAGGCAGAGCGTTTCCAAGCCAGCGCATTAGTATGAAGACTACACCGCTACTATATGACACCGGCGGCAAGGTCGCTGGTCTTGCAGTACTTACTGTGGGAAACTCAAACAGCACGACTGGTACACGAGGCTTACACACTATGAGCACATAAACCAAACGGATGTTCGTCGTGACAAACAGCCAATGAAATGAAGGCTTTCCCCACCTCCCAGAACCGAGGGCGCCTTTTTGCGCGCACGATTCGCCCTAGACCGTGATGTGAAATTTCGTAGGGCAGACTTGTTACTATCCAAATATGCCATTTTAGGCATTTCTCTATCATTCTCCCTCTGCTAGCTCGGAACACATTCTGCGTTAGTTTTAGATCCTATGGTCCACCATTCCAATATCGGAAAACACCGATTTTATGTATCAATTACATGTAACTGTACCATATCGCCGCTTTCAACAAGAAATCAAGTAGTCGCAACTCTTCATATCATTTCAAGGAGCACCTACGTCCTGATTTTAAGCAAATTAAGTCTCTGTGTGTATTCTAATCCTAGCCAGAAGCTTACAGATGCCGACTGGAAGCCAGAAGTACCTCAGCCGACAGTAAGTGGTCTCTAGGACGGACCCACAGTGGGTAAGTTCGCCACTCACTCGGTCTACACGCGACACAGTGACATCTTGCCGGATGAGAGAGGGAAGACAACGAATCGTATGTGTGCACATACTAAGTGAATGTGGGAGGAAATGCTGGCAAATAAAAAAAGTCCGTGGGTGGGAAAATTCATTGCACAATTTTGAAAAGCGCGTGGCGAGTTAATTTCCAGAATCGACTGATTGTAAGCTCGATGTCCGGAGAGGACAACCCGAATTTTCTTCAGGGAAAACGAGGAGAGGACGTGGTCCTGTTATTTGATTTTGGACTAGCGGCTCCCAAGACCTAATCGTTGCTTGTGGATAGTGATTGGCATGACGTGACTTCTGTTCGTGGTCTGTTGCTGCCGCTGTCCGACAACTCTTCACGTCAGCTCAAGTCGCTGGACGGGAGGCTGCTAGCTGCATGAACACGACACACTCCACATCTCCGGTTATGGCTTCACACGATTGTAGACAGCCATGGTACTACGCTGCATCACGCTGCTCTCGTCAGCGAACGATAAAACGACTAACTCACGCCACAGTTTAGCCGAACTAGAGCCGTAAAAGTAACGAGAAATTATGTACCCGTATGTATTCGGTGCTAAACCAATCAGTACCCGTTACTTTCGAATCGTTACTCGTTACTTTTGATATATAATCGAACACCGGCAAGAAGCATCGAGTCGCGTCGCATACGGGACGACTTCGTTCGTACTTGGTAAAGTTTAAGTAAATTGTTTATTTAGTAAAATAAGTTTAGGTAAGTTGTTCGCTTGGATAGAACTTAAAGTAATTAGTACATGGATCTTACGGAAAACCTTTGAATGTACACTTGATTTACTGTGCTGAATATTATATACGAAAGAATAGTCTAATTTCAAAACAAACACCTGCTTGCATACAAGAAAAGACCTGACCTTTCACCTGACTGTGGCATATCTAGTGACAATAACTATTGACGGTTATTTTTTAAAATAGCCTACTCGAAACCCTGCATACAAGCCTGATATGATTATGGGACATGTATTTAACAAATATTATAATCTCATCAAAGTACTTCGTTTTCAAATAGGTGGTTTCACCACTGTCTTCCTTTATTCTTTTCATTTATTTTTGTAAATTCTTCATCTTTTTGTGATTAGATTCGGATTTGTTGTTGCGCCGTGGTTACAACAAACATTCAACATCAAAGCCAGTGCCAGTTGATCACATGAACCCTGTGGTAGTAATACAGTAGCTAACACCAGGTGTAATAAAAATGGCTTAACTGGGTCATCAGGGGTTGATTCCATTACTTTTAATTAATTTTGGGCGCCTTTTAATTCATTTTGATAAACGGGGTTAACTTTCTTTTTAAATATTGATAACAGATTCATAACATAGCATCTGCAAACCTTACAATTTATTACATCATTTATATTTGAACAAAAGACAATTACAGCTAAATATATCTGGCACATGTAAGTTTACAAAGGAAAACACAATCATATAGAAATTCCGTGATTAATAAATTGTCCAACCGAATTAAATTTCTGCTAGCTCATAAATATATGTTTGGCACAAGAGTTTCTCTACATCTGCAAATCACTTTGCGGGTCGTTTTTCGGGTATCTACGGAATGAACTGGAAGCTTCCAGAATGCAAGTCACTAACTGTTGCACTCACCAAACGGTCCACGTGGTCTTGAGGATATCATCATTTTTGATGCACTGTATACAGTATAGTTACTATCTGCAACTAATAGCCGGAGTCCAACCATGGGCTCAGAAACTGCCTAATCATTAATAGAACTCATCGAGACTTTAGACATAGCGCGTCGCTACGAATCCTTCATAATCACTTGTCGCTCTGTCCTCCTCAGATCCCAAGCACAAGATGTCCTCTCCCAGGGTGCAGAACGTGTCGCTCCACTCTGATCCCCACTCCTTTTTTCTCCTCATCAGTCGCCGTTATCTTCTGACCGGTATTTCCCCCAGAACAAGCAAAATAGACCCTTATGTTAGAACAAAATATGGATATTCTGTGTTCATTCGTCAGTCACTCAACAGCTTATCCCGCCATTTTCGGAGCATCCCGAATTCTCCCGAAACTACACAAACAGCTCAACTATAGAGGCTTTCTCCACTGTCTTCCAGCTGATTCAAAGGCTTGCGGGATGAGAATTCCCGTTGCTGTCCGTCTCTTCAAGGGTTCCGCGTACCTGGCCGTAACGGTATTCGACCCAAACGCAGCCCCTTCTTCTTTTGTTCTGTTTCTGGAGGCTGCCTTTGCCTCCAACCCTTTCATTAATTTTTATTTGCTGAGTATTTCATGTGGTACACCAAATGTGTCTCGGATCACATCTGTTACACAGGTAAAAGGAATAAAGTCATTGTACCTTGTTCTTTGTTTATGGAATTCTGGATCATAACAAGTGCAGAGATGTATATCATAAACTATTCTTAGACAACTCTTTTATATGGTAATTACACTATAAAATAAAATAGAAGGTATCAAATCTTAAAATAAACAAATTTCATAAATGTTTTAAATCGATAAACCTCACTAATGAAAAAAACAGTAACTATTTCAAATTATCTATACAAATTTTATATTTATTAATTATGCACTGTAAATTTTAAAGTTAAACAAAATAAAAACTACAAAATTAGTCTTTACGTTGTCAAAATTAGTTACCCGCGTCCATAACATACATTAAGCTAAACATGGTCCCTGGGGTGGTGCTAAATGGGTGACAGCGATCAGATGCCGCCTTACTGCTCTTCTGGGCCTCAGACTTCCATACAAGGACAATAAGCCCCAGCTAAACATTTGCCAACTTAACATCGAAGGCATCAGTAGAGCAAAGTGGCAGTACTTATGATCACTCTTACAGAAATACGTAGTTGATGTTGTCATACTGCAAGAAACTCACACAGAGAACGACAAGCAGCTGCTTACTAGAGGGATACTACCGGGATATAAAATGGTAACAGCACAACATCATGCAAAATATGGCATTGCAGCCTGCAGTAAGAATGACATATGTCACTACAAGGTCATTCCAGCAGAGTATCATCCAACTTACTTTCCTCTACAATCGAGGTGCACAATTTTGTGGTTACAAACATCTACAAGTCACCCGCTGCACCTTGGCCAGAAACTATTGGCTTGGTTCCCACTAAGATATCATTATTCTGGGAGATTTCAGCTCCCATCATACGGTTTGGGGATATAACGGAATGACGAGGACGGATTAAATTAATAGAATGGGCTGATGTCACAACTTGACGTTAATACATGATCCTAAGACAAAGGTACATTTCATTCCGCTCGCTGGAAACAAGACTACTCACCAGACCTTTGTTTAGTCTCTTCTGGCTTAACAGCTCCTTTCTGCCACGCAAGGAGACAAGTTCTCGGTGACTTCCTCACAGTCACATAGACCCATAATCTATAAAATAGGAATCCAGATACCTGTTATCCGATCTGCCCCTAAATCTCGTTGGAACTTCCAGAGAGCAGATTACTGACGCTGTAATTCGATGGATCAAAGCAGTCCCAGAGAATTATGCAAGGTTTTATAGGACTAATAAAAGCTGCAGCGAAGAGAGCCATCCCACAAGGCTTTAGATAAGAATATATTCCAGGATGGAGTAAGGAGTGAAGCAGACTTACAGAAGAATTTGAGGAAAACAGCTCTGACGAGAAGGCAACTAAACTACTGGATCACTTGACATGCTAGAAGAGATAAATGGATAAAAACTCTTAAAATCTGAATTTTTACTCATTCCAATAGAAAAGCCTGGTCTCTTATTCGTAAATTAGATGCTACATTAATACCTCAAGGACACACTCATCCATTAATGTGAAATCAATAGCAAATCACATTGCATGTACTTCTAGAACAAAAAAGAACAAGCAGTTCATTAGAAGGGTCAAATCTGAGCTTAAACGTCTAAAGCGCGAAACTCAACCTCACTCTATAGAGTATACTCCCATCCATTCGCATTACAAGAGGTTCAGGAAAGGTTTAAAGACTCTTCGAAATGGAAAAAGCTGCAGGATTAGATGGGATTTGTCCAGAACTATTGAAAAACTGTGGACCAGCTGCATATCGTTGGCTTGCTTCATTCTTCAGCTCCATACTACAATCTGGAAGGCTTCCTCAGATCTTCAAGCGAACAAAAAAACATTTCTTTGCTTAAACTAGGAAAAGATCCAACTTTCCCACAAAGCTACCATCCGATAGCATTAATCAGTGTCACTTTAAACTTAATGGAAAGGCTTATATTGAACAGAATAGCTCCGGAAATCGAAGCTCTGATCTCTGTTAAACAAGCTGGATTCCGTCCCAGTCAGGACTGTAGTGATCAGGTCCTGTCTCTTACCACCTACTTGAAAGAAGGTTATCAGAAAAAATGAACAACGAGTCTATATTCCTAAATCTTTAGGCAGCATACGATACAGTTTGGAGAGAGGGTCACCTTCTCAAACTGATCTAAGCAGTACCTTGCATAAAGATAATTTCTTTACTGGAAAACCATGTTAAGTAACCGCCTGTTCCAGGTGCACACTGAGTTCAGCAGGAGCAGATTTCACAAGCTAAATAATGGTCTACCACAAGGCTCGGTTCTCTCCCCTATAGTTTTCAATTTAGATACTAGGACCTGCCAGACACAGTCTCTCTCAATTTGTGTATGCTGATGACGTCATTCTTACAGTACAAAGAACTAACTTCGTGGAGGCTGAAGAAATCCTGACTCATGACCTTCAGGAAATGGAGGCCTACTTTCGAAGGTGGCGCCTTCAACCTAATCCACAGTAAAACAAATAGCTACATTTCATGTTAGCAACAAACAAATGAACTACCAGCCAAATATATTGTTCAGAGACCAGATGTTGAAGTATATAGTACTCCAAAATACCTGGGTGTGACATTAGACAGGTCCCTAACCTACAAAAGGCACCGTCAGAATACAGCTACCAAGCTTAAAAGTCGGAACCATTTACTTCAGCGGCTGGCAGGAACTTCATGGGGATCTGATGCAAATACTCGTACATTAAGAACAATAGCCCTATCCTTGGTTTACTCCACAGCTGAATACTGTTCCAGCGTGTGGCTTAATAGCTCTCACACCATTTGGTGGACGTTCAGCTTCGCCAAACAATGCGCATCATAACTGGCTCGCTTCTATCTACACCTATTCAGTGGCTGCCGGTGCTCAGCAACATCCCACCACCTCACATCAGAAGACAAAGGTTCTAATAAAACTATGGTCGAGAATTCTGTACAACGAGGCTCTTTCCATCCATGGAGGTATTAGTGAATACAAAACACGGCTAAGTCACGTCGCCTTGCCTGGAAGACTTCTGTCAGTCTAATATCTAACTCCTTTAGCTCTAAAGATAGCTGGACAGCGGAATGGGCATCGTAAACACCACAGGGCATAGTGCAAATTATCAATCCCTGCTCAAAACTACCAGGATTCAACTTATCGCTGTCAATTTGGTGCAAATTAAATAGGATTAGATGTGGTAGGGGAAGAACTGCTTCAACTCTCCACAGCTGGGGATGGAAAGATTCTACATATTGTGACTGCGGTGAAATTTTACAAACTGTGTCACACATCGTGCAGGACTGCCCACTGCGTGACTTTGCTGGTAGTCTGGTAGACTTAAATTTGGCTACGCCGGAGGCAGTGACCTGGTTGGAGCGCCTCTGTGTCATGTTATAGTGGTTGTGACTGGAGATCTTGTCTCAGTGGCCGGCTGTGGGCATTCTGCGATGAACTGTGTCTGTAAATGTGTGTTTACTTTGAAACAAGATTGTTCACTGAATACATTATAATTGTTGTTGAATATTGTAAATGTCATATAGAATCATATGCAACATAAATAAATAATCGTTAAAAATATCAAAACTTAACAGTAAATAATATTAATTACATTAAAATAATGTTCGCACAATGTGTTTGTATACGAATATTTTTCTTTTTAACGAAATGAATTCAAATAAAAATTCCTACAATTATGCACGTATGTATTGTGGTGTATCGCTACACTACAAAGTAATATTCGCCATATGCTAGGTTCTTTGCTCAGACAGGTGGACAGTTCATACAAAGGGTGACAGGTTGCTTTGGTATGCGACCTTGAGGCAGGTACCGAGGAGCCGTTAGGGTGTGGAGAGAGCACAGTAGACTAGGGATGGCGATTCTCTCCGAAAAAGATCGATTTCTGAATCGATTCGAATCGAAGTTTGAAAATCGATTCACAAAAAAATCGAGGTCTAAAAGATCGATTTTCTAAAAATCGATTTTTTCAATTTTTTTTTTTTTTGTTCATACTTTTAATACAATTCCAATCATGGAAAACAAAAAGGACACTATAATAATCGATCTTTTATCATTTTTAAACTAATTAAAAATTTGTTTTGCAACTAAATGAAAGTATCAGGTATACAAGAGACATTTATGTCACAAATTTGTTGGTTAATAAACAGTTTTGAAATGATATAGTTTACAGTTCCCAGTGCTTAATATCCAAGCTTTTCAGGAACAACAGTCTGTCCAGTCTAATAGGATTTTATTTGTTTATGTTTATTTGGCCTTTGGTACAAACCATACAGCCAGCTTAGTTACAATTTGGTTATTTATACATGTGGATTTTGAATAGTTCTGACGTCTGGTTTTCTTTGTTATACGTTCCTCTACTGGACATCATAAAACACATGCTCAATATAACACAATATAATAAAATATAACTATAAATATAATATAAAGCACAATAATACAATATGATACAATAGTGCAATAAAATACAATATAAAATTCATAAGATACCGTTTTTACATGAAATATTTACCCCTTAAAATACAATATATAATATGCATCATGTAAGTACAAAATTCAGCATACAAGTTTTCTAAATTGTTCCAGTGGTTACATGTACACTTAAGCCACAGTATAAAATATACAGCCTTTGGGTACAGAAGTCAGCAGACTGGTTATCTCAAAAGAACAGTAGTTACCTTTAAATGTAATGTGAGGTTTAGAAATGTGAATGTCATATTTCTATGTTGTTCTTATTGCAAAATTGAAGAGAATCATGAAGATTTCCGCCCTATCTTCGTGGAGAAGGGTCTGCATCTTGGAAGGGAATTCCACCCCGTTTAGTCAGCTCTTCTATTAATTCAGTTGATTCTGTCCAGCGGCGTCCACAGGCAAAAAATATATGATCCACGTTCTCGACACTAATGCCATCACATTCACAAATGGGGGAGGTGACCGCATTAATCCTAAAGAGTGGCTCGCGAAGCGTCGTGGTTGAATTTAAGCCTAGAGACAAAGGTTGTGATCTTCCTTGAGATTTGGATGCTGTCGTGACAGTGTGAACGTTCTAATAGGATCCATGCAGTTCCGCTCATCACTTGCGATGTTGCCGGCAATAATAATAATAAAAAAGGCGCTCGCAAGGTGCTGATGATCCCACTGTACAGATATACGTCTTGGCTGTTGAGTAAAAGTGACGTAAATTGATTTTTTTTTTTTTGTTCTTGCCAGTAAAGTATATGATCATACTTCAGGTACACAACTGCTTGCAATAAATAATGTTTAAATTCTTTGTTTAAACGCTGACTTTCATGTGCAAGTGCATTACAAGTAGAAGTGTTTTTTCACATTCGATTTTCACGGGTGAAATATCGATTCACTGGATCGATTCAGTACTATAAATCGATTTAAAAAATCGATTTTTTGGGTCCAAAAGATCGATTCTTCGATTAATCGATCTCAGATCGCCATCCCTACAGTAGACTGCCGGCGGTGGTTGTGTGCGTGGCTAGACGAGTAGAGGGAACGTGATGTGCAGCGGCTAATGTTAGCCCGTGCTGCTGTGGTGTTCTGTGTTCCATGTCGCCTATGGAGCGGATGAGGCCATCCAACGGCCAGCAGATGGGTCGTCACCTAGGAATACCACTGTAAGCAGACCTGGCGCCTTCGGAAAAATGGTAACTGCATGGAGATCTTGATAACCATCCCAAGCAGTGTCGTATTGATAAACAAAACCTGTCACCCTAGAGATTCTCATCACCCTGCTGTGCTTAGTGAACGGACATCTAACAACCCCTGAGAACTGATACATTGAAACTATTGTATTACACGTGGATTGATTAATTGTAACTGACAAGCAATTGTTGTAATAAATGCCAGTGTCAAACTTAGGTGAAACGGTGTTGCCAACCTGTACAGCAAAATCCAATTCCACTTTTCAATAATTTCATTTAATAATAATAATGGTTTTGTTGATAGAAGAATTAGATTAAAAAGTAATTTAATTTTAAAAAAGGAGTACAAGTTGTACGCTTCAGTATACGACGAACGAAGTTCATACTTCATTCTTTCGTTCACATTCAAAATATGTTTTTAATTGCGATAGAGCACATACACCGGTGGTAATTTCCCACTCATCCGCGTATCTGATTAATGATTTTCGTTTTTGATCTAATAATTCATTGACTGCTATGTCAAATTACTTCTGACACAATTGAGCACTAGCATGAAGAATCGCATGAATGACTTCGTTAGTAATTTGTAAAGTTAAAATAAATTGAGGTTCATTGAGTAAATTTAGGTAAATTGTTCGTACATTTGATTTACTGCACTGAATATTACATACTTCAGAATAATACCTAATATCATAATCGCAGCACACTAAAATCAACTAATTTCAAAACAAACATCTGCTCATTCAATCGCTGGGCGAACCGTTCCAGTTCCCGCATGACGCATGATACGTCGTGTTCGTTCGTTTATCGAATCAAACTGACATCTACACGACAAAAGCGAGTAGCGAAATGAATTTGTGAGTAACGATTCGGTATTTCGAGTCAGGCGACGAACACGTTACTCAGTAACGCATACATACGGTTTGCTACAGCTCTAAGCAGAACTCAGTTTTGAATAACTAGTCACATCTTTATGTGCTTCACGGAACTCATTTGAGAAACTTCATGCCCTCTACTGAGCTCAGCCTATGTTTGTAATTAATAATTTCAATAACTTTTTGTTTTTATATTATTATGAATTTACGATTATACTCATTAATAAAGTTCATTATTTTATTTAACTGAACGGGGATAAACATGCTCACATTTAATTATAAATTAGTGGGTTTTATTTATAATATGATAATGTTGCCAATCCTCTCCTTATGAATAATTAATTTTCGAATATATAGTCAGTTGCATAAAGACTGAACCCACTAGCAACCAATAATTATCCTCGACAAAGTGACAGAAATAATTCAGTAGTAGGCAGATGAGAATAAACGCTCAGTTGGTTAGATGCTGTACTGTGCTGGTTGATAGAGTGGAATGATCTTCTCTTCTCCGCGGCGAATTTAACATATATAAAGAATTCAGTGGCTTAGGTTTAATACAAAGCAAATAAAATAAATACGTCGCATATTATCTGATTTTTTTCAGATAACTTCAAGACTTGTTCTATAACCTCTCTTTTCAGTGAGATAATACGTTAGTTTTAAGACGTTTTGTTGTTAATCCGTTGAAATTTTATCATTGAGAAATATATTTAGTATGGAGGCATTTGGTTTCATAAATAGAGAACAAATCGACGGCGGGTAAATTAACTATTGGTATTAGTATAATGCTCTCGGATAGCTAACCGAATGAACATGGCGTATACTTAAAATCTCCGTCGGCAGAAGATGGTCACTCGGCTAGCTATCCGAGACCGTGTGAGAAAGAGTTTGTTGTTATATGACTACTGGAAAATCACAAAACTGGAAACCATTAAATTTATTTTGAGTACTGCCTGTATGTTTTTTAGTTCTCTTTCCAATGTACATGGTAGATAATATAGTCGTACTTGATTGGAGTCTGATGCAAAGATTCACTGTGGTTTTAATAATATGCACACTGAAATTAAAAACATAGTGCACCAGCAGGCGTACAATCGACGTATACAAATTCTGTAGCAAAAAGTCAGATGATAATTTTTCGTTGTTTGAATTTTGTTCGTTATCTACTTCTGCTTGATTTCACGATTTACACACATTCTATCGCTAGTTGTTGTGAAGTGCTGGAGACTTGCGTGGTGGCATGAAGTGAGTGAAAGCATCGATAGTCGAGACTTGAAGCTTAGTCACGTATATTACGCTCGACTGATAGGCCTGGATCCAGCGGAGGGCATATTTATGTTGGGACGGACGGCTGCGGTGACTGATACATGGAATAGCTGCAACGGCTGCAGATAAAACTGACCGCCGGTGGATCTGCGGTGATTCACAACACAGTTTTTATTCCCCCGCTATCCCTGTTAGAGGTGAAACTTAACACTACACTATTGCTGCCTAAAAAAGTATAGTTTTAAAAAACTAAAAAACTAAAAATACTTTTGTATCAATGAAAACTAAAATACAAAGATTTTGTTCGATATCAATAGGATATACCAAAATACAGTATAACGTAAGTTTTGAATAAGTTTGTAATACGAAAGAAGGCCTTGACCAAAGAATTAACTTTAATGTAAAAAAAAAAAAAAAAAAGGCGTGGAGTGATGATATCAGTTGTCGTAAATTTGTTCATTGTTAGTTATAGGTAAAGATAGAGTTATTATGAAAAGTAGGTAGAGAGCACAGCGTATTTTTTTACAATAAAGTAATTTTTGGTCAACTTTATTCTTACTTTAAGCTTATTCAGAAAATTAAGTCATACTGAATTGTGGGACATCCACAAGTTGCTGAACAACATCTTTATTTTTAAAGATTATTTTTAGCTTTTGGGTGGCCGCGTAGCTCAGGCGGTAGAGTTTCTGACCGCGGCCCGGACGACCGGGGTCGATTCCCCTCGAAACCGAGGATTTTTCCTCGAAGCTCAACGCCCACTCAGCCTGCTGTCAAATGAGTACCGCGAGAAGGAAAAAGAAAAAGGGTCGGACGTGTCGCACTCTAGTGCCTACGGTCGGGAAATAGGAACTCGGAGCTCTACCTCCGCTAATCCTACGGGAATACGGCTTGAAAGCTGTGAAAGCTGTGAACACCCACTGCCTTTACCTTTCTTTTATTTTTAGCTTTTTAGTTCAAATTGCTACAAAACCGTAGATTTTTTTAGTGTTTAAAACTATATTTTTATGTTAGTCTTAAACAAAATTGAATATATAAGTAATGACGATACTCAAGTCTTAGCATTGCATGTGTGACAGTGAACTTTAAATTATTTCATTCATTTTCGCGAAACCTAGCTATTTTATCTAACGCGTCAACATTGTTAGCTTGGATCAATCGAATTCTTCCGTTTGGAGACCGTAGGGAGGCTTCAGGTGACTGATTACATACGCCTGTACGGCAGCATCGTAATCCAAGCAGAGTTTGTTTAACATAGGAAGCTGTTTTGAATCTCATGTTTCCATTCAGTGGAGAATGTGCTGAGGCAGACGCCTGTGTGCCTGGTAAATGCACAAAACTGGTGGCCGGATATTTGTCTAGCACACTGGCAACTACTTGCTGCGTTGGATTATTTTTTTTGGAAGATTACATTACATTCATACATACAGGTCAAGCTATTAAAAGCGCGTTAATAACCGAAACTAACATCGCTTGGTTTATGTTTTTAAATAGTCCACTAACGAATACCTTAGGAAATGTATGAAGGTACAAAATTTGGGCAAGGGCCTGCAAAAACTTATCATATTACAAAAACCGAAGAAACCGAAAGATATAATGGTATACAATAGGATCAAAACAGGTGAATACTGTGAACAGCTGCTTGGTGACTTGGATGGAATATCTAAATGGGTAGGGCAGCATGGCCAAGACGAGCCAACTTATTAGGTACACAAATAAAATACTGAAGGTTAATTATGATTATAGAGTGGGGTCAGAGTTGAAAGCTTGAACTTGCATAACATTTAATAACAAACTCAATTGGGGAGAGCCCATTGGACAGGTGGTAGGAAATTAGAAATCCTTCATTTACTGGAGAGGGTGATGAGAGGATGTACCAGAGAAGTTAGGGAGCTGGGTTACAAATCTATGGTCAGACCATTGGTTGAATATGGTGGTGTAGTTTGGGACCCACATTTTGGTTCTCAAATACAGGAGTTGGCAGGTGTACAAAGAAGAGCAGCCACATTTGTTGGTGGGAATTAACGCAGGACCCAGTCAGTAACTGGTATGATAAAGGAGCTGGATTGAGTGTTATTGGAGGAGAGGAGAGGGTGAAGAGAGTGCTGGGAATGCACAGAGCATATGTTGGTGATGGCGCTTGGAGGGATATTGGTCAAAGAATTAAGAATAGTGTATAGAAGGGGAAAGGTGACCATGACCACAAGCTTGCGCTCGATTTCATGCATAAGGAAGTGGGAAAATTTTCTTTTGTTGTCAAGGGTATCAGGGATTGGAACAAATTACCAATTGAAGTGATGAATAATTTACCAAAAACGCTTAAGGAATTAAAAATTAAAATTGTAAATGGGAAAAGTAAATGAGGGAGGAATTTAACATTCCAATTTTAAGAGATGACTTGGGGAATTGCCACCGGAGCGTTAGCTCCATCGCAATTAAATTAATAATAATAATAATGTCGGCAAAATTTTCTATGTTGCTTCTCATTTAATTGGTTTTTAGAGCTTCTGGTAGGTGTGAATGCACCGTCGCCGTTTATTAATAAGAATAATATATTCAAGACTTTCTTTTAAGTTTCTTCATTTCATATAAATTATTCAATGGAATAAAGGTAGACAACTAATTTTGCATTCTGAACTCAAGAAAAATGATAAGTTCGTGTAATGATTAAATATTTCTGAAGGTTTTCTTCCACAGAGTCAGATTATTAATTTCTGAAACGGACTTAGTAGATTTTGAGGGCGTTGTTGTGTAGATGAGAAATTATCGGACTGTTCGATTAATACGGTCACCGATAGTTAATAACAGTGACAGTATTGCACAAATTAAATTAGACGCAAATTCGTGTCAGACTTCATTGATGTAACCAATGTCAAACAAAAATCAGACGAGTTTTCTTTTTTTCCGTATTTTACGACACCAATTTTTTCGCACAGATTAAATAAGTCAGCAAGTTTAACTGTTTCAACTTTCTGTATGGTAAATTTTTATTTAGAATAATTATATTTTTAATGGTTTCTCTTCCGCGTAGCATTTTTTTTTTTATTTTTTTTATTTTTTTCTCCCAATAAAAAACTTTTTTAGTTTATGTCGTGGACAGGTAGCCAAACAAAAATAAATTCTAATGCTACCGTTTTTCTGAAATATATTATTACCAATTTAGATTCTGGTGGTATTTGCTTTGAAGTCTTGCTTAATATATCTGACAAACACTGTTCAGTTAGCAAAATTTACATCATTATTTAAGAGATATATACGTGGCGTCAGTGATAGAGGCTCATAAAAGCTGATCGCATGGAAGAATTCTATTGACCGCAAGGGCCATACGTCTGACTGTTCGCGAACTGATTAGAGAAGATTGCTGAATTAACATTTAAAACAATTAAACAAGGACCTAATAATAGCTAAGAAGGTGGCTAAAGATAGATTTATGAAGAGTATTGTCAGTACAGGGGTACCATTGACTGATTCATCTAGAAATTTCTATGGCTATATTAGAAAACTGAGAGGAAGGGAGGGTGTTGAGACACTTTTAGATAAGGATGGACAAGAAGTTACTGAGGATTTGATAAAGGCAGAGATTTTAAGTAACTAGTATAGTGAGAGCATTAGGGACAATGAATCAGAAACAGGTGGTTCTGAATCGGATAACGAGCTTAACAAAATAATTAGAAATGAGCAGACCATAAAATTTGAAATTCATCCTGAGGATATCATGAAGGAACTAAGAAAGCTGAAAAAACGTAAAGGGGCGGTGTAGATAATATTACTACAGATGTCTTAAAAATAGCAGGATGTGACATTGTACCTTATCTTGAAATATTATTTAAATTGAGTCTTGATACTTGCTACTTACCAGAGGATTGGAAAAGAGCGATAGTAGTGCCAGTACATAAAGGAGGGGTGAGAAATAGAGTCGAAAATTATAGGCCAATTAGCTTGACGTCAGTGGTAGGTAAATTAATGGAGAGATTGATATTCAACTACATCAGAAATATTTGTGAGGAGCGTAACTGGTTTTCAAGTAGGCAACATGGCTTTAGGCAAGGATATTCATGTGAATCTCATTTGGTGGGATATATGCAAGATATTTCGGATGAAATGGACAAGGGAGGTCAAAATGATACTGTAGCACTAGATATTTCAAAGGATTTTGATAGAGTGAGCCATAAAATGGTAGTAAATAAGGTAAAATCTATTGGAGTGGATCAGAAAATGATTTTCTGGGTAGAAGAATTTTTGAAAGGTAGAAAACAGAAAGTTAGGGTAGGAAATGCGGTATCAAAAGTAGTGGAAGTAAAAATGGGAGTGCCACAGGGTAACGTATTGGAACCATTGCTATTTATTATTCTAATGAATAATTGTGTTGATTGTTTACTATTAGAAATTAGATTGTTTGCAGATGACATAATGCTATATAAAAGGATCAAAACGGTTGAGGATTGTAAACAATTGCAGGGTGATCTGGACAGGATATCTAGTTGGGTTGGTAAACATGGGATGAAAGTAAACATAAAGAAGAATCAGCTTATTAGATACACAAATAAAAAACTAAAGGTTTATTATGATTATAAGGTGGGGAAAGAATTGCTTAAAGACTTGAAATGTAAATATCTTGGCATTACGTTTGATAACAAGCTTAACTGGGCCGATCACATTGGATAGGTAGTAGGAAAAGGTTTGGTCAGGCCATTGCTTGAATATGGTAGTGTAGTATGGGACCCACATTTTGAGTATCAAATAAAGGAGTTGAAGAGGGTGCAAAGAAGGGCTGCTGGATTTGTTTCTGGAAATTATCGCAGAACGCAATCAGTAACAGATATGATAAAAGAGCTGGAATGGGACTCATTGGAAGACAGAAGGAGGGTGAAGAGGGTCATGGGAGTGTACAAGGCGTATATTGGTGATGAGGCATGGAAAGATATTGGTGTAAAAATTGAAAGTATTGTATGGAAGGGAAAAGATGAGCATGACCACAAACTGGCACTTGATTTCAGGCACAAGGGTGTAGGAAGATTCTCTTTTTTAGGTAACGGTGTCAGGGATTGGAATGAGTTACCAAGAGAAATGATGAATAATTTACCAAAAACGTTGAAATAATTTCAAGTTAAAATTTGTAAAGGGTAAATGTAGGTGGATGCAGAAAAGCGGGAAGATGGGTGTTTAGGGAAATTGCCACCGGAGCATGCGCTCCATTGCAATTTAATTTAATTTAATCTGAAGTATTCTGGCGACCAACTCTTTGACACTGGTATGCTAAGGTTATGAAGCATTGCCCAGCTGTTTGTACGGAGGTACCAATCATAACCGCATGGTGACAGATTCGCGAACTAATTGTCAGGTCTCAATACGGTATACATGTTTCAGTTAATGTTTACTAGGTAGCGCGAAAAATATAAAAACAGGTAACCATCTCGCCCGATCCACCAGGTTGTAGTGAAATAATCACAACGTGAATGTTATATAAGCGCTACAGTGCGAGCAACATCAACTCTATGATATCACTACGTTTTTGCTCACAGTGACAGTAAGATAACTCAGAAACACTTTAACCAAAAAGTAACGATGTCAGTGGAAGAAAAAAAAACTTACTCTTAACTGAGTCATAGTAATAACTTATATGATTAATGGAATTTATCTTATGCTCCCTGATGAAACCATCGACAATGAATAACGCTTTACCGGTAGTTAAATTTTATAAATAAGTAGGTAATATATCATATTACACAAGCATTAAAAATTGTCAGTGGAAACGAAATGTTTAGTTTCATTTTATAATTTAAAAAAATTAATAGCTTGTTAAGGAAGGCGCATGGAGCTGTCTGATACGCAGGGCAGATGAGAAACTGCTTTAGGTAAGCGGCACGATGAGTATAGCGGTGTTGTGTAAGAGGCATAGAGTTAAAGATGGAGAAAGTGACCCCAGATGACATTCAGGCGTGTGGCCTTGGATCAGTTACCGAGATGGAGCATTAATGAGGATACTTGCTTCTACACAAAGAAGACTGACTTAAACTATACGCCTATAGCAACTACAAACTAAATAAATAAATAAAAATACTTCAAAAGATTTGATGTATTAATTTAAAAAATTCTGTGCCACATGGTCATTGTGGTGCCTTCCAAACTTAGTCAAGTGGTTTAAAGAAGCAAGCACTGTGTAGTTTAGAATGTATTTAACTTGCAATAGAGTGATCTAGTAGCTTATGAGCTAATGTGTTCGTCTTTAAAAATTCAAGGTCCAGGGTTGAAACGTGGGTGTAATCGGAAATTTTTACGGTCTTTGCTTTTTTTTACGAGCTATGCTAGTAAGCTCTGTGGTATGGATTTCACAATAAATTGTATATTCCGGAGAAAAAGAATCTGCTATCGTACCTTTGACTTACTGACTTAGTACACCTCCTTCAGTAGGATCCAACTAGCTTTCGAGTTATCGAATAAGTTCAGTAACTTGTAACAAGCGGCTAAAACAGAATCCGAAGGAACAAAATACTTCATTATTTTTGTAGATTTACAAAAGCGGAAGTACCATCTTTCCAGGAGAAGATATATGATAGTGAGGAGCTGTGCAGGTAATTGTTCAAAACTACAAAGATCACTGAGGCAGAAGGTGTTCATGTCACAAAAATGTTTTCAAAGAATGATTTGCGGACTAAGGCAAAGAAAATTGTGAAGATTTAGGTCTCGTACATTGACGATACGTATTTTGCATTCACTTTCAGATATCTTTTGTTGCAGAAAAACCTGTCTTCTATAAACCCCATTTGTCTTGCATCTATTCTAGACTGTATGCATTTACATTTTTATAGATAATTTCCGACAATCATTAACATAAGGCGCTATTTACCTCGCTGTCGACGCGCCCTTAAGCCCCAACAACAACAACAACCACAATCATGAGCATTACCATACATCAAGTAAAATAATTCTCTCCTCCTGATTTACACAATGTTCAAAGTGCTATGTTCTATATAAATAATTTTAGTTGTTCCTGATACAGAGATTAATATTAAAATCAGTTTTCTTGAAAAGAGCTTTTTTACTAATGCTAATTATATAGCGATATCACTCCTGCTTCGTCAATTATTCGTAAATTTACTTACTCACATACAGATTTCTTTTGCGACAGCTGTTCCAGCTGATAATTAGTGTTGTGTTTTGTTGTAATTTCTGTTGTTTTTACTACATTTCATTCGTTATACTTATGTTTCTGCTTAGTCTACATTCCTTAAACAATCAGATCTACGCTCAATAGAAAGGAACCAAAGAAAGTCGTAATAATTTACGGATCAGAGCTACAGTGAAATTGAAAGGACCATGACGCTGCGATTCTTGAAATAAGACCGTGAAGTCGGGAGCCCTTGAGACACTGCCTGGTTTCTCTGCACCACTCTGAAGAAAGTGCCCAACAAGAAAGAAATGTCCGTGTTGTTAGTCCCATGTTTTTTTTGTCACTCAACACTTTACACTGCATGGCCACATAAAAATACTTTCCAATATATTACAGACTCCTTGATATAAGCTATCAAAACATTCAGCACACAAACGAAAGGCACATTTCATCATAAAATCCGAAGAATTAATTGTTACTTACTTCATTTGCATCAAGTACAGAGAAGGAAATTTGAGTGTGAAATAATTCCATCACCAGATGCAATGGATCCTCGAATTCTGAGATCTCATGACTTCGTTCTCAGTATTTTAGACAAGTATAACTGTTGAGTAGAGATTAATAGTAAAATGCTGTTATAATTAAGTTTTATCTCATGTGAAATTCGGGTTAAATAACGCTGTTGTTAAGTGGAAAAGTGATCTAGGTAAGATTTTGTTCTTTTCTGTTGTCTACAAAAACAAAAACGTAATGACACAGCAAACAAATCATACGTCAATTTATATTATTTTAAATATGGTTATTTTTCGTAGTTTTTGAATAATAAATTTATAAATAAAACGCTGTATACAAATAACTGTTGTGGTGAATGTAATTTTTTATTTCCCAGATGCGTTTGGCCCTTATGGAGTGGGGCATCGTCAGTGACTATAAATGTATATTTTTACATGTGTATTATTACATACAAAACAAATTATTATACATGTAAACATACAGACACTGTACTCGTAGGTATAGAAATAATCCTCAAATCCCGGTCTGGAAAAAACAATTTAGTCACTTTTACTGACATAGGAGTGAAAAGTGTCTGGGGAATAAAAAATAACATCACCACAATAATTATTGTTAGGCGGCGTTTTATTTGTAAAATTTATTACTTTGTTTTTATTTATGACTGACATTCCATTTTTCAACCACACAGCCAGCCACATCTGTATGTGATTATGCAATTTCTCTCAATAATATGGACAATACTTGGACCAACACAATACTTAATTAAAATCACCTATGATCTTGGACACGAATTGCAGAGCTTGAATCGCGAAGCCATTGCACTAGTGATGCATTTTCAGTAACATCACGTCCTTTTTTTAACGGTTGCAAATATGCTTTGTTCAGAAGAGAAGTATCTTAGTTTTACATTTGATTGCTTGCGTTAAACTTCATCCACGATTATGAAATCCGTGCACCTCTTCAGGAAAGAAAGCAATGGCGTCTATCTTCATTTAGAAAAACTTGTTTCACTTCCAAGGACGATGGCGCTGGAGAGTTACCTGTCGAGGAGTCGGTGCTCTGAGCTGCGACAGAGAAGGCCGTCGCCAAGACGAGCGCAGCGTGAAGTAGCCTCCGCCGGGCGGGACAGCGCGCCGCGTCCATCGCAGGCGGACAATGACTGCCGCCCAGCCGGCCGCACGCCGTAAGAAAAGCCCGAGCGGGCGGCGCTTTCGCTTTCACCTTTCTGGTAACTAATCTATCCGGGAGCTGCTCCGGGATCACGCCGCTCCAACCAGGACACTGTATGGCATCGCTTCGGCGGATTCTGCTGCTGTAACACTTTGCCGGAATACAGTAGGTACTTCGCTGACTTCAGCAATGCAATTTAGGTCACACCCATATGATTTACTTCCGTTTAAAACTTTACTACCGGAAGACAATTATGATAAAAATATGGAATATAATCTTCTGACAGGCTATTTCTTCTTTATTTCCACTAAGATCCAAGTACGGAGCATGACCTTTAACCTCACCAGAAAAAAGTTGGAAAAAAAAACAGGGAACACAAAATGATATTGGTAGGATTCAGCCATCAGAAATGAATATTTTTTGCGGTACGTAATAACGACTGAACCTAGTGTGCGAGCGGCAACGCTCGAGGCAGGCATTCGGAAGGACGCGGGATCAAATCTCCGTCCGGCCATTTATATTTCGGTTTTCCATGGTTTTCCGGAATCACTTCAGGCAAATTGCTTGGATGGTTCCTTATGAAGGACATGGTCGCATTCCTTCTACTTGCTTGCTCCCGGCGCTGTTGACCCGAAGAAAACAAACTTACAATAATATACTTGAGAATTTGAAATGCGGAATGAGGACGTCAGAAATAAGCTCCATGTTTTCTTGTGTAATAAGAGGACTGAGTTCAACATGTAGTAGCTTCTTAACGAACTCAACGCTACTGAAAGGAAGACCAAGTTGTGAAAGAATATTAGCCTGGGAGAATGCGACACAACATCGACTGGATCAAGCCGAAAGAGGATCTACCAACCAGGAGCTAAACAACCGTGGCCCATATGGAAGTCACTGAACAGACTTCGAGTTTGGACTTGGCCGCTGCAAAGACACTCTCGCTTCCTGGGAGAACAACCAGAAACCATATGTGCCTAAGGTTAGATCGAAACTATGGTACACCTGTTGTCATGCCCACAACTCGGAATCAATGTATCTCAGTCAGCCCTTCAATCAGCCAGTGACAAAGCCATCGCATGCGGAAAGAGCGACGGTGACAGACTTCCGAAACAGCTTGTTTTATACAAACTAATGAGACCCCGCGGGACGCCTCGGAATAGGTAGTTTGAATCCTAACTCTTAAAAGACGAAGAAGAATATAGAACTAATCGTTTATACCTCTGTGATGCACTTCACGTGAGTTGCACAGAGTGCATTTCTCCCTGTAAGCTTCCGTGGAAGGAGTAATTTGGTCGCGATAGAGGAATTACTACAGAAAGCACACCTGTAGATCAGCATTATCAGACGATGGTTCTAACTCCTTCCATATTCTACATGACATTTATCAGTTTCGTCTTGGTGTAGATTCCACTCTTTCCTTCTCCGTAATAAATGTACAATATGTAAGAAAAACGGCTAAATGACAATATTCAGATCTATAAATAATTTTTTATTTCTTTTATTTCCTCGTCATGACAGTTTTGTGACTTAAATGTTGCTGACAACATGATATTTTGCAGTCATTGTGGAATAATTCAGTCACCAACTTATCTAAAAGATTTTCTTATAAAATACGTCTTCGCACCCCCAGACATTCCCAGGCTAGTCCCACCATTATTTCTCTTAAACAGCTTCTTTTTTTTACTAAACACTTCCTATCAAAATTTCTCTGTGTGGATACCACAAAAATAACAATATATCAGATGTGAGATTATACTAATGTCTTGGCTGCTAATGATTTTAGGCTTCTGCTTGACAAACTGAACATATATCTAACTTCCTCTATAACCTTCTAATTTAATAGGTTCAAGATAAGTTATCAGAAGTGATCATACTTAAATAAATCGGAGATTCCACTATGTTAAGAACACTATTACCAATATGATAACTGAAAGCTTACTTTCTATTTATTTATCTTACTTGAACGTTATCACTATTATATGGTAGACCGTTATTTTTAGAAATACGGGACTGTAGAAAAAAAACAAACGTTCTAAAATTTTGCCAGACGACATTATCATTGGTGGATAGCGTACCTTTCCTCTATTACTTCACACTGCACGTTCTTGTTCTTTACAAAGACGTTGGCTCTATTCCTCTTGGAAGTCTCTTGATTTCCGTTGATGTTAAATATTCTGCCTAAGAATGCTGTAAACTAGGATTTTTTTTTTTTTTTTTTTTTTTTTTTTTTTTTTTTTTTTTTTTTTTAATATATATATCGACAAAACTAAATTGAATCGGGAGAGATAATCTCGTACATGTCAGGACAATAAAACCTCTTTCACTTAAGCGCTCCCTTCTAATAATAGTAATAAAGACTCTGTTAAGGCTCGGAACTGGCATCAGTAGGACTTATCGTCCTGTTGAAAATGAGGAAAGAGAATTGGATCCTCATAACGTCCCAGGAGTGCGACATTTTGACGAGGGCTCGAAATTTTGTTTATCAACAGACAATGCCATGAAACTCTTCGCTCCTAATCAGCATGTTTGTTAGATTATAAATCTTTAAATAGAATGCTAGTTACTGAAAGGTTCAGCCTTCGTCCCAGAATTCGCATAACCGCAATCAGGACGGTCGGTACTCGAGGGCCAGGACTCTATCCTGAGCCCGTTGTATCTCCCCGATCCAGTGTGCGGCGCAGCCACTCTGACGGGTTGAAACTACTTTATAGTAGTTATTTTTCTCACTACAAGTTTCTTTGTGAAATTCCAAAAAATCGTCTGCCACCACTTCTTAATTTTTCTGTTAACGTCATAGGTCAGATTTTAACACATCAGCTTTTGTTGTATTTTTTTTTATGGTCAGACTTGTATTTCTTTATAACCTTGATTTTGGTCGCCAGGGATACATGTCCCGTTTTAAATCATTCAGAACTTATTAACTTAACTTCTTCTATTCTAATAACAACAAACTTTCATATGAATTCTTGAAATTTATTAAAGTAGCATTCAATAGATATGTATCCGAAGACATAAGGTCCTTTACTCGAAGTAACGGTTTATCATCAACTCAAACGCACACACCTATTACCTCGTTCGCTCTCTGGTTGTTACTCTGTTGTTTCCATGACTACTAGTTTCTCGCAGAGTAACATTAAGCCTTTTGTAATTTTTCCATGAAACTCGTTATGCTACAACCCTCCCCAAGTTATACCATATATTTGCGAAAAATACTCTGGTAAACTTTTTATTGAGGGCTTGTATAGGGACCTAATATTCTTCTTCACCCTAATAACGTAAATGATTACAATATGTATTTTTTTTACAATTAACAACATTGATACAAGACAGAAGAAACACAACTTTTAGTCCTGTCACGGGAGGTAGTGCAGTATTTTACTTGTCCACCATCGTCACTACTCACTCTTACACCGTTCCCAGCCGACGAAAATACTATAACAATCAACACTTTCGTACCATTTGTCTTATCAGCTAAATCAATGGGCAAGGTTATGAAACGAAAATATAATGCAATCAGTACTCCTATTACCAGAAATATTTCACTAATGTTCAAAAATGCGAAATATATGTTAACCTCCTTACCCATTGGAGTATATAGCCAAATATATTATGGATAAATGCATATTCATTATATATGATAATTATTTTCTTATACTTATTTAAAAAAAAATATACATTAATAATAAATAAAAAACTGATTTTTATATCTTTTTCAAATGCAAAACCTATGTAATTAGCTATACATGAGTTTATGAATGAAGTATGTATTCACAGGAAAGAAGGTACCTGGACCTCAAAAGTATATGATATTAAACTACTTAACATGGTTTGTTTTATTGTTGTGTCAAAATGAGTCTTAACCAATAAATACTGGAAATAATATTTTACACTATTTCTGCATTCTTTAATCAACTTTACTATTTGTTTTACCTCTCAATATGATACAGTTCACATAACATTTCTCTCCATCCTCATTAGTAGTCTCCATAGATGATGAGTCTTCAGTATTTAATACCATTCATGGGAAATGTTTTCTATTTTAAACAAATCATAACTTTCCTTATTATGCCTAATTTCAAAGAACTAATAGTCTGCTCCTTTGAGCTAACAAAATCATTAAGCGTCTGTCACAAGCGCCGAGATACTGAAGTTATTATTTCATAAGGATGGAATTAGTTCGTGCTGAATGAGACCTGGACCAGGAATAAAACGCGCTATTTTTAATTTCAATGGTTCTCTAATTCTGACATCATTAATTCAGTTGAAGTTCCGGCTGTGTCGCTGTGTAAACTACAACCGAAATATGTATTTGTTTCATGAAATGAACTCTGCAACAACCGTTAGGCGTAAATTTCGTTAAAGATCGTAGGTATGTTCCTCCCCTACCAAAAAATTTGGTCGACCTGAAAAATCGAATCTACACTGCCGTTGCACAAGTTACATCAGATTTTCTGCAACGAGTGTGGGAAGAAATTGACTACTACTGGGATGTTTGCAGCATGACAAATGGTAGTAACATCGATCCGAAATAACACTTGACACTTTTATGCGAAACTTGAGGTTGTTTGGTGCAAAATGACACATTTACCGATTCTGTAAGTTATCTCAATAAATTTCTATAACATTCCAAAGTTGTAAAGTCCTTTTTGGCTCACCGTGTATTTGTCTAGGCCACCGCAAAGAAATGAATTCCCAGAACATTCCTTTCACCCGTCATTTTTGACGGGAAATGAAAGGCTGCTTGAGATAGCTACATGGGACGCAGGCTTGTGACGTTGCTGGCTACACTGGGCAGCGCAGAGTACGTCGGTGGTCTGGGAGGCCGTTATTGCGGGCAGCCCGGCTTCACGCTGATTAAATCGGCGAGTGGCTATCTGACTGCGCAGTACAGTATGTTGTGGCTGTGTGCAGACACACTGATGTCGTTACGGCGCCAGACGGGAGTCGGTTATCTGGAGCTGAGAGAGCTTCACGAATCTGGCGCTCCATCCCTGACAGAATATGGTACCAGACCCGAGTTCCAGAGTGCTATTAAGGCTCCCACAGAGCTATTTCTGCACATCAAAAGCAACATTTTTTTGACAATGGCTTTACCTCAGTACTAGTGATCAGGTAATATTGCTAAGCATATAGGCACTTCCGCCATCCCCACTGTTTCCAGCGAGATAAAATTTAGAAAAACATAAAGAAATACACTTGGTACTCAAAATGTCTGCCATCAGTAATCGTTAGTTGTCTGTGATATAATAATACATTTCTTGAGAGACTTAGAAATTTATTTATTTTTACCAGAATTACTACGTCTTCTATGCAGCCAACATTCTAGTTGTGGACTGAGGGTCAGTGGATAATGTAAACTTCCCGCCCCCACCTGTAATAATTATCGGCTAATTTATTAATTTTCGGACTTCTTTTTGCCGGAGATTGACTGCATTCACTTTTAGCAAAATCATAGTAATAGGGGATAGGAACAATAACAAAAATTAAAATAAATAGATAGATGATGAACCACATAAATTCAAGTTATATTCTATTCTGTTTAGAAATTTGGCTAGAAAGATCTACACATTAAAATTGAACACGTATTTAACCAGGAAGTTAATAAATATCGTACAAACAGAGTCTCCAAGCACTAACGATTTATCTTCACGTAATGAGTTTCTTTTATCAATCACCATAGCAAGAGTGAGCGGGAGTCCAGAACACGAGAGAAAAAAATGGACTTACATCATACTGGGCACGCAGTACAATTCTGGTCACGACTAAGCAACACTGAGAAAACTGAGAAGACGGGAGAAGGGTGACTGACCTCTAGCCTTCACGTTGCTGCCATAATGGCCCCCTGGAATTCCTAAAATGAAATACACTGTCTGCCTCAGTCTCGCTACCGCAATTTGATATTCTTAATTCTACTCCTCATTAACTATTTAAACCTACCTCTTAGAATTCATACTTATAGTCATTAACACTTTTACCACATGTATATGTCTTGTGGCAGCACAATAGGATAACATCTTTAGAAACAGCACGAGAAAAGCATGTGTTTCCAAAACTCTTTTTGTGCGCAGTGTTATCAGTACCATATAATTTTAATAGCTGTGGACTTTATATTTTATTGCTAGATTTGTAAATTGAAAGCTGTAAGTTATGTGAAAGGTGTCCAAAAAAAGCGCAAAGTCGTGATAATATGAGGGTGAAGCCATCGTCATACCATTCAACCTGTGTCTTAAAGAGAACCAATTTGCAACGTGTTAAAAAAAATTAGCAACAAATTAGGGATGGGGACGAATGTTAACTGTGGGAGACTACCTAAAATAGTACCTCTGGAAGATTTTTGTTTATGGTTTAAAATTATGTCAATACTGTTTTTTACACAATGTTTTTGGTTTTTCAGTCCTTTGCAATAGCCTTTGGGAGTTGGAAATCTCTGAACTAGCTATATATAAATGCCCATTGGAAAAGCATGTGTTTCCTAAGTGTACCCCTACTACTTTCAGCGAATAAAACTGGTCTTTATTGATAGTCATTGTATGCACCACGAAGCCACATCTATATAATATGTAATGAACAGATCAAACACAAACTGACTGCGAGGGAAACAAAGCCTGAGTGACTGACTCTTACACACGCTATACGTCTGTCTGTCACCGTTTGGTTAGCTTTCATAATTCCATGATAAATTATATTATTTATACCGAAAAATGTAACCTATGTCCTTCCCAATAATACATAGTATTTTCTCGTCAAATTTCATTATGTGAAAACGAAAAAAGACAGAATTACATTCGCATTTATAATATCAGTGTTGATCTCGCATAACTTTTGGAAGATACTGATGAACGAAATGCTTTACATATTTGACGAAGAAAAGCGTTTGGAATAATATCAAGCAATCAGCCAAATTAGTCATCTAAAAGGAGAGACAACTCTTAAGCTGTGAAACTTTCAAGCCTACGTTTGAGGCCCCATGCATGTTCCATCTTATGGTGTTGGAAAATCTGAAAATTTAGCTTTTTCCTTCAGTAGGACAGGTCGTTGTTTATACGTCAGTGTTAACATTCTTCGGCCTATATGGTGAAAGCGTAATTGTATCAGCAATGAGTTATTGACTTTTAATGAATGGTGAGAAGATGGAGGTTACCACCGTTTCACTTGTTTTTTAACAGTGTCTGATTTTTTGCTTTGATAATTTTTCATTGCCATCAGTTAGACTGATTTCATTGTAGCCTACTGCTTATCTTCTCATCCGATCTAATCTTTCTATCAACATGCCAATTAGAATAGATGTTCTTAATTATCTACTTAATATATTCTGCTCTTCATATTCTTTCTACGGTTCTTGCCGTAGACGCTTCTCTCCAGTAACAAATTAACTACAGCAACGTGTCTTGAAACGTGACCAACCATAGTATTTCTTCTTTCTTTGATATTCTCTCAGAAACCCCTTTCCCTACCTATCAGTTTCAAAATATGCACACTTTAACTGTCACTTAATTCTATAGCACCACATTTCGAACGTTGCATCCTTCTTTCTTTCTGATATTTCTGTGATATTCATGTGTTAATAGCTGTTTTTGTTCATTGTAGATGTATCTTACGATTTATTCTTCCAGAGAGAACTGTATTAGACATCCATACAGAACGTAAAGAACAAGTAACGATGCAGGTAATGGTACGAAACATTCAGTTAGGCAGATATATGGCACTATGTGTCTGAAATGGCACTTGATATTCGAACCAGCTTTCTCGTGAACTAGAGAGCAGAGCGTTTTCACTCAGAAACTACGCTCGGTGTTCACGTGAAAATGCATTCTGGGCCAAGCTGAAAAATTATGCATCCAAAATTTCGGGCCAATTTAGACGTACCTGCTACTGAAAATTAAGCCATTGATGTAAGTGTAAATTCAGTGTCGAATTATTTCTACACTACGTGGTCTTTCATTTTTTATCAATTAATGTGTCGTCAGGAACGTGTGTACCAAATTCCACACAGATATCACATTTCCTTCTTGGGACTCCGGTGTTACGCTCGAACCCTGAACACTTCCACAGTTACGGCTATGAATGAAGCATGGCTGAATATTTCTTCTTCTGTCTTCCGACGAGTTGTTGAGTCAATGACACGTCGGCTTCCTGCACTTCGCCAAACTAAAGAGGATCCCACACTATATTAGAAGATGTACCGTAACTTTTATCTCTTTAGTTTGAGTCATCAACACTGATACAATGTTAGCACATGTGATAACCAGGCTGTATAAACTAACAACTAAACATGTCCGAAAGATCACCGATTATCTAAGAGATGTTATGCCTGCCCTATTGGATGTAGCGCCACCTAGTCCTCAGATCTTAGGTTTGTCAGTTGACTTAATTGGCGGCAGCCAGATGTTCCAAGTTTACTGGCGCACACCATGGAATTCATTTATCTACCAATAATCAATGACTTAAATACTGGGTTTTGTCTTTTGTGAAGTTACGACGTATATGTACATTTCTGATTTTAATTCATATGTTTCCTCGCTGCTCTTAAAAATTTCCTGATCTATAGTTGTGTACACATTGTGAGTTGGAAACTTTAAGAAAAATAAAAGAGAATCAAATTAAACTTTGCTTGCTAATGAAAACCTTACACATTCACTATATTGATTTGGAAGTTAATCTGAACATTTGCCATTCAAGAGTACCCACTGTGACAATAGAATTGTGATTAATGGAAACCGTGGCAATTCCTTATATTGATTAATCTGAACAATTGCTATTCTGAAGTACCGTGACAGCAAAATAGTGATTATGTAAATGATTATGTCATTATTTGTCGGGAGACCCTGAAGGGTAGTTTGTAACGAGCCGCGCTGTCGCCACGTTACAAGGTGCATTTTTATTATATATGTAATAATATAAGAGTAATTTACATAAATCTTGGGCGACCACCTAAATAGATTTTTGTTGTAATTTTATAAAGTACGCAAGATTCCAAGTGAGGACTGTAATGAAATGGTGAACATACAGTGTATCTTGGTAAAGGGAATATTAAAGAATTATTGAGCTATGTAGGCTTGAAGCTAATCTGGTGTTCCCGAGCCTTGGCGACGGGACGTCGCGGATTTGGGATTTGCCAGACCACACACTCTGCTCCCTAGGGATAGGCGGTCAACAAGGTTACTCACCGGGCGGGAAAGGCCGGCCGCCAGAACAGAGTCGTCCCCGAACTTAGCCGAATATGTCCGACCTCTGTTAGATACTCTAGCCAAATCACATATCGAGGATATCACGTGACATTAGGTGCCGACCTGAAGATCCAATCAAAATGAGCGTATAACTCAAAATCCTGGGAATTTTTGTTGTATGTGAGCTTCGAGACTACAAATGGGCGGAGCGAGAAGTTTCCTCGTGGACCGAAGGGCGAGGAGCTGGACATTCTAACTTCGATCGCACCAGTCTGAGGTTGACTTGGAAAGTTGACTTCTTTCGCTAACTGCAGCTTGCCTTGCTGGAGCGAGCGTATCACCGCAACACAGCCGGTAATGCGATGATGCGCATTGCCAGACCAGAGATGCCTATAGCCGACTTGTGAGATAATCTCACATATCGTGGGTCCGCTACACTCATCACAGACATCAGACGCAGAACTACAATGGTAATTGATTACGACCAAGCCATGTGATTGTGCATTCCGTGAAACAGAACCCGTAAGCGACTTTGAGAGGATAGGTCCATGTTCTCACTTTGTAATTGTAAAAACCCCTGAGCTAGCGGCATAATTTGCCAGAACTAGTTATTTTCGAATGATATATTGTTCATTCTGGCGCCCATGATTTTCTTTTTAACTGTAAAGTCACAGTATTATGATGCCTTTGTCTGAGGTAGTCATAACTTGTATTTTTCATTGTTTCCAGTTGTCATTATTTCTTGCATTTTGATTCTGAGATATTTAAAAGTAAATATACAATTGTTTGCTTGCTCATGACGGCTAATTGTAACTCTGAGCGCTGCTTTTATGACTTTGCCAATTTGTGTTAATGTTAACGGTAAATTCGCTCAGACTTGTAATCGCCAGTGATAAGAAAATAAATGTCACATTGTGACAATTTTTCCTAAATTCCAACTAACGTCGAAATTCTTGCAAAATTAATAAATTTTCACTCCTTCATAAAAATTAAAATTAAAAATCCACAATTATTAATCATAAAGGTATGAAAGATAATTGTAACGTGGTTTGCCCACCAAGGCACCCACCACAAGTTTAACCGCGCATGCACTTGTGTTGTGGTTACCCCAATCTAACCAAAAGTTTTACGTGGAATCAGAATCACGGAGCGTTCTAGCGTACTTTAGACAAAGCGAAGCTTTGTAAGAGGTGAAGGTCAGTTTTAAGGTCAGTAAAAATTCCAGCCGAGACAGAACCGGGAGCTTCAGTTTCGCAGTCAAGCGTCTTAAACAACTGAGCCAACAGCCAGCGCGCCTGGTCGTTCGATGTAATGATTGAGAAGTTAATCTGAACATATTTTGATATTCATGAGCACCGTGACAAGACATTAACGGGAACTTTGGTCATTCATTATGTTGACTGAGATGTTAATTTGAACTTTTGATATTCAAGAGTACGGTGACAAGTGAATTGACATCGAGCATTCAGATCATTAGTCATGGTGTTCCACATTGCAACGTCGTTCCGCAAAAAGGCAATTAATCAAACTAAATAAGCCACCGAAGGAAGTAATTACCTAAAACAATTTTGTAGGGCGACTGTTAAAAAATAAAATAATAATAATATAAAAAATAACCGGGCAATGCTATTTAATGAATAAAGTTATATGACTTCCTCAGAAGATCAGTGAATTTTCCAGAAAGTACTTTTAGAACCTCATGAAAATCGTTTCAAAACCGTTTCTGTTTATTAACTGGGAAATGTTTGATCGACTGTTCTCTCCGAAAGATTAACATGGTGGTATTACCGAGTTCTCTATACACAAGAAGGGATAAAAATGAGTAGAACTAGACGGTACAATGTAAAGGTTTCTTACGAAGGCCTCAAACAAATGAGCTATATAGGTCTTAAAATCCGGCTATTTGCCAAAAGACCATAATTTTTGTCTGATTACATGCATTTTGCGTTGATGCCTCTGGGACGCAGTCTATCTACTCGCATATCGAACTATTTGGATAACCTGAATAAAAAAAAAACACACACACACTTTTTTTTTTTTTTTTTTTTTTTTTTTTTTTTTTTTTTTTTTTTTACTGAAAAGTCTATATCAGGCAGTACGCTGGAATATACCTGGGTGGAGTTGGACATATCGTTTCCATATGTTTCGTGTCGCACACAGCTTCATGTCGAATAAACGTGCTCAATAGGTAAATTGTTTCAGATTTGATGAGGTTGAAATAAATTTCATTTATTTTTGCTCTTTACGGTCTCTTTTCTGCAATTTCTTGCACGTGTACTCACTAATCTGTACACAAAAATAACGTAATAAAGAATAAATACTGTCGTTCAAGAATTGCTTCATGATTCCGGTTAAAGAATTATACATGGAAATGTACACGAATAATGCGTTACTAACCACTGATGAAGCCAGCCTCAATATTAGTAGTGGCCTCACATACCAACGGTACCGGTTCGAGTCCGGCCTGAGGCATGAGTATTTTAATTGAATGTTGTGTTTATCCTGTGCTGTCTTTAATATGAAGAGAAATGATACAAGCGATGATACGAGTATACAAGAGCTCACAAAATACAAATGTCAATAAAAAAAGAAAACATTTGATGTTGCGAAGAATATTTGTAAGCTTAATAATAATTCGTTTAAAATGGAGCATTTTACTCATGGGTCTATGAAATAATATTCAGTATCATAATCACCAGTGTTTTGCAAAGTTGTGGTATAATCTACAAGCTGAGATGACAATAGGTTCTAACTTAAAAACTGATCGGTACGAGCTTTGAAATAATTTTTTTTGCGATCTTAGAATTTGGGCCTAAGAAATCGTAAATAATTCACGCTTGGGAAAGGTGTCTGCATTACATCATAATGATAAAATTGAAACATAGAGCTTAACACACTGGAAACTGTCAAATGTTTAGTTTTGGTTCTTGGTAATAACATGCGATGAAGTGGGCGTGCTGAGAATATAGGTGAGATACATGACTACGTGTTAAGTAAAAACTGAAAGTTTTACAGGTTGAAAATGGGAAATAATGAATTTGAGAAGAGCCAGTAGAAAGCAAATGGTTAATGCGAACTAAAATTAGCTTATTTGAAACGCTGCAGAACTCACTGTTAATGGGTTCTCTGAAATAACTCGTTCTAAAATAGAAACAACATAAATTTAAGTGAATTGTGAGCTGATGCCTCACAACTAATCAATGATTTTAACAAAAAGGAAATTAAAAATGTTGGGTTAGGTTTTAGTTGTTTTTTCACGAACACAGATGATTCAGCTCGCACGCTGGTTAGTTAGGCTTATATATTCACGCCATTCTACAAGTTGTCATTAGGTGTAAAGGTCATACGTCATGTTAGCTTATAAATAATAATAAAATAAAAAATACTTTTTAATGTACCATGTTTTTTATAACGGACTAAAAAGTATAAAATAATATCCCTAATCCTTATGAAGAATAAAACCATATACACATTTCTAACTTCTTTTAAATTGTCCTGAAAATTTATACTTGGAAATTTTTGATAGATCTTACAATACTTGTAAGATTGGTGACGAAAAACTTTCGGCGCATGCAACAGATAATTGTTACATTAATAGCTCTACTAACAATTTTATTGTACCGCAAATAACGTGAAGTGATAAGTAAGCTCCTTCATTGATAACTACTCTCTATACTTCTTGTAGTTATGTATTCCATGAGCACAATGTTTTTCGTCACCAATCTTATAAGTATTTTAATAGCTATCAAAAATTTCCAAGTATTAATTTTCAGGATAATTTAGAAGAAGTCAGAAGTCTCTATTTGGGTTTATCCTTCATAAGGATTAGGGAAATTATTTTATACTTTTTAGTCCGTTATAAAAAAAATGGTCAATTAAAAAGTATTTTTATTTTATTATTATTTTCTGCTTTTTAGGGTTATTTGAGTGAAAATTTGTAAGGTAAAAGTCACGGGGTTCCGACGGCTCCTGCCGCATCACGTAGAATCCATGGAGGTGGAGCTCCGCACTCCATGCACAACCTTCGGCACTAGATTGGATGTGACGGGGTCAGCGCCATTAATTGATTTTAAATATTTTGATGACATAATCACAAAGACATGCTACAAATTCCAGTTTTTTAGATGGAAAACATTTAATTGAGTTATTTCCATCCCGGGGAAATAAGGAACAAAAAACAAAAAAAAGAAAGAATTATGCATATCCATCGTTTGAATCAAAAAATCTAAAATTATCGTCTGGAAATCGAAAAAAATCCAATAGTTTGGCCACAAATCTTCAGGCAGCATTTCCAATTTTTCTTTCTCTAAAAACATTATTTAGACAACTGCAAACAGTTAAAAAAATTAGCCTAATCGTTTCTACTTTCAGTTATTACTGAATTTTCCTATATTCCGGGTAACTTTTCCATTTTACTTTCTCTGAAAACCTTATTCAGACTACTAAAGACATTTAAAAAATAACTAAATTGGTCCATAGAAGAAAGTACTCTCAGGTTTTGCCGAATTTTCCAGGCAACTTTTCCAATTTTTATTTATTTAAAAACCTTATTCGGACTATTATTAACATTTAAAAAAATTAGCCAAATCGGTACACAGAAAAAAGACTCAGTTTCCTCCGATTTTTCCGTGCAAATTTTCCAATTCTTCATCAACTAAAAACCTTATTCAGACTATTACGAACATTATAAAAAAAAACATTAGCCAAATCAGTACACAGAAAAAAAGACTTTCAGTTTGCTCCAAATTTTCCAATTTTCCTGACAACTTTTCCAATTTTCATTAACTTAAAACCTTATTCGGACTATTACGAATATTTAAAAAAATTATCCAAAGAATACTTTCAGTTTTTCAAGAATTTTCAAATTTTGCGGACAACTTTTCCCATTTTTTCACAGTTTCATGCATTGTCATCCAGTTCTGAGCTATGGTAAAAATTTCAAGTCTCTAGCTCATCGATAAGTTAGTTTAAAATCAATTACTAAATTCCACCCGGACAGACAAAGCCCAGAGCGAGTTAATAAAAACATTTTAAAATAATAAAATAAAATATATGTATGACCATAGAAAAGTGTTTAGCTATATATATTGCAATTTGTGAATACAAACTGTTAACGGCATATTTCAGAGAATATTTGGCAGCGTAGAGTAAATGAAGCGCAGGAGTACTAAAACCAGAAGGAAGTTAATGGATGATGGACGACTGGGCTGTAGAATGATTGAGTGAATATTATAACCGGATTATGGATGTCGGAAGATGAAGAAAAATATTTTTAATGATAACAATGATTTTATAAAGAGGTATCATGAAGGATTATTTGACTTATATGGAAGTTGATTTATGTAAAATAGTTACGGCTGTGACCAAAGAAAATATCCTCGAACAAAAATTATTTTGAGCTGATTACATCGTGTATTACAAGCGAAGCAATGAATGTGTGATTCAATAAACATAATGTAGAACACAGAGTCTGTGGTGTTATTTCTGAAGGAAGATAAAGATAAGTAATTACAGGTAAAGTATACAGTTTTCTTATAAGAAAAAAGGAAGATAAATTTACCATCAGGTGGCTATCGTTGATATCCACCTTAAGTATAAAAGATCGTAGAAAACGGAATCATTCCTGTTGGAAACCATCAAGGAGCACGATTAAGGTAAAATGTAATAAATTGCTAATAGACATTCGTTACGTAAAGAGAGCAAACAAACGAGAAGTGATCAAAGATATAAATGTTATAAAGTAGTTTCCAATCAGGAAATTGGAGAGGTTATAAAGTGCTAACGAACGTGACAGGTTTCCACATAGTGATAGGACGGTTATAAGGGAACAAAGAAGGCCGGACCAACGGAGATCTTGTAGCGGTATCCCGTGATATTCTGGCTCAGGTGCAACGGGAATAAGAAACCAATTCGCCAAGTGATCCCGATGTAGCCGCCATGATGTTCCGGTAACGACCGCGGCGGTATCGCTGTGCAGGTCACATCCAGGGGCTGAGCCCTGCGAGACGCTCTGCTCACGTAGAGCCCCTGCCACGCACGCCGCCCGGCATACACATGTCTGCCTGTCAGGAAAGTAGCCACCGGCTTCTGAATTCAACTTGGCACGCTTCACGTCTTGCATCAAATAAAATACCAATCCCTGCCGAGTGTATGCTTTCTGGAGGCAGAAGCTATGACTCGGCTTCGTACCAAACGAAGTTTTCAGATCGAGATTGCTTTACCTCGAATTATGCTGTACCAGCTGAAATTTACTTTACATTATTTTTTCACTCGTAAATGTCTGGAGGAATTCTGAGGTGTGATTGAAACATTTGAATTGTTAATTAGTCACTGATAGCCGGAATATTTTCTTCGTTGATTACAAGAGAATGTATAGATCAGGTACAAAGTTTTCACGTTATTGAGTTATTTTATTTACCAATTTCAACACCTTTCATAACAGTGGAAAAATACAAAGATATTAGCTGTCTCTTCTTCTTCTTCACCACCGTTACCAACATTTAGGGATCTACCGTCTTTGACGAGTTTTATTCATCATTGATATGGTCAATTTTGGAGTTTTGATTTTAGTGCCGTATGTCCTTTTGACACCAAGAATTTTATACGTATTGCCAGGTCGTACTACGTAGTAATGGAAGAAGTTAAGTGTTGTCATCTGTCTGCGAAATGTGTAACTATGTTCTGTGTGTGATAAATGTACTTTTTGTATGTGTAATGAATAGTTTATGGGTCGCAGATTGGGGACCGTCCTGACCGTCACCTTGTTGGCTACGGAAGACCGCCTACAAACTGCAGTCAGGACGGCCTGGGCTTGTACCTTGCCTCGTTGTATCTCCCAGATCCACTGTGCGGCGCCTCAGTAAACTGAGCCACACTGGCAGGCAAAGGTTTTAACTGTGCCAATATGATTTTCTTTCTTACAGAGAAGGAGCACGTGCAACACTGAAAGATATTTTTCCCCAGTAAAGCGTATGGCTTTTATTGTCTTTCGCGGGTAGTTCAGCTGATAAGTGTATTTTTGTTTGAGAAATGAGTGGTTTTTGAGATGGAAATTAGGTATCGTCCCACCATTCGCCTAGGTGGTTGCGAAAAAAACCGCATAAAAAACGTAATCAGGACAGCTGGTACGCCGTGCCCGAGATTTGAACATAGACCCATTGTACCATCGCGGTCCAGTGCAGTGGTTGTTTAAATCACTAGGTCACTATAGCGGATACCGAGAGAAGCTAAATTTTTTGTAGTGGTGTTCTGAATGCAAACTGCAAAGCTACGAAGCGAGAACAGCATATACGTATGTGTTTGCGAGAACCAGCATAACAACGGCGATCAATAGGTGTAGTGTGTAGGAACTTAGTCGCTCTTGCCTCGCATTCGGGAGAACGTGGGTTCGAATTTCCGTCCAGCCACTCAGACTTCGGTTTTAAATGGTTTCTCCAAACCACTCCAGGTTAATGACAGGATGGTTCCTGCAAAAGGCCATGGTGAATTGCTTCCCATTCTTAGCCCCCAGTCCTTTCTCGCCACTAATGATCTCGACGCCGAAGAGCCATGAGAAAGAAAAAAAAAAGAATCTTGGTTTCTTACCTGTACCGTGTATAAACGCTACCGCGCTCGGCCTAGGAGTTGTCTCACTTATAGATAGATGTGTGAATTAGTTTGTGTTGCAACCCTATTAATAAATGTATGTTACGAAAAACTTTATGTTTTGATATACCACTTGAAGTTAACAACATATCTGCTAGTAGATGCTGAATTTTTAAGACCAATACGTTTAGACCTAATATGTTGTTAATGACTGCCTGGCAAGTATTCACATTTTACTACAAAACGTTTCTCTTCCACGATGGAGATGACTTCACAACATCGACGGTGAGAATGAAATAAACTGGTGATAGCAAGGGAATGTCGACCATAGATGGCGGTCTATATGACACGGGAGATTACAGTACATGGATTCTGTCAGGAAACCATTATACAAACGCATTAACCACAGGAGTGCGTACAAAAACGCTCCTATTGAACTCTGGAACAGTGGACGAAGGCGTTATGGATTAGTGAGTGACGGTACAAGCTCTTGCGCTTGAACGGTCCTGGACGATGTTTATCGAGCTACACTGTCTGTTGAGTAGATAGTGGTATTTTGGACTGTAGTGTCGTGGCACCGACTATTTTTCTTGGTTTAATGAGAAATTCTGATACATAAAAATATTTTTTTTTTTTAGTATCTGGCCTGGCGGAACTTGAGACATTGGGCGTAGGCGTCTGAAATAGAATACTGTATAATTGTGAGGCTGGACCCTAAGCGCGATGGAACTGGATTTGTCATTGTCAGGTGCATTTACTCTAATGGAGGAATGTTGTGTTGTCTGCGGAACGTGTAACTATGTTCTGTGTGGCAAATGTATTTTTGTTCGTGAAATGTGTGGTTTATAAAGCAGAGATTGGAGGTCATCCCAGCATACGCCTTGATGATTGCGCGAAACAACCTAAGACCCGCAATCAGGACGGCCGATACGGTGGAGCTAGGACTCTATCCTGGTCCCGTTGTATTTTTCCGATACATTGTGGCGGGTTAAAAATATATTTTAAATAATCAAACGCTTTGTACATTGTGGTATCAGAAACAAGGAATTTTTCTTAACAGGATCCGTACTTGGGCTTAATTCTTTGGTGTCTAGAGACTGTCAGCTAGACCTACGTAACTAAGCTGCTCAAATCCTCAAGTTAAATCATTCATAACACGCTTGAAATGAGATGGAGCGTTGGAGAGAGAGAGATTAAAACTCGTCCTTCGCTGCAAACAAGATTTCTTTTGAAGCAAAGAGTGAAATCTCATTTCCTAATAGACATTCTATAGAACTTTGTAATAAACACGTTTTTTTTATTACTACCATTATCATCAGCCAGTTCAATCTTTTACTGATGTGGCCTCTTTAAGTCATGTTTTCAGGTAGAACCAGAGCAGTCTTCTCCAGGTCACACGATCTTGGGTGATATTCTGCCAGATAACTCCGATAACCCTGCGAATGTCCTTGTCCCATTGGTCTGGTGATCTTCCTCTCGGTCCGTGGTGATGTCTTGGGCTCCACTCTATCATTGTTTTTGTCCATCTTTGGTCTTTTCTCCGCCCAATATGGCCGGCCCATTGCCTCTTTATAATAATCTGTTAGTGGGTGTTTCTGCTTTTGATACTTATCAGGTGCGCTATATTGTGCCAGCAGGAAAAACTACTTGATATTCTTCTATCAAATTGAATGTTATTAAACAGTTAGCTCCGCACATGAAATATTCCAAGAACACAAAAAAATGGGTTCACAAAAAGTAATGAGTTTATTTAACAAACGAAATTATTTTTGTTAAAAGAAAACAAGATATTTTACGTATACAAAGTCTTAAGTTCGCGAGGCTCATTCAACAAGTCTCTAAACAATGAGGGCCCTGATATGTTGCAAACTTGCCTCTTTGTTCTCTGGCACAGCTGAAGACATTGCCGGTGACGGGAAGCGCACGTCGGACACGCCAGTTCGCCTGCTCACATCGACACACAGTCCACAAGTAAGTCTCAACTGCCAGCTTCAGGGTCGCGTTCCATGAAACAGATAAAAGAAAGTATCGGAGTGTGGTGTCAATCATTCGCATAGTCTGTGTCCCTGTTGTTATCGATGGTGAGGAGTCATCGGAAAGCTGAGTTGCTTTAACTTGTCACAATACTTTCCAATGTTTTTGTCATCGCTGTTGGCCCTTCGCAGCACTGTTTTCAGTCATATTGGCGACAGCCCATCAGGTTGGTTGACGAATTGTTTTACAATGGTGGCCGTTCGCCGAAAAAACCGCTTTCAATGGATCCTCCTCCGCTGTCTAGCTTCGGGAACGCGTCTCATTACAACTTCAAGTTGCTGTCTTCTTTAAGATGTCTGTGACTTTCGTAACTGACCTAATGTCGATTGATCCTTTCTTGTCTTTTATAGTTATGTCTAGCATTGACCTTCCATAGATTAAATGTACAGTTTTTTTTTGGGCCAATGCAGTTTTCAAAGTTTACAGTAATTGTTTCGGAATTTAGGATGCCATTACTTGTGGTCGAATATTGTTTTTATTTTCTCGCATGTGGTGCAGTGCAGCAGTATGCAATTATTTCTGCTGCGAAAAACAGAATTCGGATAACGTCTGCAATATTAATACTTGTAAGTCTGCATTGCATCGGGCAGAAAAAAAAAACGAATAAAAGGAAAGATTAAATAAATTTTCTAATGATGACAGTTGAAAATTTTATAAGTAAGTAAGGAGGAAAAATATAAAACATTTTTCATCAACATTAAATTATTACTGTATAAGACAAAAGTCAAATTCGAGAACAAAGTCATCGTATCACCGCAAATTGTTGTGCTTCAGTAAATCGATAAAATCTTCTCCACAGTGTTTCCGATACTTAATATAATTTGCACATTTCAAGTGGAAGTTTCATAGCCAAAAACTGTTTCTTTTTACAAGTACTGAAGTGATTGCATAGAATCACCAAACACTAAAAAAAATTCCAAATAAAATCATTTATTAGTTAATATTCTAGCAAACTATTTTTAAAGGCGTGAAATACAGATCTAGTTTCCTCAATTAGAATGTTTCCTCCATCAATCTTTGTAACAAATCGGAAATAAGTAATGACGTGTAAGCAAACATAAATATGTACAAGACAGAATTCTTGAAAGCTATCCTCATGATATGGAACTCATAAATTTCGCCGCTGTACCAGACGAAAGTGAGTGGCGTCCCCACTTCTTCACTGCACTCTAGCTCGCTGCAGAATGTTATGTCGAACTGCTTTCCAGCGCCAGAAACTTCTCCACACAATTGTAGTATTTTCGGAGCCGGAGGGCAAACTTTAGATTGCCAATCCCGCTGGAACATTTATTTAGCTTTCATGGCAAATATTTGCCCAATAATCCAGAAAGTTTCCTTCCCCGGAACAGGTTTTCAATATAATTTTCTTAGGAAGTTACTGAACACCGCGAAGAGATTGAGTAGCGTGCCATTTGTTTTGTGCAGTTAGACACGTTTTTCCACTCGTTATCTGTCTGTGACTGGGAATCAGACTGAGTAGAAAATACCATTGTTTCTGTTTTAAGACCATTTAAAATCGTACAGCCTCCTACAACATACGTTAGTAAGTACAGTACATATTAACATAGGGGAAAGGTAGATTATATCGATAGTACAATACGTCTACAAAACTTCAGAATGATCAGCTTGCCTTTCATTGTTTGTGAATCAATTGTGGCTTGTATTTTAAAATTCGTAAAAATAATGTTTCCGGAATTACACATTTATGATGTATGATTTAAATAATCATTGTTTGAGAGAGTTACAAAACTGATCTGATTGTTGAATTTTTCGTCATGTGAAAAACGAATTTGTGAAAAAACGCATTTCTTCAACAATTACTTACTTTCATACTTTATTTTTAACTAAGAAAGAAGAACCGTAAATATTACTCAGAAATTATTTCCTACGTTCCAGTCTATAACTCACGGATATTAACTTGGAATTTTATTATATCTTTACAGCCTGAGATGTGCTTTCAGTTATTTGGCTTTAATGCTGAGAAGTATCGATGGTTTATTTGCTAGAAAATACCTAACATTTTATAACCAGTTGTAAAGTGCTACAGAAAGACATTCAGATAATGTTTTCTTCGTTTCTTTCTTTATTTGCATAGAGGTTTGCGTTATTTTTTGAATGACAAAATTTTTTCAGATTACTGGCAACTAAACTCAGCTATCAATATATAGTAATAGAATTATATTAAAAGGATGGCTGATTGGTCTGTTAGCAAGGAATGTGTTTGGTGGTGAATTACTTCAAGTAAAAAGAGTTATGATAACATTTATCACTCTTTATTGTTACGTTTTACGAATACGGAATTGTGTTACACTAGGACTGTATGTAATGCTTTTGTAGTAGATTGTGAAGTGGGAGAAAGATAAGGCCGGCAATGCAGTCACTACAGTTTTGATGATTTTCCATTACGATATGGTTTCTTGTCGAAAGGGCATTAGTCGCTCTTGCTCTCTCATCGAGCATGGTCAGTAAGAGGCTAGAGCTAAGGCCTGGGAGATTTCTTCGACCTCACGGTGAAAGAGGTTTTCTTCTTCTTTTTCTGGCTTTATGCCTAGTCGACGAAAAGATTCTTTGAGGAGGGAAAGGAACGGGGAGGAATTCGGCCATGGTATTTTGAAGGAACTATCCCGGCACTCACCTGGAGTGATTTGGAGAAACCACGGAAAGCCCAAATCTGAAGGCCGGATGGGGATTCGAACCTGCGTCCTTCCGAATGCGAGGACAAAGCGTTACCACTCACCCACCACGCTATGTAGTAAAATATCCCGCAAGAATGAATGCCGTTCCACCCATGACCCAATACTTCACGACAGATTCTTTCACATCTCCTTGTAAAGATATAGGTTAGCCAATGGTTGGAAGCCACCTGCCATATCCCGTATATCCCTTCCAAACCATTACCTTTCCTGATAGGTGCAATGCACCCTCCGCCAAACACTTTTAGTGAATCGTGGAGTAATTGCAATAGTAATAGTAAGATAAACTGCTGAACCACATGCAGCGAGAGGTGAAACCGGCAGCAGCCGGACACAGCGAATGGTCAGAATGCATTGCAATGCTGTTTCCAGACCTGGAGTGAGACACCTCGCTTCAACGGCCGGATGAAGTTATTCCCACCACTCCATGTTGAACGCGGTCTCGCGTTCCTACAGGAAGACAGGCTAACGCGTTCGCCAACAATTTGAAGACAATTTTTCAACTAGCTGACGACAACGCTAACAACCATCACATTATTACAGTAGGTAGCTGTTTGTTGGCGAACGCGTTAGCCTGTCTTCCTGTAGGAACGCGAGACCACGTTCAACATGGAGTGGTGGGAATAACTTCATCCGGCCGTTGAAGCGAGGTGTCTCACTCCAGGTCTGGAAAGAGCATTGCAATGCATTCTTACCATTCGCTGTGTCCGGCTGCTGCCGATTTCACCTCTCGCTGCATGTGGTTCAGCAGTTTATCTTACTATTACTATTACAATTACTCCGCGATTCACTAAAAGTGTTTGGCGGAGGGTGCATTGCACCTATCAGGAAAGGTAATGGTTTGGAAGGGATATACGGGATATGGCAGGTGGCTTCCACCCATTGGCTAACCTATATCTTTACAAGGAGATGTGAAAGAATCTGTCGTGAAGTATTGGGTCATGGGTGGAACCGCATTCATTCTTGTGGGCTCTTTTACTACATAGCGTGGTGGGTGAGCGGTAACGCCTTGTCCTCGCATTCGGAAGGACGAATCCCCGTCCGGCCTTCAGATTTGGGCTTTCCGTGGTTTCCCCAAATCACTCCAGGTGAGTGCCGGGATAGTTCCTTCAAAATACCATGGCCGAATTCCTCCCCGTTCCTTTCCCTCCTCAAAGAATCTTTTCGAGGTCAACAGAACTTCTTCGGCATTCTCGAGATTGGTCAGCGAGAGATAGTCGTCTGCGTTGCTGAGCTGGAATCGAAGACGGCTATGGAGCACGAACAGACAGATAACCGTTCTTCTGGAATCTGCTACTAGAAGCCGTGAAATATTTTTCGCGCCTTTGTGTTCTATCACCATAAGGCCCGGGAAAGATTGAATTTTTTCCCACACTATCTCTCTACCAATCAGTTTGCTGCCGTGCTCATCATGGTGTTTGAGTGTCTTTTCCTCAAGCGCTTTGATACCAACAATCAGGCTATGCGCTTCATTACTGTGCACCGTTTGGTGTTTCGTCAAGGTCACTCAGCAACTGACGCGTGTCGTGTGGTAACTGGACGAAGACCTTGAATGAGCTACTGTGCTTTCTCTATTCCTTATGGCACGCCAGCCTGCTCTGCTAGCTGTACTGGCTGGACTTGCCGGGGTCGAATGTTAAGCTGAACCTTCTGCATAATAGTCGACGTGACCTTCGTATTCGTGCAGGCGTTACACAGGGCTATGAGCTGGAGCCAGTGCTGTAGTCAGTATACACCAGTGTTTCCCAACCTTTTTTGGGTCATGTCCCACTTTTAACATTTTTTTGCCCCCCCCATACATAATTTTTAATAAAAAAATATTTGTTATTAAAGAAACTCATATAGGATGGTTTTTGAAACACTTTAACATTGTCATAAAACACAGTAAATAAAATTAAAAAACATATAATGAAATACTAAAATTAAAATTCAAAAGTTTTTTTATAAAGATTTATTATGACAATTTAGTGTGATCATTGCGCTTGATGCTTGCTACATAGAGATTTTATATTAGGCTCCAATTTAGTAAGCTTTAATCTCAAGTCTCCACGTTGTGTTATATCCAGTCGATTTCTTTTTTTTATCAGTAAATCCAGATTCGGCTAAATATGAAGATGGAAAAAATCACGAACAACGGCGTTATTGGCGCGTTTTAAAAGGTCCGGGTTCCCAAGACAGGCGGCACATTACGCGGTGAATCCCAAAAAGGTTAAGTTGACGACTCAAATCATCCAGATGATATATTTTGCTAACATCAAACGAAACTATACCTAATAATTATTTACAGCACTGTTTTAAGAATTTGCTTTTTTGCTATATTTTGTACCTATATCTAGCATTGCATTTAAATAACCCGAAGAGAAAGCGGTAAAGTCGTATCAAGTCAATTTCTAAATTGCCCCCCTAAAAAAATCAAACTGCCCCCCTGTGGGGCGTGGGCCCCACGTTGGGAAACACTGGTCTACACTGTCGACGCTCCAGCACCAGCGAGCACCAGCACTAATTCCGCCAGAATGCAGGCTTAATGCTGACACAACAGCTGCTGCCCGATCAGCAACTCTGCTGGGGGGTGAGACACGCCACAGAGCTCCAGCGGGTCTCTACCTAGATTTTATTCTTTACAGCAAGTTGATTTGCAAGTTTCCTACTCGCATTTCTTTTACGCATAGTTGGTTACTGTTAATTAATATGTAGAAATTATTTATTTAGGAGTTTCGGGAAAAATGCTGATCGAATGCTGTTTCGAATAATTTCAGCGCAAGAAGAAAAAAGTAGCGTGCTAATTAATGACGTATGGCCCTAGTTTGTCGTTACTCACGTGTATGCTACCACCTCACTTGATACCTTGAAGACTTGATTTTCTGGAACCAAATTACGGGTAATTATTGTAAAACGCATTCGCTACAACATCTGTACTTTAACCAACTGTATTTTTACTATCTGCAAGAATAACAGCGTCTCCACTAAGCCACGTTTACACTGATTTTCATATGCTGTAAAACTAAGCAGAAGCAATATGCCACTAGCACACTAGAAGCTTCTCCAGAGCTTCTACTCTTTTCACAAACTTAACCAACACGTTCTCGCACCATTACGACACTCTCTCCCCTCTTTGCCAGCGGCAGAACTCATATCTCTTGTTCCACACCGCTACCTACTTCCTAAAAACTAGTTACTATAAAATTCTTAAAATTACTCCTTTAGACTAAACAAACTACTTATGCTCTGAAGCCTTATCTTAAATACACTTATATGTATTACATTAAATTACATGTAAATTTATTCATAATGTTATATACTAATGACTGGTGAAGTGGGAACTTTACAACTTGCAACCACACATCAGGTTCATCAGACAACCCGTCAAAACATGACTACTCGCACTTCACTCGGTACTCTAACGGAAGAGATTACTGCCACCTCAGCTAGGAGCGTGCATAAACCACGTAGCTCCATTTTGGCCTCCTGTGAACCCCCCCACCCCCCTACCCCTCCCCCCGCGTAGCCCTACGTGACTTTTTCCCCCCTCCCCACGTAGCACATAGCTTTTTTCCCTTTTGATTCCAGAACACATTTTGTACTGTTTTCTCTTGTCAGACTATTGTAAATTACATACGGAGATAATTAACTGAGGGAAATAAATATTTACATGCTGTTGTGAATGCTATTCCTTATTTTAACTGTGAAAAATGTTATGAAAGGAAAGGTACATGGCCTGGCTCGGAACCCCCCCTCCCCCCACGTAGCCCAGCGTAGCCTTCCAGCCAACCCCTCGCCTCCCTTGGACCGAGCCACGTAGTTTGTACACGGTCCCTAATCGTTGCCACGTCAGAAAGTTGCAGGTGTCACAAAATAGAGGAGTGAAGCGTCCCATTCATGAGTCCACCTGCTTTCCCGCTTACACTGTCCATGATGTGTCGGGAATTCCTCGGATTACCCTACAAATTTCTACGATGCGGCACATCACTCTGTCAACCCACTGGTCAGTCGTCTCGGGCGATACGTAACATGGGGCACAAGAGGATACTAGTGCTTATAGAGCCTTAAGAACAAGATTTAAAATAAAGTGAATTCGTTGGTGGTAATGATCTGGTGACAGAGTTTCTAATCGGCTGCGCAATCCGCCCCTATCGCAACCGCCTAGCCTAAACCGATAATCCTACCGCGTATAGGGGACCTATACTTTAATGTGGAATCCGAACCACGGAAGCGTGCTGTCTTACTTCACATTACACAGCAAGCTGTGCCGGAGGGGAAGGTCGGGTTAAGGGCATATAAAAATCTTTTGGATTTACGGTCAGACACCTTAACCGCTGAGTCAACACTCCGCTTGAACAAGAACTAAAATTACGACTACGAGATGAGAAAAACTGCGAAGTTACGTAACTCAAAAATGACTAAGTGAGTAAACTTCTTATGACAAAAACCTCCATTCCATCTTTATAGCAGCGCTTTACGACACAGAGATTTTGGTGGGCGTTGATTCGATCCGTAGTACGGCCGAAATCACTCCAGGTGGATTCAGGGATCGTTCCTTCGTAGAGGCTTTGGCCGAGGTCATTCGCTCTAATGAACTCGTGATCAACAATATGTAACGATGTACAGGAAAAAAAGTGTTCTCTCTGGATCGTGGTTTATCTTTATGCGGTAATTAGTTGAACACATGGCTACGTTTTGTTGATGACAACGAAATTTTTGATGAAACATTGAGCGTATGAGCTCTACTATCACAAACGATGTTATCAGTTTCTAAACAAGTGCTAGCTGTTCTAAACTACTTCTAGTGGCTATTTATCATAGCCGATTGACTCTTTACTGCCATATTTACCTTCAGTCTTCGTGCCAGAATTTAATGCGATAAGGCTGCTTGTTTAGGTAGTAATTTGAGGTGATTGTATCTAGAAAATGACGACGATAACATGCTTGCCCAGTGAATTATGAGGTGATACATTATTTCTTTGCGCCCCTGGGAGTTTACTGTCAACGCAGCTCAGTTCTGAGTTTCGTTAACGAAACAGCACTGAATTTTAATGAGGCATATACAGTAACAGATACAATTCTTTACTTGGTGCTTTTAATGTAATATATGAACAATAACAAGATAAGAGAATATTTATCAACCATGAGACAATAAGATAGTCTGTATTATATTATTATGTATTACGTATAAATTCTTTACACACTTCTGCGTTTGCGGCGGAATTAATTCTAATACACATGGTTGTCTGATTACTGAAAATTACTGAAGGCTCTTTCTCATTCTACCTTTTGTCTGATTAATAAATCGCCCTATGATTTTACCAAGCTAAAAATTATAAACTGAAACGATTTCACGTGATTTACGATGAAAATCTGGCAATGACTTGTTAAAATCTATAAACAGCCTGCGCATTTATTGAAAAAAAATTGTGTACAAGATCTATAAACAATTATCATCTTGTAAAAATTATCTGATTGGAAAATAGAGATCACATTGGCATTTAACTACTAGACGGTGAAATCGTACAGCGCACAGTTATTAAAACTATGCAATCCAAACTATACATTTTAAATAGTTATTGTTAAATCTGATCAATTACCAGCACACTTAATAAAACACTATTTGAACAATAGCATGTAAATACAACGGACTGAAAAGCTACACCTGTAACAAATGTGAACATCTCCAAATCTCTTTATACTTAATGTAAATCTGGCATCTGTCTTTCAAACATACTCAGATAATCTATTGTTTCAGTTACATAACCCTGTGCACATTAAGCTACATACAGCAGTGTACAAGTAGAGTCTTTTAAATAACAATCATCAGTGAACCCGGTTTTTGGTCGTTTTCTAAATTATACACATATAATTCTCCTATTGGAAACAACGCGTATCTTCAATGTCGTTTACTTGTGACTTTACAAACAGACTTTCAACTCTATCAAATCATATTCGTTATATCTGTACATAGTTGTGCAACTTCTGTCTCATACGTATGGCAAAAATATTAAATCAGCACAGCTTAGAAGATCGAGTGGTCAAAACAGCTGTGCTGAAAAGAAATGTGTTAGACACTAGAGTCTGCCGACCCCGGCAGCGTAGAAGTAAACGATCTTCCTTCGCATTGCAGGGGTCACCGGTTCGCGTTCTGACTCGAGTATGGGTGGTTTTTAACTATATGTCGTGTCTGTTATGTATTATTTGCACTTTGCTGAAGAAATATATTTTGGAAATTCATCACGTAAACGTAAATAGAATCAGAATACAAGAACTGGTTATATGGCCTCGTAGCAAAATTCTATTATAAAGAAGTTTGATGATGAAAAGGTAATTTAATGGTTAAACCTGTACCAAACAACTGTACTCCTCTCTGTGAGTCTGGTGACTGAGTGATTAACGTGTTTGAGCCGAGAGATACCCTGTTTGGAATTTCTGCGGGTCCTCACACTCTGGGATAGCTTTGCTTTATTCATTGTTGTAGAACTCCCAGTAGTTCGGATTCCTCTATGAACTACAGGACCCTTTACCAAGTGCAGTTACTGGATCAGCTTGAAGACACAAGAAGCCGGCCAAGATAGTACCAGCTTCGCATCATGACGGTTACCGGTTGCCGGTTAGAGTCATAATAGTGGGAAAGGACTGGGGTCAAGGAACGGGAAGGAATCCGGCCATGTCCTTTTGGAGGAATCATTCCGGAATTCGTCTGGAGTGATTTTTCTAAACCATGGAAAACCGAAATGTGGATGGCGGAACATGGATTCGAACCTGCATCCTCCCGAATGCGAGGGCAGAGCTTTACCACCAGGCCACCAAGATCGTTGATCGTGGCTCAGTGCTGAAGATGTCTGAATAGGCTCTGGAAGGTTCATAGCCTTAGCTGATATTTTCAATGGCTTTAACACGTGCTTCACCTCTGGCAAAGCTTGCTTTATGTATGTGAAGTATGACACGCTTCGGTGGTTCGGATTCTGCGTTAAACTGTAGATCTCTTAACCTGACCCGGTAATCTTACCAAGTTAGCATAGGTGGATACTATAATGGTGGATTGCGGAGCCGGTAAGGATCTCTGTTACTAGATCATAAAGTTCACATGAAATT
>JARYHS010011408.1:44062298-44137872 GCA_031002005.1 Vandiemenella viatica
AAATGTCCAATGGTATCACGAATGTCATAAATGAGCTTAATCACTGTTAGTGAATATCAGTTTCAAATCCGAATAATTTTAATCTCGAATAACATGACACCGTTGGTACATATCCCTGCAAACATTTCAACTTTTAGAAGTGACTTACCTTTAAACAGATAATGAGCTTATCTTATTTTCTGAGATTTTCGATGTCACATCAAAATGAAACATATCCTGTTTTACTCCAGAGACTCAGAGATTATGAGCTGTACCTGTTCGAAACCATTCGATAAACCGTCCAGTCGGTTTCACAATAATCACACTCAGTAAAACAAAAAAGAAGTCGAAATATATCTAGTGAGTCGTAATACGCATGTTTGCGTGAATATACAAAGTAGAAATTCTCTTCTTTAATCAAATTACAGTATCATTTTCTATAGTCATCTATACTAGATACACCATGATAAATAGGTGTAAGATGTATGATTCCAATTGAGTTATGTGGGTAAGCGATATCGCTCTGGCTGCTATTCGGAAGGACGAAGTTTCAAATCCCATACGGGCATCATGATTCAGTTTTACATGATTTTTAGATATTCCTCCAGGTAAAAGCAAACAGAAACTAGATAAAATAGTCAACAAATATCTTGGTAAAATATGTGTAAATCAGAAACAAAGAAATTAAACAACGTATGATAGTAATATACACAACGTAGGCCTTCCTGCAGGCATCTTACTGACGTACATTTTCAATGCATCCAAAAAATTATTTTCCTTTGTCAGAAACATTTTAGCATTGATTACAAGCGTCAAAGAACCGTAATAATAAGACTCAACCTCAGTGCCTGCGGCGATCACACGATTACATTAACGGAAGTAATGTCTTTCTGCACCTAAACTAAGTCATTGATATTTGTGGTACATGTATGTTTCCTCAAAAGATCAAAGAACACAGAACACAGTAATCCCTATTTCTTCGATTCATTAACAGAATTACACTTTCGTGTGAGTACGTATACTGAAAGAACTAACGATGGCAATTCACCTTATGTTTTGGTGTCAAAACATTGCTCTTCTTAATCCTTAATATTAAATATGATCTTTGGGTAATTTGGAGGAACTTTTTATTTCTTCTTAGATCTACTGTAAAATGAAATAGTTTCCTGGAGAAGTATTTCTTTATTTATTCTAGCATTATAAAACTGAAATAAGTTTAGTTTTGAATGATTACTTCAAATATATTATCGGATTCAAAATCTCCTATTGAGTATTTTATTGCAAACATTAAAAAAAATATACTGTTCGTTTCAGAAAAAAAAACGAAAGAGAAGCTCCTAATGCATATTTTTTGCTAAGAAAGAAAGTTTTGAAACTATTAAGTTGGGATATTCACTTGTATGCCATATCATAAAAATCGATTCAGTTTGCGAAAGAGTGGTTTACAAGGATGTAAATGTTTGCTGTCGCACCGAGCGTGATGGATGAACGGTTAACGTTCTGGCTTGGCATTCGGGAGAACGCGGGTTCGACTCCCCGTCCGGGCATCCAGATTTGGGTTTTCCATGGTTTCCCTAAATCACTCCAGGCGAATGCCGGGATACATCCTTCAAAAGGCCGTTGCCGAATTCCTTCCCTTTCCTTGTCCCCAATCCCATCCCGCCTCTAATGACCTCGACGTCGACGAGGCGTACAGCCATAGTTAAAAAAAAAAGATTGTTGTCGCGCTGTCACAGCAATTTGAAACTAAAGCAGAGTTTCGTTACGCAAGTTAAACCGTAATTTGTGTATCATTACTTTCGTAATCGATTTTACAATCTTATAGCATTTATTTATTCATTTTTTAATATAAAATTGCTTGGAAGGGCGTGTAAACTTATTACTGAATATGAAACAGATCTGGGATATGCTGTACCTAAAGCAGTGGCTGATGCACGTCTTGTAACGCTTCTTAACATACTTTTATTTCCATTTTGACACAAAGAAATCACCGAACTAAACCGGATATCGTCCACTGCTTCAAAATAGGGCTGTAACGGAGGTCACCTCTGCGGGTGCAAATGCGAATGTTAAGGGTCTGTCATCCGCGGAGGCGGATGTTCTGCGCAGGTGGGAAAATGAATTATAATTATTTAGATTTTAATATTTTATCAAAAATAAACTCAAAAACAAAATAAGTATATTTTTATCACAAATTCTACGTTTTGCCAAAGTGCCAAACTGATTTATTTTTTACTTATCTTTCAACAACCAAAAATTGGGATGATTTAACAAGTGAATTAAATTATTTACATAACTATGCATACGTCTACAAAACAATTTTTTTTCATAGGGACTTTACGGATTTCGCGGCTCGACTAATTCAAGCGTAGTATGGCGGTAGTATGCAGAAACCATATTTTCGACATCCAAAACCATCGGCACAATTTTCTGTGGCCAAAAAACGTTAAAATGTTGGTACTTTTTTCAGTTTTTCGTTTATACCTCCTTCCTGATGAGCCCAAACAAGAAATATTTATTTACAACTTGAAAGAGGACTAAATTTCCTACAACTTTCGTAGTATAAACGCATCAATCATAGAAAGCACATAAATATTACCTTGTTCGGTATGTCTAAAAAAACCATTACAACAAAATTAATTCTTTGAAAAGGTCTTATTGTTTCCGGTAAAGGCTGTAATTTTTCTCTTACATTCCAGATTCTAGTGTTTCATTGCATGGTATACAAAATCAAGTATGGATTTTGGTCGACCCGGCCACCAAAACTCTTTTGCTATTTTTTATTAGACATTTTCCATCCACTATGACCACTAATCAGGTGATAATGATATAGTTTTGAAACAACTTACCTTAATGATTTCGGAACTACTACTCTGTCCCCCAGCTTTGAGCGTCTATGTAAAATATCGTCATGAACTACAAACCATTTATTCTTTCGCCATTTGTTACACTCCTTTGACTGTTCCATAGGTAAATCAGCACGTTGTGGAGTTTCATTATTCTCAATCATTCTAACCATTCTACTTAATGCATCAGCGTTTCCTAATAATTTTCGTGGACTATGTTCAGTTTTATAATTGTAAGCTGATAATTTTAATGGGCATCTAGTGAGGCGACTGTTTGGATCTTTGAGATTTAATAGCCAATGGAGACAAGAATGATAGGAGGCAATTTTGATTTTTTTACCAAAGAGATAATATCTTAGTTGAATAACTCCAAAAATCACAGAAATCAGTTCCCGTTCGGTTACAAAATATTTAGATTCTGATTTATTTTATTGTCTACAGACAAATGTTAAAGGTTTCTCTATTCTATTTACTTTCTGAGATAGTCACAACCGACTCCGAATTGGAGCATCTGAGGTTAAAATGAACTATTCTGAAAATTTGGAAAAGCTAAAATTGGTTGAGTAGTAAGAGCTTCTATGAATGTATTCGTAGCTTTATCACATTAAGGTGTCAAATCAAATTTTACTCCTTTCTTTAGCAGGTGCGTGAAAGGTTTTATCTTATTCAGCATAATTTAAATAAATTTTCGTTAATAGTTATCAAGACCAATGGTAGATTGTAATTGTTTTACATAGATCGGTACAGCTGATAATAATCTAGGATGTGGCTTAATTCTGTCACCAGAGTTTAAATGTCCTAAATAATCAATTTTTGAAGCAGAAAAGTACATTTTTCAAGTGATAGAGTAAGATTAGCTTTTCATAAACGTTCAAACACATTTCTTAATCTAATAAGATGGTCTTCAATTGTTTCTGAAAAATAATGAGATCATCGATATACACAAGAACAGTAAATGGTTTCAGTTCTCTCATTAATTAATCCAAAAAGCGCTAAAAATAAGAAGGCGTGTTTTTTAACCCAAATCTCATACGCAAATATTCGTAATGGCCAAAAGGAACATTAAATGCAAGTTTTGTAATATCTTCTTATACAATTTTGTTCTGATGATACCAGCTCTTCAAATCCGCTGCCTGGAGGCCTGCCTGCCACTGCGAAGATCTTGAAACACGCCGCTGTTCTTCTTCGTGTCTCGAACTCAGGCTCCTCCGACTGCAGAGACTGATTTCCAAATTTCGCTGTTTCTTTTACGCCTTAACCAAACCTTGCGAGCTGTTCCCTACTCCTAACGAGATACAAATGAAACTTCTGACACCAGTTGTGGGGGGGGTGATTGTGGGGTGCGTATGGATAGCTGACACATAGGTTTTATGGGGTTTTCCCTATGACGCCCAATGACTTGTGCCGACTATATTCATGTATCTTCTGCTCTTGAGCTCTTGTTGTTCTGACCGATCCTCTTCTCTTTTTGTACTGCTAAATAAACATGAGCATCAAGGGTAAGCTTGCATCTAGGAGACGGAGCGGACATCTAAGCTTTACTTGAATCAAACAATCTCTACAGTAAACTTCGTTGAATCTATACTAAACCGTAAACCAACTACAGTTGATGATGTACAGGATAGAGAGGTATTCCATAACCCGTGCTACTGATCATAGGGATGAGACTTAGCCCTACAGAGAGTGGTAAGTTTGGTGCAACGACTATCTATTCCGAGGCCTAGCTTATAACTTGTTGGCTGACAGTGAGATTGATCCATGTATCCTGGATTGCTGTTAAATATTGGCTTGCGTGATCAGCACCGCACGTGTAACTTGCAACTTGAACTGGCGGTCGGCAGAAAGTCGAACAAACAGGACGTGCTAACTCGACGTCTGGCTGCAGTGAAACCTAACAAACTTACACGATTTTAATACTAAAATGTTGAACTAAATGACGTCCCGTCACAGGTCTAAATTTGCTGTTATTTTTATGAGTTAGCTGCTGCTTCCTTCATATTGATTGTCAACGTTTCGTTCCAACCCGTGGTCTTTCCAGGGATGCTTCAAGGTAATATATCCGCTCCTTTGTGGATTTCCGGCAGAGTGAAATTACAAGCAAATAGAATGTACAAGGTTCCCTTTATGGCCGTTGATATTTTAAAAAATATTGGAATACTGATATTTTTAAAAGTATCAGTATCGGATTCGAAATATCGAAGTAAAACTATCGATATATCAACCTTATTTCATAGAAAAATGTTACAAAAACAAATCTTGTATAAATAGGGTCACGTCTACTAAAGTACTAATAAAAAGGTGTTAGGTATTCTCATGAATCTAGTCTTTAATTTCTGAAATAAATAGGTTTTTCACTGCATTTTTTCTAAAAAAAATAATATAAATTGTAACTTAGCTATTAGACATTTTTACTAAAAGTATGGTAACGAAATAAAAATTAATATATTTTTAACATTTCTGATCTTTGCGCAAAATAGAAATTTAAGGCAAATAGTCTCATCAAGAGGAAAGCAATTAACGTACAAATTTACTGCAAGAGGTTTCACCTTTTGGATTGCCATTGGATAAACTCAGGTAGTATTCTTATGATTTTGGAGTCAAATCATGTATGTATGCCAAATTACCTGTTTCTAGGACAACTGGAAATTGTGTGAAATTATGATGGGGGAGTGTCGTAGACGATTCAAAGAGTTTGAATTCCACAAACTACCGATGTAAGGTGATGAATGAATAAAATTTCGGACATTCGTTATGCTTACTAAGCTCCTAAGCTCCGTTTAAAATAAAAAATTTGTGACATTTAAAGGTTAAGGTAGAAGTGTGAACTGTGCTTCCTGGAATTGTTAATAAAAAGAATTTATATGTGCCACTATTTGTCAATAGCTGTTTTTTAAATACTCGCTGTAACGTATTTTTTAAAAAATATCGACTCCGATATCCAATTTTTCAGTATCTATATATCGTCCTAAAAGATATCAGTCATAAATATCGATATTTTCAAAAAATAAAATCGATAATTTATCAACAGCCCTAGTTCCCTGTGATTGTGGTCGTCTGTTTATTGACGAGACGTCCCGAGCGGTCACCATTAGTTTGTAGGAAATTACTGTCATTCGTGACTCGGACTATCCACCAAAACCATGTAGTAGAAGGGCATAGAATTCAATGGGAGGAGACTATAGTTATAGCACAACCGAAAGGAATATTTTAGAACACAAAATTAGAGAATACACAGACATTTTTTAAAGATCCAGAAAACTGAGCCAAATGCGGCACTGTATGCTCGCAGATATGCGCATCACCATAACTGCCATTTCGCTCCATAGAGCGTAATCCACGATTATACTGTCTACGGAAGAGCGCACACCATTTGTCGCAGAAGCAATACAGTCTCTATCTTCATACCTGAACAGTCCTCTTAGTGTGTTAGAAAACTACGAAGGAGCGGGTATATTAAGTTAAAGTATTCCTGAAGAAGGCCGCAGATTGGAACCGAAACATCAGGAGCACCAGTAAGAAAAGGGCAGCGTTAAACTCAAAACAGTAACTGCAATTATATATTGTTTTAATTTATTTGTTTTATTCGAATTAACATATACTGAATATCAACGGCAAACCTAGAATGTACAACCGCAAAAAAGATTAAATGAAGTTGTTCCATCAAAGGTATAGCAATTACCTCGCGTCGATAAGGGCGGGTTTACATGGTTCAGTTTTCGTAATTCCTCACGATGAATGACTCGCAGTGAAAGTGAAACTGAAGTTCATTTTTCGTCTAGCCGTATCACCATAAATGAACCATTGAGTTCACTTCAACATGGAAGCAAAGGAACTTGTGCGTGTCGGAGAGGATTTTATTTACAGAAACCTACTATGAGGAAACTTCGATAAGAAAATATCTTCCAGCCAAATTGAAGCTAGAAATTGTTTTCATATTTTTTGCAGTAGGTAACTGTTTTGAATAAGGTACCTGCGGGTAATAAGGCCTGTCGGCTAATAAGGCCTAAGTAACGGAAATCATATTTAAAATTGGCGCCCGCCTTTAAGCGACAGGCACACATCAAAGTATACTCTGTTGAGCCGCCTCATGGTAAGAAACGGGTATTTTCTCACTTCACGCCGACAGTAGCGAGCCGATTTCAAGGGAAGCGGCCACGTCGTATGAATAATAAAAATCCGTTGGAAGCAACCGTAAGTATTCTGCGTATTTAGATGCACAATTTCCAACACTTTTATGTGATTTTAAAACTTTAACTAATTCACTAGAAAATATAGTACAGGTAGTTTTAATTTTTCTCTTGATCTCTTCTATTGTCAAAACTTTGATTATCAGTTCTTTAATCACTTCCTCCATAGTTGGATCCCTTATGTTTACAATTTCATAAACTTCACATTCTGTGTTCCATAAACACTCGTGATTATAGAAAGATATTAAAAACAAAGAAGTGTGATGTTCTTCCCATTTAAAAACCATTTTGTGTTGAAAATAACAACAATCAGGAAACAAACAAGTGCGACCGATACAGCAGGAGATTTCACTTCGATATTTTGATTGTTGTTTACATTGGTCTTTATTGATACACCGGAGTGTAACATCGACAGTGAACGAAAAGTTGAACCTAAGCCAACTTCTTTCATCCGTCATCGTGGATGATCACCTTGGAAGATTCGCTGTTTACACTGTTCACTTCCCCTTCAATGCGAATAATTCATCTGCAGAGATTACAAAACGTGAAACGTGTAAATCCGCCTTTATACGCGTCATTCTTGATGATTCGTCCGAATGAAACATCGAGAGTGAACGAAATGTTGAACCCAAGCCAACTTCTTTCATCCGTCATGGATTCGCAGTTTGCACAGTTCAGTTTCGTGTTACTGTGATTGATTCATCCGGAGTGACCACAAAACGTGAACCGCGTAAACCAGTCTTAAGATTCCTAGTAACATTTGGAACCGGGGCTATACTAGGCCACTGGTAATGGAGGCGGACGTTAACTCTGTTGGTGTAATTGCCGCAGCCGTTCGTTAGTGAGTATCCACCGCGTCCCCATTAGCACAGTGGTCCTCTCCTAATTGCGACCGCACGCTGCTCACAACACTTACAGACGCCAATTTCTTAGCCATTAGCCGTCCATACACCACGGCCTGACACATTTATAGCTACAAATGTTCAACCGTCTTATTCCCATATCCGATAAAAACTGCCTTTGACATTTTCAGGGAACTGTTCAGATGGATTACTTTTCGATTCGAATTTGGAAAATTGCTGTCTATAAATCAATTATAACAGGGTTGAGAAATAATTCCTTTAATAGAAACACGTGAATACTGGACGTGATGGACAAACATCGACGAGTTCGATGATGGACGAAGTAATAGTTATACCACAGCGCCATATTTTTTTTTTTTTTTTCCCTTATGGCCTTACGCCTCGTCGACGTCGAGGTCATTAGAGGCCGGAAAGGATGGGGAGAGAAGGAACGGGAAGGAATTCGCCCATGGAATTATGTAGGAAGCATCCCAGCATTCGCCTAGAGTGATTTGAGGAAAGCCATGGAAAACCCAAATCTAGATGCCCGGACGGGAGATTCGAACCGCCGTCCTCCCAAATGCGATGCCAGAAGCGTTAACCGCTCACCCACCATGCTCGGTGGCTAATAAAGGAAATTTCAAATAAATATTCGCATTTGACACTAATATTGTTAAAAGCAAGTGTTCCTTTCAAATAAGCGAATATATTTGATTTTATTCGTACTTTCATTGCTAAAAGGCAATTTTAATTGGGACGCCAGCTAAAAAACAATTGTCTGTTCTGGAAGTAATTGCACATAAACACGAAGGGCAGAGAAGTTTTTCGTTTTTCCTTAGAAACTTTTCCAGAACACATTTCCCTTATTACTACAATAGGCGATACCCGACAATTTCTTGACGGGCTCTTTAACCAGTAACTTCATAACAAGTTTCAATCTTAAACGAGAATTTTAAGTTCGATTTCTGAAAATTGGGTAGTAATGCCACAATACACATCTTACTATACAATTTAAGACAGCCGAAACAATTGGATGTTAATGCTTACTTTACCGTTACACAAACACTAGTCAAATATTTGAGAACTTACTTTGAGAATGCTTGAGAGTTGTAGCCAAACACAGATCAACAGTATTGCCATTGAGGTCTTCTACAATTCTCTAAAATTTGAGAAAAATCCATGACACCATAGTCTGGTGGTCACCAAAACATTCTGTTCATAAAAATCTATTACATACACATTTTACATATGTTGTCAAAAACATTGAATATAAATTAAGTGAAATTAAACAAAATTTTGTAGCACTAAAATATTTTTTTCTGCCTGCTCTTAAATTGCAATCTAAAAAGATTTGTACTCACCTGGGAATCAAACCGAAATGTTGAAATTCTCAGTGTTTGTCGTGTTTATGACGTCAACAGCTTCGGAAAAATTACAGTCCCCACGTTTAATTATAACAATAATAATAGCAGTGTCTTAATTGAAATCATGGTCGCTCTGAAGGTTCTCTGCTCAAAGTTGGGCGTAAACGTCTTACTGCTTCAGCTGTACCGCTCCAAGTTGTCGACAAGAAAAACTTGAAGTTCCCTTCCAGCTTGTCTCTATAGGCTTCTCGTTAAAAAAAAAAGGAAAAACTTCTCTCTTCACTTGAAGCAGAAAGGTTCTCCCCTCCCAAGCGCTGTTTAATCTTTGTTCTCGGTTACTTGTCACTGCTCGTTCAGAAGATCGTTGGTAGCGCTTGTGAGGCTTAATTTTGTACATAGTTACTACATTAGTTTGCCTTTTCTTTTCAATCACGTTGCGGAAAAAATAATTTCTCTATAGCTGATCGCTTTTCCAAGTCACAACGTCAGTTATGGAACCTATCCTTCGCGATACTGATGTAATATTTTCGTTTGTTGGTGACGATGATATCATCCAGACATTTTCACGATATATAGGCGAAGCATCAGGAAAAATAACATACCACGTAATAAAGTAATAGATTTACAGGTTATATACGCTTAAAAATGCTGAGGGGTACTCTTTCGGTGGATGTCTCTTCAATCTCCAATGTTCAGATAAAAACCTTAACTGTTGTCCTTCCTTCTTTATGCAGAAAAATATCGGTTTTGCACCCACAGTTATACATGGAATTTGGTTGTAAATAATTCCGAAACACAGATATTTAATATCTTGGATCAAATATAGTAAAACTTACTACTTGCATAACATATTGCGTTGAACCTAAATTCATATTGACTTTACTTTTCTCCTTTTTTACGTTTGAATTAAAATACATGTCGAAGTTATTATGTTTTAGAAATGTAGATCTGTAGTTACCTTGACTTACAATGAATTTTGAAAGAATATGCTATTCAGCACGAAGACTTCTGGCGTTGTAATAAGCTCTTTGGCCTGCCCGGGGCAGCGAGGAACGTGAGTGGATTCCATGGGGGACTCCGCCGCCACTCTGATCTTCAACTTTTCCCCCCCCCTCTTCAAACAGACGCGAATGCAATATGAAGTGGCCAGTCACAATCAATGCCGGCCCTCAACTTCGGCAAAAGTTAAAATGAAAGTCTTTCGCCACCAGCCTTTTCTTCGGCGTTTCGACCATTCCCTTCTTGTCACACGACTGAGGGGCATCTGAGAAAGAAAGGACTTCTTTTCCACCACCTGCGCACATTGTTCGGAGTATTCTCTGATTGTCTGCTCCTCCAAGCTCAACGACAAGCATTAAAAACGGGCAAGTGCGAGTAGAGCCTCGCTTGTTTGCTTAATGTGCAAACATGTATCACGCATGCGGCTGGTAGATCAGACAACAATCGCTTTTAACATAAAAAATGATTAAATAGCTGATGAAGTATGAATGTCAGATTCTTCGTGGTTTAATTAGTCTGATAATTAAGTAGTCCACAATGTACTTCAGCTTAAACTTTCGTTTATTTCCAAACAACACGTCAACGATATTGTTTACGTGCATAGATACAATTCAAAGATACTACTTACGCTGTCCTTTTTTTTTTTTTTTTTTAACTGCTTAACGTCTCCTATAACAACTAGGTCTTTAGAGACGGGAAAGGATGGAGGGCAAGGAATGGGAAGGAATTCGGCCACGGCCTTTTGAAGGAAGCATCCCGGCATTCACCTGGAGTGATTTGGGGAAACCATGGAAAACTCAAATCTGGATACCCGGACGGGGATTCGAACCGCCGTCCTCCCGAATGCGAGGCCAGAACGCTAGCCGTTACACCACCACGCTCGGTCGCTGTCCTTGGCAGTTGCAAAGTGAATGTGTATAAAACTACTCCTGTGCTTCTGCTGATTTCTTTCTATAGGCTCTATCGAAATTTCTAGAACTCTTCAAAAGCTTTCGCCAGATATTTCTCGAACATTAGCAATTACTCAAACAATTTAAACATATTAAAAACAATCAGAATTAGTACATAATCATTTAACATCATTACAAAATGGTCATAAATGGAAATTAAAGATACTTAAACACAAAATTATTTACAGAAATCATTTTAAACTGTAGTAAATTGTCCTTACCAACATTTAAGCAATTCTATTGCACAATTCTGTTCTTAAACATATTAAATGGCCATTAAATAACTTCTTTTCATAAAATAACGTCTGTATACACTGATTTACAGTTGACTGAAAAATAAACCTACAGGATCATATTCAAGCAAACTTTAGCTCACTACAAATACTTCATAAAATACAATTCTATTTAAAGTTCAGGTATGAGGGCTGTTACAGTTTCCGCTCCAAGTTACCGCACGTTTTTTTTTTTTTTTAAATGGCATTCTGCTACTGAGGCCACACAGCCAGCTCAATGTGATTCTGATTCTTTCAGTGTATTAGTTTCTCCAGTGTACATATTTTCAAGTGTAATCACAAGGACACTACAACACAAACACGACATTCACAGAGACAACACTTTAACACCCATGCCCGCGGCCGTACTCGAACCGGCGACCATCGGCGCGTCGAGCTAGCACTCTAGCCCCTACGCTACCGAGGCCGGCCCGCACGTAGTTACAATAACATTTATTAGTGGAAATTTCGCAAATAAAATACGAATAGCGAGGTTGGTGGTTTGTAGTAGATTGAAAGAAGAACTGGCTCACTTGTAGAAATATCTTTCTGGTTTCACGGGATGTATGTTATCCTACAGCCCTCTACTTTGACATAAACACCTGAAGCTATCTCTTCACGGAAGCCGAGGTGTCACAGACCTCACTGGAATATAACTAAGCTGTACAATACAGACGCGGTATATCCATATTTATGTGATTTGTAGTGCTGCTATCTAGTGGCTACGCGATCCTAGAGGCTTGGCTCTGAACTATCTCATACGCGCTACCTTACTAGTTAATAGTTTTGTACTTTAATTTCAAAAAATTCCTACCTTAAAATGTGATGTTACCAAAGTGGAGACCTTAATATTTACAATCATACCTCATTTATCGAGTTCGGTTAGGAACCAAGGGAAATAAATGGTGGTTCGTGACCCAAACAAAATTCATTTATTTTGAATTTAAAGAATTTTAAATAAAATTATTTAAGTATACTGTTGATTAACCTAAAAATAGAAATCTTTTCTTATTTTGCTCACAACTTTTAAAGTATATTAGATATAAATGTGTTTGGTATTTGTCGTTCAAATACAATTTATAGTTGATATTGAGCACAAATTGCAAGTTCCTGGGTGACAGCTTTCCAGAGATAGCCCCGTTGACAAAATTGACCGAAACTGGAAATTTTAACGATCACTCTGTCTTTTCAGTAAAAAAAAATGAAGAAAGAAAAACATACTTTATTAATCTTCTCCTTGACTAGCTATACCGCACGCTGAGGTAGAGTTACTTTTTTATTGTTTGCCCCCCTTTATGTTTATGTAATTTCCTTATAGTATATTTTTACAAAAAAAATTAAAAACGATATTCAGTTTTAGGTCAACGAAATTCATATTTTGCGAAAATTGTAAGTCTCCACCTCGTTCCGTTTAAGTGCCAAGGCTTGGGACAAGCGGTAGAGCGTCTGCAATAGGACTCGGTTTACCGTTGTGTACGAAACGCTAAAAATGTACCCAGCTTAACGCTAGGCATCAAATCTTGTATCTCTTACAAGAAAAAGCTCTCAGGTCAAATGTAAACTCATTACCCTTTTATCAGGCACATTACTCGTAAAAGCATATCTCTATTCAGATAGCTCATAAAAGTCTCTCACTTTCTTGAGCCGTCTTTTGAGTAAACAGGACAGATTTTCGGTTTTTCCTGATTAGCGAAATCCAATTTATTAAAAACTCACTTTGTTCTAACGAATTATATATGTTGTACATATCTATACATAATTAAGTTTCCAGTCTTAAACATGTTTATTTATTTAATTGGTGTCTTTGTTAACCTTATACTAAACGAAGTAAATAAAACTGTATGCTAGAGTTTTCTGAGTTCACGTGATTTTCGAAATACACACTTCATTTATGTTTGGTGCACCGAGGCGTTCACAAAAATCTGCAGTCCTAGTTATTTTCATAGTTCAATAAACCCTCATATTTATTACCTTTCTTAACTCAGACATATTCTTCAATTATTAAATAAATAATTTTAATAATTATTAAATAATTTATCTAATATTATTTAATTGCGAAATGATACATAAAGAAAAATATACTCGTTAATTAGTTGTGATATATACGACTGATAATTTTATCATCAGTTGCTATATATATCTACTTGCACATCGTTTGTCTGTATAAAACGCTAATATTTATTATGGTTAAGTCTAAGCCTATAACCGAATCAAAACAATAAAGAACTGTGTAAAAAAAAATGTAAACTACGTGTTTTAAATTAAACAAACTACAGTTTACAAGTGAGGAAACATCATGAAGGATGTGACTCTTTTATAGAAGCATCTTGTATACGTAACGTGAAATATGATTTGAATTTGCCATTAGGTAAAATATTGGCATAACAGAGTAACAAAAACAAGATTTAGGTAAAATGGGAACATTAACGTACGATATTTGGTCTTCACAATTCTTTTCCACACACTACCCCAAAATGACTGACAATGTGAAGTGTATCGAAACTGTAAAAGCGAGAATATTCTCTGGAGGCCTTAAAACATGGTATTCCGTTTAAATTTTTACACATTCTATGCTTTCTCTGTAATATCATTGATGAACTTACTAAGGAGTGCTCCTCATTTATTCAGTGCCATTTCAATGGAAACATGAACGAATCAGTCAGTTTCCTTGTCTATTACCTCGCTGCTACTCAACGAAACGCCTCTATTTAACGTTTTAGGGAACGGATTAATCTGAAATTCCGAAAACCGTGCGTAGTACTTCTGAGCAGCTGCGTACAGGTCTACGCGTAAAAGTGGGAGTTAATGCACGAGGCTCATAAATAATATATGCATCGTCTTCAGACCTCAAAGGAAAGTTTCACAGAGTAAACTTCGTACACCCCGAGGCTTTTAGATAGTGTAGGTACATGCAAATATATTGAAGTCTCACGTCAAGGCCTATATAAAGTTAGTTGCGCCGTACAATATACGCCGGGCCAGAAGCTTTTAAGCGAGTACTGCGTCTACATTAGCCAAAGATGAGGAAACGAAAATCGCACAGCTCAGCTCTGCAACCAGTTCATCTAACATTTGTTCCAAGTAACAACGATGCTAATTCATTTAAGATACGCGTAATGATTAAAGCGATCCTAAATAAATTTAAATAAAATTTCCTTTCATGTTAAATCAATACTAAGTAAAGGTTAATCTTGCTCATTGTGTCGTCGTGACGGTAAGCTTCGTCACATTCCCGGTCTTCGTTGGCGGGCTATATAGACCAGAGATTTTAATACCAACTCGAAGTCATTCGCGATAGTAATAACAGTTCTATTTTGTAAAGTATCCACGAAGAAATTAACTGCCAATACATTGAAATAAAAATATGTTTGCGTTTAAGCTAATATATTATTTGCTTTTTATTTATTTATATTATTACGAAGTATATGTTTTGCTAAATCATTTGACTATAGGTGTGTAAAATAAAAGCTTTTAATTTTCGAGCAGCAGTGTTAACAGATAAATTGGTTGGCAGCACTGGACATGAGTAATTTAAGTTTTATTTTCTTTTTTTAAAAAAAAAAATGTTCCTTATGAAAGACACGTTAATGAAACCATCATGCGTATCAAAGTAGTTTCACATTTATCCGAACTATGTAACCTGGACTAGGATTAAAACTAATACTTAATGAAGTTTTTAAGATTTAATCTGCATTGCTGAAGCAATATTTATGACTTTATTACTTCAGACGCATGTAAGCAGTTCCAAATGTATTAAGATGTAAATTACAATCGAACAATATACAAAATTGCAAAAGCGTGTTATGAGCTTTATTTAATAACAGTTTAATCAAACAAATGGGGGAAAAATGATTTGTCTGAACACTTCGTTGAATTCTTCATTCCTGGCCGGCTTTGCAGACAGTCTCGAATTACAACATTATATCTAAGTTTCGTCCATTATTTCTAATCAGTTCAAATGCCTTAAAAACTGGGCATTTTTAAGAAATGTGAAATATCAATTTTTCGACAGAAAAACGAAAGTCGAAAAGTTTTAATTGGAAAGTAAATTCAATTTGATGATTTTTAATTATATTTATTAAATTAATCATATAATCTGCAATCAAACCTTAAATTACAGAGACTGAAAAGGCTGTATTTACTAAATGGAGAATGAAAATACTAGACTCAAACAATTAAGCAAGTGTTTAGTATCCCTAGAATTCAGTTAATAAGCATAATCCACAGAGTTTAGTATGCTATAAACGTTCTTCATTAACATTCCCCAAGGAGATAAGCGAATCTTCCAACGTTGTTCTGTCTTTAAAACATGTTGGTGAATATTAAAGAGATAACAATCGAATGCACATTTCAGAAATGTTCACAAAAATAAGTATCTGAAGGAAGCAACGAATGGTATCGCTAAAACAGTAAAAGAATTTTAAGAAAAAATTTGTCTAATTATGAGTGTGGAGAAATTTCCTTCGGGGCACTTGCTCCACGGGTGTTAACGACGAATAATATCAATGGTTATTAATAAATATTTTACCAAAACCAAAGGAAAAGCAAATAATGTACTGTACATTTATGGGAACATCTTAAATGAAACAGTGATCCAAATATCTGATAGATTTTATAGGTGCTCATTTCTTGTTTGGTTTTGTACCATGGCGTAATCACCTTGCAAAATTATTCCAACTCGTTTTCACCGTTCGGCATTCCATCAACAAAACAGTATTCAAACTGCTTCATGATTTCATAACGAAAAGGACTACTAAAATTTTAACATTTCATCACAGACTTCTGTATATATAAACAGAGGACTGACTTATTGATGAACCTTTAGTATTTGGATACACATTTGAGAGTAATAAATACTTAAAGTGACCGCTAGATATGGAAGTATTCTCTTATATATTTTGCAGGGAAGTATCGCCTTCGTTACAGACTCAAGATATTTTATGCAATATATCCGAGATATTGCACTCCAAAGGTTTCATAGCAGCTTGTATTTCAGGTTGTAACTCCATCAGCGGGACGATTTGTAGCAACAAGGACAACACACCCTACTAAGACACTGCAGAATGAAGTTCACAATGTCCTCACGGATGATGATTTAATAATCATTTCCATTCTTTCAAATACTTATAAAATTTCAAATTTATTACAAAAATAATGCATTATTTTTCACCATTATATTATTGCGAAAACCTTTATCATTTTCTAACAGTTTTTGACAGAAATATAAAACATAATTTTTATTCTGTACGACATAAAGCAAGGTCCTTTTTCCCACGAAAATCTTTATTTGCTATAATAAGATTGGGGAAATCCTAACAGGTAGCTTGAAGTATTATGAAAAAAAAAGTGGTGGATGTCATGTTGTAGTTGTTAATAATGCTTTTGGTGATAATGATTGAAGTATTAAATGTGTAAATATTAGCCATAGAGACAGTTTGAAATCTAGTGAACAAGTTGATCATAAACAGTTGTCTATTCTTTGTAACTATCTTGCTATCTTTACATGTCAATAACCTCAGAAGTAAACATCAAAAAATTCTATTTTCAGAAAACGATTGAAAAATTTTAGTGTTGGTTTAAGGATGATAAATATTGAAATAAACATGAATTTATAATTATAAAATTATTCGAAATAATAGAAACTAATATTTATTTAAAAAAATACCGGAAGTAGAGTGCGAATCTGATTCTGCAGAGAGTGAGTCTGACGAAGCCACTACTGACTTAGTATGTAAGCTGCAGTGAAAGCTTCAAAATAGGGCTCACTACACAAAACCCTCGAGTAGATGACTAAGGGGATACTACGCTACAACATAAATAAGAATTATCGAAATCGATTTTTACCTAGACTGGCAGTCTCCTCGGCCGTGTACCAAAACGACCGACACATTTGTACGCTGTGTGAATATGTATATAGTTTGTAGACTCAGAGCAAGAACATTAAATACATCTTGTAAGAATGTGAAGAAAACCATCAGATTTCTATGGCTGCATTACAGTTATTTGTAACTATAGCAAACCGTAAATTAGTTTATACTATTCTCGATTGCTTGGAAAAACCAAAGCGCAGGTTAATTTGACTACTTCCCTTATGTTACTTCCTTTTCGTTTATATCTTTACCACTTTATTTCTCTGCCATCAGAAGAAGAACTACATCATCAATAACTTCAGTACTGAGAACCTCAAATCCAACAACAATGTTTTATATCGTTTCTCGCTGCATTTCTAGATTTCGTCTCCATTGTGAGCAGTAAACAGTTTGTGAGTGGCCAGATAGCTTTAAATATATGTCTTCGACGAAATCCTCATTTATCTCCGTTACAGACGTGGCGTGTTTTTCGTTTTTTTAAGTAAGTTCCGTTTTAAAATATGGTCGCTGCAATTCTGCTGTTACCAACGAGCTGAGTAACAGCATTTATTGGCTACACAAACTCGCCATAACGGAAGTATTCGTCCGTGTATACGTTTGTGCTCATTTAATATGTCTTACTTTATTGAAAATCCCGCCAAGTGTGAAATGCAAACAGTGATTCGTTTTCTGCGAGCAAAAGACGCGAAAGTGGTCGAAATTCATCGGTAGATTAATGAAGTTTATGGAAAAAACACTATGAGCCATGGAATCATAATATAATGGGTTAGAGCGTTTAGAGATGGTCCTACTAGTGTTCATGATGAAATTCCGAAGTGGGCGACTGAAGCAAAAGTTCAAGAAAACAGACCCTTTACGATTTCGTCGTTGTCTAATGAGTTCCTCAAGTTTTACGAAGTGTCCTTTATGAAAACGGCCGATCAGCAGTGTTTCGCATCAAGTTGCAGATTTTTATGAGAATGGAATTCAGAAGTTGATTGTTCGTTTAATAAATGCCTTAATAATGGTGTAAATTATGTTGAAAAGTAGATTAAGGTATAGGCTTTCAAATAATAAAATTGATTTTTAAAAATGCTTTTGTGTTTAATATAAAAACGGCACTTACTTTAAAAAAACAGACATTGAATTTTAATTTCTTTCCCCATTAACAAGTTACCACATATTCTAATTTCCAAGATATCACTACCCGGTCTCTACAATTTTTCAGGATTCGAACGTCATTTTCATTCTCAAACCTCACAAAGAAACTGGCTATATGTACAGAAAAAAAAAAAAAAAAAAAATCGTGAAGATGGTTTTGTAAGTAACATTTGGTTTTTGGTTAGCTTTGGTTCGTGTTGGAGATTCCTTCTCAAATGGAAACGAGAAAAGTATGAAGCATAGTTGTAAGTGATGGACTGTCGCGGTGTCCGCGGCTCACAGGGCTTAAATGAGCGGGGAACAAAAGACAGCGGATTGGGCGCCGTGAAATATTGCGCGCCCCGGCCCGAGGTGATCCGGAGACAGCCGCAAGACTGATGAGCCTCGACGAAGTGGGCCGCACACGCAACGCCACCGTCCTCCTGATGACGGCTCCACTGGACCGCCGAAACATCTGCGCCTAACTTCAAGGTGCGTCGGCGTGATGATCAAAATCCAGTCATCATAACTTAATGGTACTGTACGTCAGTGTGACGATCAAATCCAGCCTTGAAGATGATAGTTCTCAGAATTGTAATCCACTTCCGTTTTGCCATTATCCTCGTGGGAGCTGTACGCACGACAGGTAGTGAATGAGAGCATAATTCTTCTCTGACAGGAGATACATTGTGTCAAAAGTATGCAGTATCAGTGAAGTGATTGCGATAATTTTTCATAAATAATTTACTCTTACTCGAAGTTTTGGATGGCCATTGGCCAACCATCACATTATCGTTGCTATAATAAGGGATAGACTTTATTCATACCTTACTTTAGAGAAATGCAGAACGTAAAATATATTCTACGTGTCTGCTTCAGTTAAAATCCAAATTTGTCTGACAGACTCAATATATTCTATAGAATACTAACAGCAATATAATACCCTAAATGCAGTACAGCCTACGTAAATGAATCGTGATTTAAAGCATTGTATTGCGAGGGGTTTTCTACCGTCTCTTCCCTTGGTATATTGCAGGTATTAAGGCCAAATCAATTCAGCAATTCGGTCACGAAGATAAATTTCAACATTTCCTTGTGATAGTACCAGCTTTAAAATAATATAAAGAATATAATTCTCAATAATTAGACCGAGCACTTTGTAACACATTTATTCAACACAAATACACTGGGCGGCAATAATCTATTACATACAGCGGCTCAAAAATCGTTCAGTAAGAGAAACACTAAACAGTCTGTTTCGACCAAATCACACTAGAAATGTGTCGTTCGCGAGTGAATCAGTTCTTTTGAAAGCGCGCGTCAGCTGTTGCTCACTAAAAGTAAACGATAGCTCTTCTTGGAGGCCGTGAGCAATTTGTGAAGCCATGATCCTAACCCAGAGGCACGGCCCAACTAAACCAAACAGTAAAGCAGTGTCGGACGGCACGTGGTGTCGTTTGAACTCAATTTAATCAGAGGAGTGCCAACAATAAGAAAAGCGTCGGTGCGGACCAGTGTCTGATAGCTTACCCGATTGTCTTCGGTTTAAGTCCACGGCTTGGCCACAGAGAATCGGTTGAGTTAATGTTACAAACAGATATTTTAGCTCAAAGGTATAAAAGTAAGGGATCTGGAGATGAACAAAAGTTCAAAACCATTTATAAGTCGCTTATCAGGAGATTTAAAAGCGGCAGCTGATAAAAGTGGCGTAACAGCAAACCATCGGCCAGCATCCCTAGTTTCATCTTCGATTTGGGCAAAAAATTTATATGGCTCTTAGCAATTTGCAAGCAGGGCAAGACCCCACAACAGAAGCTTCCGTCGAAGTAGACAAATACTTAAATGAACCGTATTTACCGCGGGCAAGTGATCCCTTGCAATTGTGGGAGACGAGGAAATTTGCTTACCCGAAAGTGTATGTAATGGCTATGAAACGATTGTTTACTCCGGCTACGAGCGTACCTTGCGAAAGATTATTTTCCACAGCTGGGAAAATTTGCACAGAAAAAAGAAGTAGGCTGCTAGGCGGAAAAACAACAAATATTATTTATGACCGTTAACAATATTTGATTTAAGACAAAAAGTTTTCTAAAAGTGAATGTACTTCATATTTGTACCAATAAACATATTCAAATATTTTTTATTATTATCAAACTACCCTCTCAAAATTCTCAGCAACCTGAATAGTATTTCATTGATTCATTTAAATGACCTTTCCTGCGTGAAATAATCCGGTAGTATCTGAAAAAAAAAATGTTTCAAGATAAATAGAAAACTAAAAGACAATAACCGCCTATGAGATTAATGTACGAAATCAGTCTAAATGTAAATAAAACGAACAGATACTTCACTCAAAGCGGAAATAACCATTCTTTCATTTAAAGTGAGCTAGTGACCCAGTGAACATCTCAAAAGAACTAGTTCCTTTCACCGAGTGTTAGAATGAGTACCGCTCATTTTAGTGAGTCACATTGCCCACCACTACATCACACGAATGACTCTACCGTTGTCCACTGCGTTCTTGAGAATCTCTCCTCGTTGTCGAGCGGAGGCCGGCCACCGACCCAACTGACCACGCCTCTATGTGACTTCCTGTCTCCTGCCCACTCAGCTAAGTGGCTCTAGAACTCACAATATTTATTCTTACGGCGACTAAATAAAACACACCGCTAGTGTACCTCAGATACAACATTATACATAATTTCACATAGTTCTTATAAATACGTCTACGTCACACTATGTATAATAAGTATCACGGTATTTGATATGTAGAATAGTTTCAAACATCACGTCATTTAAAACTATCGTGTGCCATCAAAACAAAACAATAAACCATAACACAAATAGTTCCTTCAATAATTAAGACGTTTGCTAACCAATTTGAAAAATAAAAAGTTGCGTGGTCTTCCTCATTGAAATACTCGCGGAGTACCCGAAAAGGATATAAGTTAACACTTTCCAGGAGCCCCTTTAAATTACTTTTATAATTAACTAACAGAGTGAGTAGTGTAAACTTCACTATATGTCTGTGAATTCATTTTATTGCATTGATAATTTTCTATTGTGTCGGTGAAATGTGTATTTTTGATGCTATAGAGTAAGAAAATTCCGACCCCGTAATGATGATAGCTGGTTATCCATGGAAAGGAATTCAAACAACTCCGTTAACGCCTTCTCGAGCCCAGCCAGAAAGAACATCAAGCGAAAGTAACGTAATGAAAAATTTGTTAATAGCTCTTCCCTCGTTTCTAGAGATAAAAGCTGCATGCCAAGGACTTCTGCTGATCAAAGAACTTTCAGCAGACGCGGCTCCTTTAAAGAATTCAAAGAACCACCGACTTAAAATCCCTGCCTCTCCTTCTTCCTTATAGTCTACAAACTAAAGAATTAACCGGTCAGTTTTCTGAGTGAAGCCTCGATATGAATTAAATTCAAGTAAATAATGTGATTTAAACACTCGGTACTTTTTTGGATGTGCGGTGAAAATGTGTCGCTTCTTGTAACTGTCAAAAATCTGTTTGTTCATTTTCAACTCTGCACCATATTGCAAGGCGTCCGACAACTTTGAATTCAGTTCTAATCATTTTAGAGTTTAAATTAAATTTTTGAATAAAATTTATAGTCTGCGAATGCCAAAAGAGCCTCCTCCGATGCCTCAGAACAATCTTCATTTGTTAAGGATTTATGGCTCGTCGAAATCGAGGTCATTACAGTAGGAAAAGAATAGGGAGTATTTAAAGGGAATGAACTTTTATAGAAACCATCCCGGCATCCGCCTGGAATGATTTCGGGAAACCATGAATAACCGAAACGTGGATGGCCGGATCGGGGATCGAACACATGTCCTTCCGAATGTCAGGCTATCGAGAGAAACGTAATGGTTTCGCATAAAGCTCCAACATTCACAATGATATGAATTTTGTTTAATTAAAGAAGTTCAAGTGGCTTTTCTCTGAATTCAGACTACACAAGAACCACAGGGTTTCTAAAATTCAAGAACATTGGTATTAAAATGTGCTGTCGTATTTCGTTAAGTAGTTACTAGATACTTTATTTTGTGGCTGAAAGGAATGGATCCCCGCAAAGCGTTCTGGTGGCTCAGCGCTTTGATAACTCTATGTTGCAGGTTCATATCCCAGTAGTGTAGGAATCTTAGCAGCAATTGTGTTTGATGATATTACACAGTGGTTACAGCCACGACAGAGGCGGAATGTGCGCTAAACCGAACCCCTGTCGCGTTGTTACAGACCAGATCTTTGATAGAATTTTATTTTACGAATTGTGTATAGCAATATGGGAGTTGATTAATTATGGGTTTGTATACTTTTCGTGTGTTTAATTATGAATTTGTGTATATTCGTGATCTAAATGAACATTGTTTAATGGAGAGAAGCTGTATAAATGATATGTAATACGATCAAGGACAGTATTATGTATGAAAAATTAGTTAAAAGTTTGTAATTGTATGTGTTGATGTGAGCCATGATGTTTGGAGGACAATTCTGAACTGTATGTATTGGTTTGTATTGATAATTTTGTGTGTAAATGATGTAAAAAGTATTAACTTAGATTTTAAGGTGTTTTCTAATGATTGTGTGTGATTTTGTACTGGTTCTGATTGCTTTAATGTGGTTTTGACCGTCGCCGTCGGCTACATTGTAGATGGTCGAGAAACATCAGTCGGCTTTCTTTATTACCTTTGGATGTTTCTGTAACGCTTATTTAAACGCTTGAAGATAGAGAGCAGAGTCAGTAGTTAGCTGTCAATCGTCAGAATTTTTGTTTTTGCTCCTCAAGTAGAGTTTGTCAGTTTAATCGCTAGAATAATTGTTTATTTGTGCTTTAGTATCTTTAGACGAGATCATTGCCTTATGCGCGTGGAATATAATACGAAATAGTGATTTGTCGGTGCTTTCATTTCATGGAATAATTTGATCCATGCAGAAGCAGTAGTTATTTAACCTTTGGGAGAAGGTAAAACCCATTGGCGACCAGCGACAGTGAACTGTAAATTGGAGGATGAAGTGATCATCATTAATTCATGAATATAACGATTTGGTTAATTAAGCGTATGAACGTGGTGACAAAACGACTATGGTAAGCTAAAAATACCATCCGTATTTACCTTTACACTATTTGATTAATTCTTTAATTTAATTTCCTTAGTCAAATAAGTGATCATTGGTTGCTTGTATTTCATCTTTTTTTTTTTCATTGTTCAATTACGAAACATTTCTTGTTCTCATGACCCTTGTTCTCATGTCAATACTTGCAAAATTTCCACTCATGAAACTGAAAGTATTTCTGCCTTTAAGCACCTATCACTTCCATCGAAAACAAATATCGAATTGAACCTAACGTCTTCGGCCCTCGGCACAGCGAACTAGCACGCTAGACCCTACGCAACAGGGGCGGGCTAAAAGTATTGCTCATGTAATGAAGACAGAAACCACAAAATCAAAAGTTCTTCATGTTTCTGCTTCTACCGCTTGTTACTGATCGGTGATGTATTTAAGACTTTCATGGACTTATTTTCAAATATCATTGGGGGCGTCCATTAATTACGTGAGGTGAAATAGGGGGGGGGGGGCGGGGAATCGGGCGAAATGTCACGAAACCTCACCAAGGTTGAGGGGGGGGGGGGGTCAACGGTAATCTTATGTGAGGTTTTGAAATTCTTGAAGAATGGTAGAGCTGACGCGAATGTCGACTTTAGGGGGTATATGGTCTAGAAACGACGCGGAAACCGAACGTAAGGGGGAGGGGGGGAGGTATAACCGCCGTTGGACGCATAAGAGCTAAAAAAAAGGTCTAAAAAACTACGATGTCGTATAGCAGGAGGGGTCTCCGTCAAAATCTCACGCCAGTTTAAAGGGGGATCTTACAATGTCACCAGAGGAGGGGGGGGGGGAGGGGTTGAAATTCAGGAAAAACACCTCACGTAATTAGTGGGCGCCCTCTTGAATAATAAATACTAGTAAATGCCACGTTGATCATAATGTCTTTCTCTTCAAGCACCAAGCCTTCGTTGGCGAGCTAACAACAGGCACAGATGTCGCTATTATAGCAAACCATTATATTTCTTAAATTGTTCGATACGTTTTAAATTTCAGACCAACCAGGAAGAAAAGTATGTATTTCGTTTAGATCAATATATAAATTATTTGTTTTTGTTTATTTATATTCGTTTGAAGTAGATGTGTTCTTAGTCTCTGTCCACACATACCCCTGTTACAGTAACCTAAGAAATATCTACAATATTACATCATTTTTAAGTCAATGGGCTTTATTTAATAACAATTACATTTAGTTAACCAACTGCGAACAAATGAATTCAAGACGTTATTTTCGACGAACTTAGAAGCTAGTAATGTTATAGCGAGTTCTGAAATACAGTGTAACATTCAAAGCGTACATTACGATAGTTGCTCCGCAAGGAGCAGCTGTTTGTTGTTCGGAATTTTCTTTCTATGATTTGTTGCAGATATTTCTTCAAGGTAGTGCAACTATTTCCATGGTCATCGACGAGGCGGCCAGCTTACATTTAGGGACGGGCGCTAATAACGTGAACGTAGACGCGCCCTTTTTGCCTATCGGGACAGCCGCACAGTGCAGACTGAGTCCCCGCGGCGCTGCCCGAGCCAGTGGTAATTTCCGCCCTGTCTTGTGTTGTCTGCCGAGATAGCGGGCGGACTGTCCGCAGCAGACGTCTGAATGGGATCGGTGTGTACTCTACACACAGCCAGTCCGACAAAAGAAAGCGCGAGCCAGACAAAGGCACAGGTCTGTCTGCCCTCAAGAGGGCGCGAGCGGACCTGTCAGTCACGTGGGTAGAACCAGCAGTGTTTATGCTCCACATAAATCTTCCACAACAACCCCAAGCTTTTTTTTTTTTTTACTTATGGCTTTATGCCTCGTCGACGTCGAGGTCATTAGAGGCGGGATGGGACTGGGGCAAGGAACTTGAAGGAAATCGGCCATGGCCTTTTGAAGGAACATCCTGGCGTTCGCCTGGAGTAATTTGTTTTTTTTTTTTTTTAATTGCTTTATGTCTCTCAACAGCGAGGTCTTTAGAGACGGGAAAGGATGGGGGCAAGGAATGGGAAGGAATTCGGCCATGGCCTTTTTTAAGGAAGCATCCCGGCATTTGCCTGTAGTGATTTGGGAAACCATGGAAAACCCAAATCTGGATGCCCGGAGGGGATTCGAACCGCCGTCCTACCGAATGCGAGGCCAGAACGCTATCCGTTACACCACCTCGCTCGGTGGAGTGATTGTGGGAAACCATGGAAAAACACAAATCTGGATGCCCGGAGGGGATTCGAACCGCCGTCCTCCCGAATGCGAGGCCAGAACGCTATCCGTTACACCACCTCGCTCGGTGGAGTGATTGTGGGAAACCATGGAAAAACACAAATCTGGATGCCCGGACGTGCGTAGTGAGTAAAAGTCGGAATCCCGGCCTCGGTAGCGCAGGGGCTAGAGTACCGAATGCCGAAGGTCGCCCGTTCGAGTTCGGCCGACGGCATGGGTGTTTAAGTGTTGTATGTGTTAATGTCGCGTCCCTTCTGTGGTGTCCATGCTTAGAAGCTGCAATATACTGCAGAAACTTATTCAGTGGAAGATAAATGATAATCACATTGTGCTGGCTGTATGGAATTAGTTGCCGAGTGCCAAAAAAAAAAAAAAAAAAAAAAAAAAGTAGCCATCGAATTTTAGGCAAAAAAACTATTTTGTTCCTGTTTCAAATACATGAAAATAGCCTTACATATTTAAGATTTTGAACATTTGTGGTTTTATGGTGCCTAAAAATGTCTAAATTGTCGTTAGTATTTATTTTTGCCTATTTTACATGTTTTCTTTCAAAAATCAATAAAATTGTTTATAACTCACAAAGGGATGCCACTAGTTGTAAAATTCAGAATCAGTTCATACTGCGTGTAATAAATGCTCGTGGCAATAGGTGTACTATGGTAAAGCAGTAGCATGCGCTTGTTTGCCGTTGTTGAGAAAATCGGCATAGAATATTCATTTGCGTTAAAATACTTCCTACGTTGAGTAAATTTTCAGGGGCGCGTGGTGCAACGAACAAGCTCTCTACCTCATAAACCCGTCGCCGCCAGATCGAATCTCGTTGGGGGCAACTTGTTATTTATTTATTTATTCAAATATGTACACAGATTATTTCCTGTAATCAGTTTCAACAATTATGCATATAATAGGTTTTTTAAATGCCTTTTGCTGTGGAAAAACCAACGGTGTTTCGTTTCAACCCTCTCGTCGCCTTGTACGGGAATGAACACCTGTCCTTTAACTGTAACGATCGAGTAACGATGCAACTAGTATTTCTGTTTTTTAAATATAACTTTGTTTGCGAGCAACATGATGAAGTTTGAAAGCGTCTGTCTTTTTATAACAAACGGCATTTAAAAAACTTATTATATGCATATGAGTTGAAACTGATCGCCGGAAATTATTATCTGTATGCATATTTCACATGGAGTGATTTGGGGAAACCATGGAAAAACCAAATCTGGATGCCCGCAAGGGGATTCGAACCAGCGTCCTCTCGAATGCAAGACTACAGCGTTACCGCTAACCCACCACGCTCGGTACATACACAGGATAGAGATCTTACAGAAAGAGTGAGAGGATTGTCAAGACCCTACTTAGGGGGCGTCCGTAAATTATATGAGGTGAAATAGGGGGGGGGGAGTCGGGGTAAATCTCTCCAAGGGGGGGGGGGGGAGTGGGGGGTTTACGGAAATCTCACGTGAGGTTTTTGAAAATTTTTTGGACTGTTGAGCTAAAAAAATAAAGGTCTAACAAATCACACGAAAGTCGATTTTAGGGGGGGATTTTGTCGAAAAGTGGGGGGCGTAACCGGATTTTCGAAGGGTGAGACCTAAAAAAAAAGTCTCAAAAAGTTACGAGGGCGATTTCTAGGGGGGAGTCTCACGGACCAGATCTCACCAGAAAGGGGTGGGGGGTCGGGCCAGATCTCACGAAGTGTCACCAGAGGGGGAGGGGGGGACTTCCGGAAATCCGGAAAAACACCTCAGTAATTTATTGATGCTCTCTTATCCGTTAACACAGAGCGAACTCTTAATGGAGTACAATTGGTGGGTCACATTATCGGCCAGCGTGAAGCGGAAAAGATGACAGGAGAAAGCGGTAACCCGCCCGACTACCTTCAGTGGGAACAGCTGACCGAGTCGCATGACTGACCAGCCGTATTCACCGACTGATCGGCACGCATCACTCCTACGCAACTGGTTAGGGAGATATCATTCTCTCTTAGAATCTACTTCTTATACCTGAACATTTACCACCTGCACCCTGTTTCTGTTAATGTTGATAGCAGACTTCAGAGCAAATCTACCTCACATATGTAACATATTCTAACAGTACAACTATTACCAAAACAAAATTTACAATCGTCTACTTTTCCCACTCATCATTTCATACGATAAATCTCAGTGACAATGAGACACCTCTAATTCTTTGATATCTCCCATTTAATATGAACAGTATGAGACAATACAATACATAAAATATATTTTAGTGGAAAGGAGCGATTGAACTAATCGTTCGAGCGGAAACGTGGCGGGGCATAGGGAGCCGTGAAGTCCACTCACTGCCAAACCTGAACACGTATCAGGCATTGATCTTTGTACCGTGTGACTAACTTCTGACTAGCCGTGCTAGGTATATAGCAACCTCACCAGAGTTATTACTGATCACTTTCTTATGAAGGCTGCAACATAAAATGATTTACCAGTTGGAATAAAAAAATACTAATTTGTCAGATATAAAACTTTAGAAATTATTTTATTTAATTGTTTGGTTTTTAGTCACATCTTATATTTCGAATCTGTGTCACCCACAAAATAGAGACAAACAGTTCTGTCTACTTTTACCATTGGCATGTTTTATCTTAAAGCAGCATCTGTGCAAAGTAACAACTCTGTTCATGGCCGACCCCGGCAGCGTAGGGGATAGCGTGCTAGCCTCGCGTTGCAGGGGTCGCCGGTTCGAGTCCGGCCGAGGGCAAAGGCTATTGGAAATTAAATACATCATTACTTAACGACCCCCAGTTGTACGTTGAAATTGAAAAGGCATGGCAAGAAAGCCTCAAGAATTGCAAAAAATATAATAGCCCCCTGACATGGTGGATTGAACACGCTAAACCTAGATTTAAACAAGTGCTCATGGACATACGGTAAACAAAAAAACTTTTGGATAAAACGAACAATCGAATATTATTACAGATGTATTAGGGAACTATATGAAAGCACTAATATTGATATCAACACCTATATCAGAATTAAAAAATACTAAGGCGAAAATCCTATCTTTACAAAACAAGCAAAATAACAAGCTCCTAGTTACTTCGAGACCAAAAGATATAGCCTCCGAAGAAACTGTTTCCTTATACCACCTCATAAGGAAAACCAAAAGGGCTAAACAAATTTTAATCACTACCATTAGAAAGGAAAATGGGGAAACAGTAAGTAACGGGAGAGAGATTATTAAGGAAATCACTAATTACTATGAACGCATGTTTAAATCAGTCACTACCGATCAGGACGCAACAAACACACTTTTGGCAACAATAGAAAATAATGTAAATCAAGAAGAACGTGAAGCCTTAGCAAGGAATTTTGTGCAAGAAGAAATTCTGATTTCAGTAAGTAAGGCAGCAAAAGGGAAATCCCCAGGCCCTGACGGTCTCCCTGCAGAATTCTATCAACACTATTGGGAACTCATACGAGAAAAGCTAGCCGAAATTCTGAATGCCGTATGGTCTGCAGACAAACTACCAACTGCTTTCACAGAAGGCATTATAACACTCCTGCCAAAAGGAGACAAATTCACAAAAATAAATGCAATACGGCCAATTACTCTTTTAAATTCCGATTTCAAGATTCTAACTAGAATCCTCAAATCCAGACTGGAACCTCTGCTGGGAAAGATTCTTGGGCCCTACCAAACAAGTGCAGTCCCTGGCCGTAGTGTTTTAAATACGGTATGTGAATACCGTGACATTATAAGTATAACTGCAGAAAGACGGATACCGTCCGCTCTGCTTTTCTTAGACTTTGAAAAGGCTTTTGATCGCATTGAACATGATTACCTCCTAACAGTCATGGATCGCTTAGGTCTAGGGACACAATTCACGAGAATGATAAAGTTAATTATAGGAACTGCACAATCTAAACTCCTTATAAATGGTCATCTGACACCACCTATAAAAATAAATCGTTCCGTGAGACAGGGCTGTCCACTTTCCATGGTACTGTACGCAATAGCCACAGAACCACTTCTTAGGATTTGTATTCGAACACTTCCTGGAATAAATGTAGATGGAATACATTTTATTTGCAGGGCATATGCAGATGATATATGCGTGGCACTAAGTTCTGCCGAAGACATAATCAACACCAACGCTAATAATTTCAACTTTCACCGATGCAACTGGGGCCAAATTGAATACAACGAAAACGGCCTTACTTCATATCGGAACAGGCTTAAACACACTGCCAGCAGCCCCTTGGTATATAACAATAACAGAGCACAAAACACTTGGAATCAACCTACAAAAGTGCATTACGAAAACAATAATAAAAAATTGGCAAATTTCACTGCAAAAAATCAGAGCCGTTATAAACATTCACTGTGACCGGGATATAGACACATTTCAGCGTGTTAAAATAGCTCAAATTTCAATCCTGAGCAAAATGGCGTACGTGGCTCAGGTACTGCCGATTCCTGATCCCATCGCTGACAGGATTCAAAAAGCATTAGGGTGGTTTGTAAGCAGAGGGAAAATTTTCAAAGTTGCTTTTAAAACATTGATTTTGCCCTCAAAGAAAGGGGGAATAGGGATGGTAAACATAAAAGAAAGATGTATTTCCCTATTTCTTAAAAGATTGTCAACTATGATAACTAGCAATCCTACGGGCCTAACCAACAATCTGGTCAACACTACCAGACCCATTCATCGTGAAATCCCTTTTCACATGACGACTATCACGCACACCCTACCGCATATGCGACAATATCACCTTGAAGAAACATATGTCAAAGCCAAAGGATGTACTCTGCATAATAAGACAGCCAAAGAAATATACAGACTTATAAACACCGTACGGCACAGAAATAAAATAGAATATAAATATCCAAATTATGATTGGAACAACATATGGCTCAATATTGCGAACAGGACCCTAACATCCAAGATACGCTCAGTATGGTATGATGTAGTCAATGAAAATATCCCCACAAACAAAAAATTGTATGAAATTCACCTATCTACAACAGACAGATGCCCACTTTGTGGAAACACAGACACGCTAGAACATAGGATAACGTGCGGACAGAACCAACGGATTTGGATCTGGGCAAGAAGAAGAATTGCTCTTTTAGATAGGACATCACCGCTTGCAATCAACGTGAATGAAATTCTCAAACCAGAAAAAATTAGATTTCCCACCACAAAACAAAATACCATCCTATGGTTAATAGGAAACACCATTCTCTATATAATACAAAATGGAAAAATAAATTTTGAAGATTATATTGGCTATATGAACGTCACCTATTATGAAACAGTAAAATTTCAAAATTACAAAAAATGCTATGCGAGGATGTTAGACATCATAATGACAGAAAACTTACCTTAAATAAATAGGGAGAATATTCACCAGTCACAAGGGAGGCACGTGATTGTAATATTGTCTCTGAATAAAACCTTACGACAACAATGCCAGAAATTGTTTTGACTGCCTCTGGCGCCAAATATTAGTTGCAACGTATATCAGATGTGCGCTCCATCGGCAGTCAAGAAATTAATCAAACAAAGGAAGAAACAGGATTTCCGTGACATTCCTTTCATCCGTCCAGTCAGAGGATATAAAACGGAAAGAACCACGGCCAGGGAGCTGGGCTGAAGAGACTACCGCAAAGCCGTGCTGCATAACACAAGAAATAAATAGTTTCTGAGTCATCAATTTTTTTTTTTTTTTCCAATCAAATGTTCCACGATTTGTTGTTTTGCTGATTTGTTTCTGACTATGATGGAAAATGTGACGTTTTGTGCACAAGTGTGTTTTGTTAATTGAGTATTGTGATGGTATTAGTTCTACAATTTTTCCAAGAACGGGTTTTGGTTTTAATGTATGTGTATATATTTGGTATCGTTTGTTATATTGTATTCAAAATAGTGTGTATTTGCCATGATTTAAATAAATAGCTTTTTTCGACAAAAAAAAAAAAAGAAAAAAAAGGCATGGGTGGTTTTAATTAAGTATTGTGTTTGTCTTGTGTCGTCTATACCAGGTAGAATCTATAATACATTAAATGATACAATACATCGTTGCAAACTACAAAATTACATAGTGCTGGCTGTATGCAAATGCCATTTAAAAAAAAAAAAAAAAAAAAAAAAAAAAAAAAAAAAAAAAAAAAAACTCTGTTCATGTGAAATAATTCCATAATAGCGCGTGCTTTCTAATTTTATTACTTATTTTGAAACTGTATTTATGATATCAGCTGTGACTATGCATGTACAAACTGATTTGTTTCTTTCATGAGAAATGTATGTCTTAAAATCATCCAGAAAATAATCAAGAAACCAAATATTAAGTTTTCCAAAAATGTTGCCTCCAAATAAACAATATATATTCTCTCTTGATATTAATTCCAAATTCTGGATTTTTTTATATATATATATATATTTTATAGGTGTATAAATGTTCAAAATATTCTGATTAGAGTTCATGTATCACATTTGTCGCTGAAGTATTTAATTTCCTCTATCAATCCAAATCTTCAGTTATCAGATATTAAACATGTTCGCCAGTTGGTTGACATGGCCAGCAGAACTTGCTTTGTGGGCTTATCCCGTGATGAAATAGTTGACTAGTGACTGGATTAGCCTCTGACCGCAATGGACCCAGGGTTGTTTTAGGGGTGACACTGTTAATCTCCGAACCTATAAGGCTTTCGCCGTTGTAGCAATATCGCAACCCGGCTTAACACCGTAATCCCCTCTGCGAGAACATACTGCCCGTTACCTTGCATCCCTCACGGTGTGTCTACTTTCACCGAAAGAAACTTTGGCCATTAGATTCTTCCGTTCAACAACGAAATTTCCTGTTACATTCCTGAGCCCTATTTTAACAGCAAACTAATTACAACGGTATTATGTCATCCGATACCACTTTATGGATTTTAATAGCTCATATCTGGAGTGGATTTTAATTTAAATGACATATGTAAATACATGTCAAAAATACACTTAAAAAATGTGTGTTTTGTTCAAATGGTATCTATGAAGTAAAGCACTATGACACGACCTGCTTAGGGTTAAACAATATTCTCTTTGTCTATTGATCACACCCAGAGATTCGTGTTCTATTACTCCATTTTAATTCTTTATGTAAGTAATAATGTATATGATTGTAAATATAAATAAAAAAGTTAGTATTAAGCATTTCAACTAGACTCCCGAAGTTCCAAGGAGCCGTTTAATTTCTTTTTCGGTCAGATATCTCTCTGTTCTTAATGTGACAAGTTTCACACAACACGATTAGCCTGAGCAATGATTAAAACTATTAGCGACATTTTCAATATTGAGAAATTCACAGAACCATATGTTCCCACTTTTTTCTTGTGACGTCAACGTTTCTGTATTAATAATTTCAGTCTCGTCAGTATCCCGGAATTATGATACATTTTTACCCCACAATAGTATCTTTCTATATTGAAAATTTCTTCTGTCCCTTCAATATCTAAAAATTTTGATGCGTTTTTCTTGATGTTAACTACATATTATTATCTTAGTATTAGCTAGAAGAACTTTTTTTTTAAAAGTTAATGAGATTACATAAAAGTGCACTGATCGAAATCCTACTAGTCGAACATAATTATTGAATGATTGTTCATAACGTTTTCTCTAAACTGAAAAATATACTATATCCATAAAAACCATCTGAATGATTAATTGTGACAGTAAATTGCATTAGAATCAGTAGAACAGAAATTTATTACGGAGGTAAAAAATAGACTATTCAACCACCAAGTACTTATAACAGAAAAGATCAGTCTTTACTACGATCCGGAGTTTGAACCATATAATCTATCGAACGTGTGTAACAATTTTCAGACCACAAGGACAATTTCGTTATGAGTCCCAGTGATTAAGCAAGAGCCCAAATATATATAACGTTGCCTTATTGCCACTAAAATGCAATACAGAACATGTATTAATATTCGTGAGATTGAAATATTGTTTTTCTGGCGGCAAGTTTAGAGTCGTATGTGGTTAGGTTGAAATATAACCTGGACCCGGATGGAAACGGAAACTTTTTGTTACAGCGCAAGGCACGAGGAATTACATTGAATTTTATTTTATAACAATTCTGTTTAGTTAAGCAATTGCTAAGAAATTAATTGTCAGAAAAAGAAAAATATGTATTTCGTTTAAATAGGCATATTAATTATCAGGTTTTTTTTTACTGAAATCATTACATGGTTTGAATGAAAGAAGTTCGCGATCTATGTGGCCTAAACCACAATTAAATATTACGTGGCATATCGTAAGTGGTTAAGATTTATTTTTAGCATCCTTCGTTTCCACTGGGGTCATTATTTCAACCGATGTAAGCTGTGTCAGCCGTTATAACAACGATCTTCCTCACAAGCAATAAGAAAGAAAGGTGTAAGAACCTGTGAAGATTTGGGATCAAGTTTATATCGCGATTAATGGTGACACTGACATGTGATACGGGGAATGTATTAATTCGCGTGTGATTGAAGCATTGCTTTTCTAGCGGCAATATTAGCGGAGTTGGTGTTAGGCTGAATTGCATCCTGGACCAAGTTGACAACTGAAGCTTTTTTTACACTACAAGGGACTACGAGGCCCGTAGCATTTGCTACCTACTGCTACGTGGCTAATCCGGTACTGCTTGTACGAAGTACAGTATAGAAGACAGGTTACGTAAATACGTCCATTTTCCACTGTGGAAGCAAGTATATAAAGCAGAAATAAAATTGGAGATAACATATTAAGTAGCTTCAGATCATTGAACACTCAACACCTTTTCGTTACTCGACGTTTCCATTATCTCAACTATCAAAAAAAAAAAAAAAAAAACCCTACCAAGCACATGTCATAAAATTTCTTAACAACGTTTCGACAACTCCTTTGGATGTAAATTATCACAAAAAATAAGCTGGAGACAGGGAAAAGAAAGAGCTAAGTCTAAACAAATTTGATTCTGAGGACATTTGAACGCACTTAAAATTCTACCATTTCAGTTCCTTCTTAGCAAGTAACGAATTGCACACGGACCACCGAGCGTGGTGGTGTAACGGCTAGCGTTCTGGCCTCGCATTCGGGAGGACGGCGGTTCGAATCCCCATCCGGGCATCCACATTTGGGTTTTCCATGGTTTCCCCAAATCACTCCATGTGAATGCCGGGATGCTCGCTTCAAAAGTCCATGGCCGAATTCCTTCCCATTCCTTGCCCCCCCCTCCGTTCCCGTCTCTAAAGACCTAGTTGTTATAGGAGACGGTAAGCAGTTAAAAAAGAGAAAAGGTCAAATAGATTCTCTATTCAACCATTTTCTGGCAGGCTAAGCGTTTGTGTCCGTGCCACAAACGTTGCCAAAAATGAGTTCACTTTATTACACTACTCCAAAATTCCAATTAAAAGTCAAGGCCAATGCTTGGGTGTATCTTTTATTAGGACGGTACCAACTATTTTTTTTCCTCGTTAACGTCAAGATCATTACAGGCGGGAAGGTACTGTACTACAAGGAACGAGAAAGAATTCGGTATTGCTTCGCGTAGAGTGGGAACCATGGAAAACCGAAATCTGGATGGCTGAACGGGATTCGAACCCGCGCTTTCCCGAATGGGAGGCCAGAGCGTTACCGTTCACCCGCCATTCCACCGGTCCCCGATTTTCCTTCCGTTCCTTATCCACAACCTCAGGCGCAACATGATGTGTAAATAACAATTTTAAAGAATGAACAGACTTGTACATCGCAAAGATTATTCTAACAGACAGTTCAAAGTTTGATACTTGGCTGAAGATTAAAGAGGGGGAGGAGAGGGAAATGAGGCTGTTAGTTTCGGAGATCGAATCCAGTAGTGAAGTAACGGCTAAGTATTTTGTTGTTGCAAGGTTGTTCTTTGAGTTGGATGCTAAGATGGTTCTTACAGTCCATGTGGAAAACAGTTTTTCGGGAACATTAATTACTTCAGATCAAACCATGTGCAAAAGATGGTAGATTTTGAAGTTGCAGTGTTCAAACACCGACGTCACGCGGATCGACTGGTTTCATCCGCTTTCTACAAAGTAACACAGACAGTTACACAGTAAAGAAAAGAAAATTTTCGCTATCTTAATGACCTTGTGATAAAGTTTTAATTTGCAATGCATTCTGCCTCTCTTCTAGCTTGACATTAAGTTGAACATGGAATCCGAACAACGCAACGTAGCTTCCAAACACTACCAAAGGTTTCCAGAGGCGATGTTCAAGTTAAGTGTCTATTAAAAACTCGGCCCAGGCCATCACGAACTGGAGGAGGTCAGTTTTTAAGGTAGGCCCTTTAATACAGGACTAATAACAAGTATAGTATTATTGTTAAATTAATCCCAGTAATACACTGTTACTTTCGCACTTTCTATACGACTTTATTATGAACGATCGAACATTAACTTCCCGTCTCCTCAAGTTTTAAGCACATCCTTATAGATTATTTGTAATCGTTTACGATTTCCTACAGATTTATTAAAAATACCAAATAGTAGAAAAGTTAGTAATACGTGTCTCGCTCCCAGTTCATGTTTTGAGCAAATATCATGAAAATGACTCCATCCCCTCGGAAGAATTTACTGCAGAGCTAAATGCAACCGCTTGGGCGATTGCTGTTGGCGTCAATCAGTAGAAAGTAATCTAACGCCTGGGATATCATCACTAGTATCACCACCTCACTTGCATCGTAGTAACTGCAACCTCGACATTGAAACATTCATCTGAGTCGGTCTTGAAATAACTTGACGACAATAGGGCCCGCGGCGGATAGTGTTTCATTCCATCCCAGCACTTGCGGCGCGGTCGGGATTAACAAAGAAGTCTTCTGCACTAAGCAAGCGACGAGACGCCACTGCCCCCTCGGGGCGATATTTTAATTCCGGGACGCAAGAGCAACACAGCATCAACTCTTCTAACGAAATAGCCGCCGGGTTCGTAGGCGCATGCGGGACGAAACAGAAAGGGGTGCAGGAGGGATGGAAGCGGGGACGAAACTGAGATAAAAAAAACGAGTAAGAGATATATTAAGAAAAGCAGGAAGCGCCCCTTCCCACGGTCTGCCGGCCCTTCCGGGACAATAAAAGCGACAGGAACAATAGCCGTAATGCCTGCCCTCAGATTCTTATTTCGACCGCTCTCGATGGGATGGAGTGAGGCGCCTCTGGCGGCCGGGACAGAAAGTAATTGCTGCGAACGAGTATTGCCGGGCCCATCCGCGCGAATTAAATATTCATAACTCAGCGATAATACACGCAGCCACCAGTCCTCATCGACACGCAAATGCTATTCCGTCCTTATCTCTCCTCTTCCGCATTTCTTTTCATTTGTGCTGGAGCGTGTTTGCGATCTGGAACGTCGTCTCGCCGAAGAAATAATCTGTTAGTTCCCGTACGGATGGTATCTACCTACTTAAAAGCCTATTGCCATTTTCTTACGAAATTCCCTCAGGTCTGCATACAATTTGTAAGCCAATCTGTCTTTTGCAAAAAGCAGAATTTAGTGTATAAGCAACTTAAGTTCTGGCCTAGCTTTCGGAAGGAAGCGGCTTCGATCACCGGTCCATCCATCCATATGTCGGTTTTCGATCTTTTCGAAAAATCACTCCATCCCGGATGGATGTTTTGACAGATTGCTGAATTCCTTTCCATCCCTTATCTCCCGTCCTCCCTCGCCCCTAATGACTCTGATGTCGCCCTAATAAAGGAAAAATTTTGCAATTCCTGCTCTTGACAGTTTCTGTGTGTGATATTTATCTAAGACGTTACATTTATGCAGTGGCCTTCCGTTGTTTAGTCTAATAATATGTGGTAGCGAGGTGAACTACTTGAAGTCTTGATACAAGAACTTCTTGATTCATTAGCTGTTCCAACATAAGAATGTAAAGTAGCGTCCAAAAATTTTGCATTTTGGACCTTTTTAAAATGTTCCGAGCATCTTGTTAGTGGTTCGTTAGACTTTGATAAGCTTTCGGTCGCTTGAAATAATAACTCCGCCGAATCAATTTTCACTTAAGTTTACTATCCCGTGTGGCTCTACGGTAACATTACACAGCCAGACATGTTCTCGATCCAAAGATATTAAACGTCGATTCACAAATGCTTCAGCGATTAAACTACCAACTGACAACTCAACTTCCAACTAACTGTCAACTATACTCGTCACTGTCGCTTCTTTATATAGATTCTACAGAGAATTCCAGAATAACACAGAAAAAGCCGCCTGATGTTTCTCTAACGGCGACAATGCAGATAACAATCAAAACCACGTTAAAGTAATCATAATTAATACAAAATCATCCACAATCATTAGAAAACACCTTGAAATAAAAAGTTAAAGATATTTACTGGTATTTGCACACAAAATCATCAACGTAAACCATTCAAAATCGTCGCAAACGTCCTCAAAACACCGTAACTTAAGTCAACAATTACAATTACAAACTTTTAATTAATAATTCATACACAATATTCTCCTTTAACACATTACGTAGCATTTACATAGTTTCTCGCCATAAAACAATGTTCATTTACCTGAAAAATATACACAAATTCACAATTAATCACACAAAATATATACAAATCCATCACTAATCCACTCCCATCTTGTTATACATAATTCTTCAAATAACATTTCATATACAAGGTTTGGGTTTGAAGGCTGTTATAACTTGCATGATATATGTTTTATGGAGTTTAGCTATTCAGTCTCAAATTCACATCACTTATTTCTTTAGAGTTTTTAACACAACGCGGGGTTACTGGAGATTGCGACACCGTTGCAACATTTCCCATTACACAAATGAAAGCGCTACATCTTTCCGCCACACTAAGCTGTGACGTCACACCATGCTCCGATGATGTATACACCGCGTACGGGGTTGTACCCGCACAAAAACCAGGGTTTTCTCAGAAGTGAATTTAAAAAAAAAAAACTAATCACGGAACTGTATAGGGATTACGGGATGTAGCGATTCCGCGAGGAATTGGCGTCAAAATACTGCAGCAGTGAAACGCAAGACACCGATAGAAAGACTTTCTGAAGTAATTTTAGCGGTGTATTACAACCTAAATAGTGCTTATAATTAATGTTTCACGGTGTATTACGATCTAATAACTGACTGAAAATAATACGCCTTGCGCTGACTACCGATGTAATATGACGTCATTAGTCAGCGACTCAGCGGGGAGCAATGTTGTAACGGAGTCGCGCTCTCCGGTAGATCCAATCTTCCCATTTTTTTCAGTAATCGTCTATCCTGCGTTCTGAATGTTTTCCTTATCTCACCCATGATGTGTGCTCCATTTTACACCTCCTAAGTAACTCTTCCTTGCTCTTTAGATCATGAATTATAAAAATCGTAGTCTTAACTAATACTTATTTCGCATCATATAGATATCGTTCCGGGGAAACTAAACTCTGCTCTCTCAATAATACAGTGGGATTTTCAATCAAGATTAAGGAAAATGCCTTATTATGTCCTCACAATACCAAGGATAGTACAGGTACTCGTAAGTTACTTAGACCAAATCTCTTATTAGTAACATTTATAAAACATTGGCCTTTAATTGTGATAGATCTCCTAAAAGAATTTCTAATTTATCTGCTGTTAAGTAATCTGCCAAAAACTCATCTAAATCTGCGAATTGTCTTCTGGAAAGTATTAGTATTCCAAGATTGCGAGCAGATGTCTGTCACCCAGATGTCTTTGTCACCCCGTCACCCAGAGATACCATGATATTAATTTTATCCTTTCTAGAATTTCTCAGCTCATTAATTGCAATGAACTTCGATGGAGGTGTGTCAATAATCTGATTTAAGAGCTAAAACGTACAGTAGCTTCGGAGATTCTTAAAGTAATTGCTTTCTCTCAGCCTGGCCTGTTCCGAGAACTCTCAGCTCCCGATTTATTCCACCATCATAAAATACGAGAAAAAGAATAAAGGCGGTGTTTCTATCTTCAGTTAAGAACTGAGTGTATATCTCTGGAAAACGGTAGGAACATATATTACCTAAGCCACCCCCCGTCCGGCCCCCTCTCCCCCTCCCTCCCTACTGGCTCAGCTGGTGGTAGAAGAAAATTTCACAGTCAGAACTTATCCGGTGTGGTAGGGGAGGTGGTGTTGCACGGTTCCTAATCACTGGATTGTGCTTGTGGGATAAATCGAAAACGTCTTTGTAGTGTGTATGGAGTGAAGGCACAAGGCACTAATGGGGTACTGCAGTCCCAAGGTGTCTTTCGAAAGAGTAGGCCTGATTGGGACAGCACAGGGTTTAACCTCTCTCCACTTCATTTCCCATTTCATAAAATACTCTACACTAAACAGACACACTATCATAGTCATCTACACATACGAATACACACTGGGGAAGGCAACGAAAAATTCATCTTTCCAAGAAGGTTCCATGGAGGGCTGCATCCTACACACGGCATCACAAGAAGAATAGTTTGTCTTAAACGTTAAGAAGCATTACGACCAGTCGAAAAAACAGAAAACTATGCACAAGTGGTAATTTTCTAATTTATTTATAGTCTATTTGTTTACAAATCGTATTATTGACGACATAAGCAGTACAAAATAAGAATCTGACGTTCAAAAGTGAACTTTGATAATCATAGAATTGTTTCATTTACTTATTTGGAGATCACATTAGAAGTAACTCGTATCAATTTCATTCCTCATAAACGAGTTTGTTCAACCTGTTCTTATATTTCTAGCTGTGTCGTAGACTCTTCGTTAACATGTACTAACATTAGTCGACTGTGTTCATAATTCTCGTAAATTTCAGTTGCAGGATCACCTTCCATGAACAGGGTCATTTGTAGTTTTTGATGCAGGTAGGGTTTCTGAAATAGATGATTTCACAGCAAAAGAAAGCAATTTGTTTACGTGCTCCCGCGTCCTGTTACTCGATGCCAAGGTTTCGTCCAAACTTATTACGCATTATTATATGGCAAAATTACGCTTATATGTGTTTTAGACGCTCAGTTCAGTATGGCCTAAGAAGACAGCAGAAGAAGTTTTGCCGACACCTTGGCAGTGAACACGAGGACGCGGTAACATCCAGGAAACATGGAAACTATTTATTCCGGCCGAGAGGCTTTAGATGGTAACTATTAAATTGTTTTAGATGTATACATAGAACTAGATGAACAAAAAGCTAGCTAAGATTGTTATTCGACCCAAAGGCTAGTTGAACCCTCCCGAAGAAGGAGAATACTTAGCCGGCTATTGGAGATAGGGTAGCCAATTCCTTTCCTCCTTAGCTGTCCTAAGCCGATAGTCCCATTGGGTAAAGGAGACCTACAGGTTAACGTAGAATCCGAACCACGGAAGCGTTCTGGTGTACTTCACATTACACAGCAAGCTATGCCAGAGGTGAAGATCTGGTTAAGGGTCTTTGAAAATCCCTGCCGAAATAGAGATACGAACCGTGGATATTTCGATGTCCAGTCAGACCCCTTAACAAACGATCCATCAAACCGCAAAAACTGCGTGATTGTTTTATAATAAATGATGAAAGTTTCCTTACGAGGTAGAAAAAATCCCACATTGTAGTCAACTTCTTACTATGGTACAGTGAAATATTTTATCAATTCGTTTAAATCTTTTACCAACAGTTCTGAGACCTAAAATCTTACAAAACAATCAGTATACCTTAAGCCGCTTCAGTGAGTGAAAGAGGCTGAAGAAGTCAATTATCGTTTAAAAAATTTCCTGAATCAACTAACTACAACGCCATCTGTTAAAAGAAATTTGTAATGAATAATTTTTGGTTCTAACACTCCATTTTATTACTAAATATAACAAGTAACGTGAAGCCGCGACATGGAAATTGTGTATAAGGACACGACCTCTGAGGCTATAATGAAGAGTTAGTAACTACAGGGAACAGTTCATACAATGAGAATAACTAAGATACGTTAGCCTCGAGTCAGTATCCAGCAGTATCAGTACTGTTTCTTTTGCTGACTTTCTTATAACAATGCATTGCGGACTCGAAATTGTGTTCTATTCTCATAATTTGAGCGAACTGTACAGATTGTCTGAGTAATAACATCAAAAGGAACGCAGATAAATTTAAATTCATGTCAGAGCGGTGTCACCACCAATTTCGTTGTTTTTAATGTCTCCATATAAATGTGTTAAAGTTACGGCGAAGCTATTGAACTGGCAGTTAAATCTTGTGTTTTATTAATTGTCTCCTAAGAGAGCAGGCAAAATCAACTAAAATCTTTAATGATGTTGTCCTACACACTATAGTAAGTGTCCAAACTGCGCCAGTTGCACCTTTCCAAATGCAGTAAAACAGTGAGTTGATACAATCGTCCTTTTTTTTTACTTCCTTTTCCGAGAATTTGACATTGTTACCGACATAATGGTCATACGTCACGCCAATTTGTTAATAATTACAAATATAAAATAAAGAATTCATTTACTTTTGTTACGAATTGTAAATGTACAACACTTATTCTATTTAATGAATATGTCTAATAAGGGGTGGCAGGCCTGGTCGAAGCTGCAGAAATCAAATAGTTGGACTGTAAATAGAAAAATCATTGAATTGTATAAAATTTATTACGGCGGTCGACGAATAACTCGCGAAAAAGTGGAAGTTGTAATTAGTTTGTGATTAAGCCTGAGAAGTTGTGAAATAAAAATCGTGTTAGGTTTAACTTGCGAAGTTTTTAATGAAAACGTAATCGACGAGTACTTGAAAGTGAAGGAGTAAACAGGACAGGATAGTATAAACATTTTCTTTAAGATATTAAAAACGAAGAAACGAGTAGTTTTCGGAAAAATCAACTAAGTTCAAAAGGAGACGTAAGATGTTCTCGTCCTGGCTGGAAACGACCAGATAAACTAAAATTAATAATAGTTGCATGTTGACAGTTGCTTGATAATTGTTGAGGTCAATGTGACACTAGAATTAAGCCACGACATACATTCCATAAAGCTAACTGCTCTACTATAAGTTTCCTTCAATAACTCGATGATTGCTGAATCTAAAAAGTTGACTGTAAGGATCTCTCCCGAAACAGTGTCCTCTTCAGCTAATCCCCATCCCACCCGCAAGCTTCCTCCCTGCCGCTTGTCGATGCAGCTAACGCAGGCACGTCGTTCTCGTCGAGGCGGGTCCTAATAATACCATTAGCGAGGAGCTGGCATGCGGCATACCACCCAGCCAGTCAATAGCACACAAAAGGCTCCACACCTCACCACACTCCAGGAGGCCACTCGACTAATGGAGGCGACCCACCGCGTCTGGAAGGCGAAATCACCTACACACACAGTTCAATTCCTTTCCGTTCCGCTCCTCCCTCCTTTCCCTTCTCAACGGGCGCTTAAACCGGAAAGTTTACAAATCATTTAGCCCGGCAATCCCGTCTGAGAGCCTTTGGGCGTAAAATGCAAATGGAATGCCTGCAAGCCGCCGCTGCAGCTTAATCAGAAGACTGATAAATTTGGGTATTAGCTCCCTCGCCTTACGGGGTCGTTACGCGTGACGGAAGTGGTCGCACGCTGGCCCCCAGCCAGGCACTGAATGCCTAATTAAAACCCTGGTCCTCGCACGCGCCGGGGTCGAACATGCAATACCTCCTTAATGTATACCTTCTGTTATACCTTTCCCTTGTTCTCACTCAATCTGTATTTTGCATTTAAAGTTTCTTCTATACTACACTCTATGACAACGTAACACTAATGCAGTATTTAATTAATAGTGTTGGGCCAAAACGAGAAATCAGGCGACAAAAAATTGTCGAGCAATTCCTGCAATCTTGAAAATAGAAACCTATTTGCACTATTTCAATATTTTCATCATTATGAGTAGCATTCTCCTGATGTCATCTGGACCTTAAGTAGAAAAACCTTCCCTCACGTAGAATAAATGTTGGACAAAATTTATTTAGATATATGACGTACAAAGTAATCAAGTTCTTAAACAATAAGATCTGCCTGTTACTTTGAGAATATAACTTTTTCAAATATCAATCACCACTTAACCAGCGATCCTTTTGTACATTCCTTGCTCATTTCTTCAGATGAACTACGAACCTCCTATAACGAATTTTCCTTGAAGGTTTAAACAAGTTAGAAACACCCATTTTTAGTTGGGCGACAGAAAATTCTGCTGTCACTATCTCATTTCACTAATGGTAAAGAGGAAGAGGACAAGTCATTCTCATAGCCAAAAACTCTCTTATTAACATTGGTGGAAAAACAAATAAAAAGGCTAACAATAAAAAATATTTGTTTGGGTCCAATGGAAGCATTATTTACGTTCAACTATACTATGACCCATTTATAGTTTACTTTCTGTACACATATCGCATATAATTGTTGTCTATTGCTCAGATTATAACTAACGGATGCTAATGTGAAACTAAAAAATTATTCGCAAAGGCTGTCTTGAACTTCAGAAAAAAACTTCATTATTTCGTATATGTCTGATCTTCTATTAATATAAAAATATCACTGTCTTGTGAGGAAGGGTATTTGTCTCAGATGTTCGCAGATTTTTTTTTTAATTTTGGGAAAACTTTTATATTTCCATTAATCTGAAATTTCGCATCATTCAGCTAAAACAATATCAGTATACTGATTTCTAATTGCCAGATACGTGATAAGATGAGGCGATGTTGTTAGAATCCAGAAGCAGAAGCTTAATTAAGCTCAATAAAAATACCGTTTAAAGCTCAGCTGTTGATTGACTACTAAGCCACTCATCCCCAGTGTTCGAAAATACATCATCTGAATGTTGAAGTAATATTTTCCCCACCAAACACTTCCCATCTTCTACAGCCATTATATCAAGAAGTGATGGAAGATTTAACACCTACTATGTGTGCAGAAATGTCTATTAAAATATTAAATATTAATCAGGATTATCAATCACACAAAGACGGAATGTTACATCAGAAAATACTTCGTCCACATCAAGGAGTCGGTTACTGACAGTACATCTTCTACAATAAACGCTCCCTGGCGTAAGAAATTGTCAATGGCAGGATAACTACGAATGCACGCAATATGAAAACTTATATCATCCTACTACAACGACTCTACGTATATTGCTACCCGAGGCTGTTGTCGGACACAGTTTAATACACGAAAGAATTATACGGGAGTGGAACCACATATCCTTAAGGAACCAGGTTTTTTAACCCTTTTTTCAATTTTTTTCTAGTATCAACATTAGGTGGAAACAAAGGTAGCTATGAAAGGTTTCATACTTGCATTCCCTCATGTTTAAAATCTGGAACCGCTAATTTACCTTGCGGACGGATTTATTGTTATTAATTATTATTATAACTACTACAACTGTTGCTACTGCCTTCAAGTTAAGCTTAACTTCTAAATATATTATGGTGAAAACAAAATTAAAGATTTATTATTCCGAACCATTGAAGTATCAGAAATAGTTCACTTACATTTTGCCATTTAGTTCACCATTTGAGTATTTTCGTAAAAGCACTTTCTACTTACGCTTAAACTTTGTGTGTGTTTGTCACACACAGTTCCATAACTCTGTAGCGCTAGAAAGTGTGACTAAGTCCATTCAGACTCTGTTATTGGTTTTACAAATTTTTATCCATGCGTAATTTAGTGATTGTTTTCAGTATTCGTCATGTAATTGCGTTTGCTAGCGAATTGTCAACTGTTTATTCGGAAAAACAAAATTCACAATGGCTATCAAAATTACGAAAAAAGCAGTATCATTCCTCTATAATCTATCGATTTCTTTATTTCAGTCATTATTATGACTAAAATGTTGATACTCGTGATTATTTCAACTGTAGAACTCCTAACTTTACCTCTGAGCGTCTGCGAGTCTCATGCACGCGGGTTCTTTTTTTTTTTTTTAGTGTTGGGTAAAGTGCTGGGTGTGAGAGGTCTATTTTGTCATGAATTTATTGTACCACCTACCAGTTATGCTGTCCCATGAGGTCGTCGTGTATAGAACGAAGCATAATCGAAAGGCGAGGGGTCTCGCGAATTCTGTCCCCGAGTGTACATCTCATTATTCGTATACTATACGTATCTAAAAAAAATCTTCTTCTAAGAACGTCCTTGTCCGTGTCTGGGAGTAGGCGGTAACTGTTGGGGATGTATATGTCAGGGAAGATGAAATGGGGAGATTTCTGTTGCTTGCCCTAGTGTGACAGTGTTAGTAATTCTGGATGACTCGTTCAGTGTGTGTGTGTGTTGACTGTTGGTTGTGTTATGGATGAGAGATAAGAGAAGGGAGAGGGTGAAACCTGATGCCAGCCTTTTCAGGCTTACTCTTCAGAAAAATACCTCGTGCCGCCAGGCTTAACGTTTCCATCTAATAGACACATCACCATCAGCAGTGTCGTACGCACGCCCCGCACTCCATATGCACTGCGCAGAAAAGCGTGATTTGACCCAGGAATTTGATGTACAATCTGGTGATTAGGAATTGTACCGTTGCGCAATATTTCGCGATTCTATTTCCTTGACGAGGTACAAAAACACGTGTTCTTTTAGTTCACCACTGCTGGAGACTAAGAAATGGCACAGTTGAGACCCTTAACAGGCAGCAGTGGAAAAATTAAGGACAAATACGTGCTTATACCGACTGCAGGTTAGCCACTTTGTTCACAAAAAAAAAAAATCAGTCTCATTACTTTATTGCTATATTTCGTAGACCTCAAATTTATACTCTGATTTTCCACTTAACTGAAATCTGAACATCGGCAAAATCTTGGTACTTCTCTACAATATAATCATTGAATACTGAATACTTTTAATTTAGGATATACACCAAATTATGTTCATACCATGAGAAAAAATGAAATAAAAACAAGGGTAGGCAAGAACTGTGTATATCCCAAATTGTATTCCAACACAGCTTCATTGATAACAAAGTTCCTGCCAGATTAGGAGCCTATACTGACGACCAAGGTAAGCCTAAGCATCAAACCATTTCTGTAGTTACTTACTGTGGCTTTATGTTTGACTTCAAAGAAACAGGGGAAAAAAATCATTATATTGTCCTTTAACTCATAGTCTCTGATACTCTGTATTGAGAGTGTGCAAAACAACATTAATGTGATACTAAAGTAGGTAAAGTCGTTCAGACAAACAATTCAAAAAATTATGCCTTAGTTTCATTCCATTACGTCAAGGGAGAGTATTTTTCTAGTAACGAATACTCCATTCAACTTACAATAAGGTCGACTTCGACTCATACCGTTTTATTGATCAGTTCGATGTTTTTTCTAGAAAATTTCCTTATTACTGCTGTTTATCTCCATTCTTTATAGTCCAATTGCACAAATCATCATAAAATATTTTAAATCGTATGACCATGACAAGAATAATGTAAGTTATTTATAGAAGGTGTTTTTTTTTTTTTTTTTTTTTTGTCGTAAGCCATTATCTCCCTTCATACGTTACAGAAATCGATAAAAGAGGTATCATTTTGAGGTTTCCTCTTTGGTTTTTTTTCCCCCATGAGCCATTTATCTCCCTTGATACCTAACCAAAGTCGATAAATGAGGAATCTTTTTTTTCTTTTTTTTCTTGTCACGAACCATTTATCTCTCTTGATACCCAACTGAAATTGGTAAAAAGGGTATAATTTTAAAGATTTCCACTTAGGTAAAAGTTCAGAGCCAACCCGCTAGACGGCAGCAGCACGTATCAGAGATATTAATAAATTGCTCCACTGGTGTCAACAAGGCTCGGCCATATTACCCATAGATAGCAGCACCTCATATCACAGAGGTTTTACTAAATTTTTTTTAAGAACGAAGTCTTTCTCGGCGTTGAGAATGTATAAACTGCTCTCGGGTGACTAGCCGAGTCAAGAGTGCGTTGTCACACGATATTTCGGCGACTAGATGCATTGCCGCCATCTTCTGGTGAAGATGGCGGCAATGAATCTAGTCGCCGAAATATCGTGTGACAACGCATTCTTGACTCGGCTAATCACCCGAGAGCAGTTTATACAAAAAATTTTTGTGTAATAAGTAGCTTTCCGTATATTTTTTTCTGTTATACAATCCCTACTGTATGTAAACATTTTACTGGCGAAATTTTTTCATGGGCTATGATCACAGCGGCACATATCACAGAGATATGGATGTGCTATGTGTATTTTGGTCAGGTTAATTGTATTCCGTTTAGATCAGTGACAGTTTATCATACATATGATTTACATGTCCAAAAATTTTCCTAATTGTTTTGCAAAATGTTGAAAGTATTTTGTTATTTACCTATTACGCTAAACAAATAAACAATTGCTACACATGAGGCGATTCTTCTTTAATCATATTACAAACCACTAATCTCAGTATTCATCGTACTTGATTCGCGAAATTTTCGCACGGGCCATTTAGTCAATCCTAAAAAAGTAGTTTGAATTCAATTATGTGTTTCAACAAAAAATACTAACTGTACTGTTAAGCATACAATGACAACTTGGGTGTAATGGTTTTTGTGAGAAGATAAAATTGCAAATGTGCCTATGCTGTCATAATAGTTTCGCTATTGCACACAAATATATATTTATCAAAATTACAGCGATATTCCTGAAGTCAAAACCGAAGACCTTTCAAATCAAGAGAAAGGTTATGTTACTGCGTTTTATCCAGAAGTATGGACTGAGAATTAAAAAACTTTTATACCGGCCAGACAGGGTATAAAAACGACAGCTGCTTTGGGAGTTCACGCTGGTGTGGAGCTGTATTCCGGCCATTGAAGGCTCACAGAATATGCGGGTGTTTGTCGTGATGCCAATTCCAATTAGCGATCTGAATGAACAGTACAGAACACAGCGTCAAACAAATGGGAAACTCTTTTTAGTCGCACGCCAATTAGAAATTACAGGCACAGTTAGAAAAGACTATTGTTTTTTAATTTATTTACAGCGCCCGGTTGATGATTCAAACACTGGACGTGGTTTGTTAAATCGATTATATTGAAAACGCTATATTAATTCGACAACTTCAAACGAGGTATTAAGCAAGCCCGCAGCGTCAGAAGTTGCGGAGCTGCAATAAAACGTGACCAGAAACGTTTATTGACCTGCTGAAAGGACTGCTCTCAGCAGAACGCTCGAATAAAGCTACCTCCAAATCCATTACATTATCCTGCTTATAGGGTTCCTTTAACCATGCAATATTTGGGTGTTTATATTACTGTAGATTCCGATATATATCTTTTTACAAGTTAAAAATATTTTAAGCTAAAAAACGGTGAGATAACAAAGGACACGTAGTGGTTTATGGATTCAAGATTTATTTAACCTTAATAATTTCTCATTTGGATTTCAAGTAATAAAAGAATGCATTTTAAACAGAACGTTAATGTGGACAACACTAAGATTTAAGTAATCAAATGAACAATATATATTGAAATCATTTAAACTTCATTGTTGCCGGACGAATTAATTTCTTCATTAAGGAGCATCCATAAACTACGTAGCTGGGTCTGGGGGGGGGGTAGAAAGCTACGCTGGGCTACGTGGAAAGGGGGGGCGTTAGAAAGCTACGCTGTGCTACGTGGAAAGGGGGGGGGGGAGTGTTCGCGGAGCAGAGCCATAGCTTTTCATTCGCATTATTTGTCATAGTTAAAATCAGGTAGAGATCACACAATATCATGTGAATATTTATTTGTGTCATGTAATTTACGATAGTCTGACATTAAACATGTCTTCTGGGATCAATAGCGAAAAAAGCTTCATGCCACGTGACCGGGGAGGGGGGAGTTAGAGGCAAAAACCACGTCAGGCCACATGGGGGAGGGGGTGGCAAGTTCAGAGGAGACTAAAATGGGGTTAAAACAGAATTTAGGTGTTAATGTTGACAGGCACTGTTCTGATTCTCCCAACTGAGACTCTGTACTGAAATTATGAGCTGTATTTTTAAATATTCTGTAAAGCATTGAAGCTTCCTAATGGTATATTTTGGAAAGAGATATTATCTTCAAAATGTTATTGTTAATCATTTCCCTACAAAAAGCTATGTTTGACTTTTCAGTGCTTCTAGATATAACAATCTGAATCGTGAAACCCATTTCTTCATTAATATTCAAAGCCAGTGAGCTGCTAGTTCGGTCCTAATTTTCACCTAAAAGCGAGTTATTAATTTACTTAGCAAAATAAATTGTTAAGAGATATTCAAGTTCTCAGATACAAAAGGAAACTTTTCTTTTCCCATTAGCGAGCTCGGAGAAAATAAAAAATTCATAAAGTTGTAATTTAAAGCTGGGCGGAGCAAGAAATTCCTCCAAGGTATGATGAAGTCACTGCATAACGCTGACGAAGTTTCCGTACTGCTATTGGATTACCGCGCCATGAAGATGTAAATGAGGAGTATGCCCGTCGGCATGGAGCCAACCCCACCCTACCAGTCACACGGAACTGAAATCAAATACCGCCTCGGGTCTTTTAATTCAACCCTGCGAATGTACGTATTCTCTCCTGTAAGACGATAACACCACACCAGGTGGCAGCAGACGCTGGCCACTGTGCATTTTCAAGTCTGTGTCACCACCGATGGAGGAGGGGGGGGGGGGGGGGGGCGGATTTCCGAAAAAAAAAACACCACACGTAATTAATGCCCCCAGTGTCAGTAATGCTGATAGCCTGTCTAAGCTAGTGGTCTGCTCTTCAGATCAATAACCAATGGGCATTTTTATATTGTGACGAAATAGGAAATAGAGTTCTCTCAGTCTCAAAGATTGGAAGATTTGATCATCAGCGATCAACCCAAATGGGTTTTTAAATTAATAAGGTTCTCCCCTTTTAGAAAAAAAAAAAAAAAAAAAAAAAAAAAAAAAAAAAAAAAAAACAACTTGAAGCATATGAGCCTTTCCTCCAGCAGTCTTCTTCTTCACCACTTTTTCCTAACATTTTGGGGTCGGCTGACTTTGGTGAGTATTACTCGTCGTTGGCTTTGTCAAATTTGGAGCTTTGATTTTACGACCTCATACCCTTGCTGACGCCAGTCATTTCATACTTACTGCCAGGTCACTCGTGCCCGGTCCCGTTGTTCATCCCTCTACAGTGCGCGGCTCCTCTTCTCACTGAGTCACTCTGGCGGGTATGCTCCCTTCCAGCAGTACATAACATGGACAGAGCTTCAGCTGTTAGTTCTACAATCCAAAATTAAACAGACATCACAACCATACTAACCTAGTAAATATAATGTTTTATGTCGCTGAACCTGTGCGCCGAAAGAGCTGTGTGCGATTCTTACCAGTTAAGAGGTTTGTGAGGTCCCATTCACAAATCATTGACGAAATTGTAAATAGATTATCAAATAACAGATTTTCACAGCATAAGTAGTGTGTATAGATATTTAGGTAATTATAAGTCTTTTGCAGTAATGTAATTTTTTGTAGTTGGCACTACTGTACTGTTGGTCGAGAAAGAAGGAAGGTATTAAGATGACGTAGAGAGACCACGAGAGAATGTATTACTTGCACAGTGACGACTATGTATTATGTTATCTGAGTATTTAAAGTGTTCAATAAATGGTACAGATAAATGAAAATATCGGTGGATTTGATTTAACATTAACATCCGTTGCGCAGAAGTGTGTAATTTGAGAGCAGTTTATTAAACAGTAATAATATGCTAGGTGATAGCGCTTCCGCGAAAATCAACGCTTGGGCCATGTGTTCAAGTTGGCGGGCTATCTACCTTCGACTAATTAATAGTAAGGAGGACATAGCAGGTTGGATGATCTCCGTAACCAGTGCCAGACATTTAGAGTATCTGCTGTACATGATGAATCTGATGTAGTCCTTTGTCCACCGGTCTGATCTTTGCTGGACGCAACAAGTAAATTCTCAAATTCCTATGGTAAACATTATGCTTCAGAGGTAAAGTATAATAGTTGGTTATTTCATAAGTATAAATCTAACTGTAAGAAAGGAACTTAACCTATCTGGATACATTTTTTAAACTTCAGTTAGCTGCAGATTGACAGCAACATTTATTTATTTCTGATCAGATGACGGATTCAAACTGAATGGAAGGAGTACACTTGGTCACCTCCACGGAAAGATAAAAACAGATTTTGGAACGTTAGTTGTTAGCTTCTAATTATCAATTATTTGACATATATATATATGGGAACTTGGCATTAAATCCATCTTGCAGAGGCATTCTGTCCTCTACTAATTAATAAGTGAACGACGGAAGCGGTAAACTGTAATCCAAAAACTCGACACAAGTTTCGTGAGAGGTGAAGAATCAATCCAATCCGCCATCTTCTCGGTAGTCATACATCACTGAATCGCCAAAGTTACTTCCTCTTTTGCTTATGGCTTTACCCCCGCCAACATCGAGTTGTTAGAGAAGGGAAAGGACTGAAGGTAAGAAACTGGGAGGAATTCGGCCATGGCCTTTTGAATAAACCATCCCGGCATTCACCTGGAGTGATCTCGAGAAACCGTGTAAAACAGAAATCTGACTGACCAGAGGGGATTCATAGCCTCATCTTCACGAAGGCGGGGCCCTAGCTTTACCGCTCACGCTCCACGCTCTGTGAGAGCGCCTTATGTGATGAAGCGCAGATGACTTTCTATCGACAAGGCTTATGTTCAGTGGACTATCAATCATTTTTCAAACATTTCTCAGGCAAAGGGGTATGACGTCAGTGACGTAATTTTTCAGCAGACGTCCTCCCGAGAAAGCTTCGAAGATTTCTAGCACGTGTAGCAGTGGAATGTACTATCGTCTCGCTGGTTATCTTGTGACGGGCCACCTGATCTTTCGACAGCTAATTGTAGTTATTTCATTCTTTGTAATATGTATGTTATCCTTCTGTTATGTAATGACCCAAGTGCGACCATCAAATATGGAAGTATCTTATCACCTATTAGTGAACTGAGAAGGAAACACTACAGTAAACAAACACGTTTTGGCAGCAGAATTAAGGAATGTTTCAGGCAGACACTGGGACCAGCAGAGAGAGAGGTTTGGTCTTTAACGCTTCTCTGATTCAAATCTGAGTGGCCCGGCTTGTAAGACACTTAACTGATACCGGGGCTGTAGTATCGCTTTAGTGCCTTAACTAACAGTTCACTTGAATTAAAATTTCTATGGAATTTTGACGAAATATTTTTGACCGTGTAGCCTTTCTGGATCTCAACTGAAATGCTTAGAGGTCACCACTAAATTTGTTTAAACCAGAAACTTAGAAAAGGTTTCAAGTCTACCATGAAATCACAAAAGTCCACTTTGCTCGAAAAAATTGAAGTTTATTTTAAAAAAGTCACAATTTCAAAATTAGCATTATACTGTTGAGTAGGCGATCGAACAAACGTTTCCAAAAAATTGTAGGTTGTGGAGAGAAATAATACCGAACCAAACCAAACCCCTTTTTGGAATCTAAAAGTTCATGTTAACAGTTATCGCCACACCATCGCACCGAAATCCCATCATGGCTGACATTGAGTGTAAGTTGCTAACCGCCTCCTTCCCACTCCGAAACAAACTTGCGCAGATTAACTCACATAACGCTCCCGAGGTAAAGACACGCCATGATGGCGGCGGGATATAGGAACCACCCCAAACCAATGACGTCAGCAGCTGTACCACATCTTTTTGCCTCCGCGTAATAAAAAAGTGTATAATTTATTAGACGATCTAGATTATTAAAAGTGTTCAAACTTTGACAGAGTCTAGACTTATCTGCTAGAAGTCCAAAGGATGTTTAGTGGGAAATTTCGAGTGATTAGTTTTAATTTTTGTTTAATTTTGCGTAGTGATTATAATTGGGGAATTACCTAAACGTTTGAATTTATTCAGTTTTTTAGAAGTTCTACTGAATTACAATCAACCTAAATGAAATTAATGCCAAAATGTTCTACAAAAATTCCCGAGTTTAACGGTGTAAATTATATCGAGTTTGGTGGCAGGATAATAAAATTACAGCTTAGACAAGATTTGGTAAATTGGCGCTTTAAAGTCATATGATTTATTATTAATAACTTTTTAAGTATTGTTTATATCAAAAAGGAAAAATTATCAGGATTTTCTTTGAATTTAGTTACGTGTTTTAAAAGTTATTTTATCTCTGGAAGTATTTGAATTTAGTCGTATATAAATCTTAACTGAGGCACGTGTGTTTAGTGACGAAATAATTTTAAAAATCTATATAAAATCTGTTCTACTGCATGGAATGATCTGAAATTTGGATATGTGATACTAGATTTTTGCTCTTTCAGGAAATCTACTTTTTATTTCGGAAAATTACTATGAATCTGTGATAAAAATTGTTAAAAGTGAAGTGCATTTATCGAAGTGTTTAAAAAATTAATTTATATTATTTACACGGTCAAAACTACGGGATTTTAGTGAATTTAGCTTTCTTTTGAATTCTTTTTATTTAAAATTACTTTATTTCACTTAAAAGTGTTCAGAAATAGTGAAATGGTCAAATATCAAAAATCTATTGTTTGCAAATGATACAATAATGGATTATCCCACTTCAGGTTAGTATAAGATTTTCTTTTACTCTTATAAAAAGTTAGTTTAGTGCTTTTATTAAATGTTGTGTGTCTTTACTGCTTTTGAAATGGTTTAGAAATGGTGAAATGCTCATATAGCAGAAATATATTGTCTAGAAGTTGAACTATCATGGATTATCCTATTTAAGGTTAACACAAAGTTTCTTTACTATTAAATAAAGTTTACTTAATGGTTTTATTAAATGTTGGGGGTCTTTACTTCTTTTAAAATGGTTTATTTAGTAAATTAGGTTGTGGTATGAGCTTCTACATAAAACGTTCCTCCCATAACCTGTATAAGCCAATGAAACTATATGTTTAAATGAAAGCTTCCTTACTCTTGAAGCTAAGGAACTTGAATTTGCTAAAATTCTAAGGTGCTTATAGGCTTGTAGCACCAAAGTGTCCGCAGCTGCAGCCTACGGGTCAAAAAGAGATTGGATTGTTATAAATAAGATTGTGGAAGATTCTCATCTGATGATGTGATGATGGCTACGTAGATACTGCTAGGAACTCGGGTATAACACTCTCAAGGTGACAGTGGCAGAACGAAGAGACTGATAGGTATTTGGTTGTATGAAATAACCACTCGAAGAAGCACTTTTTCTTATGTTTATTTTCGGTGCGGTCTATAACAACATTACAGAACAAGACATTGTCTCGTTCCAAAGATACCAAGTAAAGAAATTCTAACTTTTAATTGACTTGCGACTCCTTCAAAACTAAAACTAACTTGTTCACTGTACATAGACGCTACAGAAATTTCCAGAATAATTCAAACAGTTCCGACTGACGTTTCTCGAATTCTAACAATACCCGTGAAGCTTACATTGAATCTCCACTCACACATCAAAAACAACTAAAACCACATTAAAATAATCAGAATTCATAAAAAATCATTCACAATCACCATGAAACACACGGAAATGAAAATTAAAGATATTTACAGGTACTTACGAACACAATTATCAACAGGAGCCAGTCCAAACAGTTGAGAATTGTCCTCCGAACGTCGTGGCTCACATCAACACTTGAAATTACAAACTTTTAATCAATTGTTCATGCATAATACTGTCCTTGAACATATTAAATAGTTTACATAGTTTCACTCCATAAAACAATGTTCATTTACACAAATTCAAAATTAATTACACACAAAATATAGGACATAATTAATCAACTCTAGCTTGCTGTACACAAATTTCAAAATAACATTTCATTAAAGTTCTTGGTTTGAGGGCCGTTACAGGGTACTGGTGTTGGTGACAGGTTTGCCGTGGCGGACTACGGCCTGTCACGGGATCATCTTGTAGCCACGCCTCACGCTTTCAAGGGCCGCAAAGGGCCCGTTGATCAGCAAGTCCAGCACGTCTCTGCAACGCAAACCAAGCGCAATGGTAAAATCGACGGAACGTAGCAGCAGAAACTACCCTGAAAGTTATCCATCAATTAAACCCACTAACGATCATTTAGTTTCCTCGTACAGTCTTGAGTAAAAAACTAAAATAAGTAATAGATACAGCCGGTCCTGCTATCGCGTGGTTGACCGAGCTATAAGACACAACTTACCCCAAAATGGGTCCGCCACAGTTCATTTATGCCGTTTTAGGGTATCCAGCCGACATCTGTAACCATTTAGCTACGGAAAAAGAGAGACTTAGCAATAACTTCGGTATGGTTACGTGGTTAACTTCTTTCGAATGAGTTCAAAGTGGTGTAGTTATGTTATATTTACTGTAGAAAGCTGGATGAAGAGATATATTATAAAAGTGTTACACTTCCAAACCATAGAAAAATGCTATACGCGTCAGAGGTGCTTCGACAGTGGAAAATAGATCATTCGATCTAAAATAGTGGTAGTTCAATTTTTGCGCAACCGAAGTGTGAAAAAGTGATAGAATTTGTCTAATAATTATTGAACTACTCACCAAAATTACACAGTACCAACTGCTCTTAACAGTTTGTTTCAAACTGGCTTCTCTGAGTCGAGTGGTAGGGAAAGGAGGACTGACATTGGCTGGATATGCACGTGATTGTCAGATGAATAAGGCGTGCACCTTACATGCTGGAACTGAGGTTCCCACAGAAACGGGCAATCTTCTCCTGGAAGTAGAGCATGTCGCCTGCAGACACTGGCGTAATGTTGCCTGTCTGACTTGGCCCAGAAAAGCAAACTATCTCTCTTAATGCTAATAACTACCACAAAAATATACATTTACGACACTGTTTGTGCAATTTATTTTGGACTATTCCAGTTACTTTGAAAATTCAACAAGAAAGGCAATTTTTGCAATATTAGTTCACGAAAACAGCACACACCGAGCATGTTGGGTGAGTGGTACGCTCTGGCCTCGCATTAAGGAGGACGGCGGTCCGAATACCGTCCCTGCATCCAGATTTGGGTTTCCATGGTTTCCCCAAATCACTCCAGGCGAATTCCGGGATGCTTCCTTCAAAAAGCCATGTCCGAATTCCTTCCACGTCCTTTTTCCCAGTCCTTTCCCGTCTCTAACGACCTCGAAGTCGACGAAGCGTAATGCCACAAACAATTTAAAAAAAAAAATATTTCAAAAGAGAAAGGTGTTACAGAAAGAGAATAACCTTAAAATGTCCTAACCAGTTCATTGGAAGACTACTAAGATGCTGACGGAATAGTTATATTTCTCTGTCAAAAAACTCCCGGGAATGGGTCAACAAAGCACAAAATGTTTATTACTCATCCAAATTTATTGTATCGCCTTCATAGTAGGCCGCTTTCGAAATAATATACTTATGCTAACGAATAGTCCAATCATCAGAACATTTTTAAACGCTTTTTTCTGGAACCAAGTTTAGTTCTAGCCGCGCTCTTTTATGTCTTGTACCGACTGAAAACAGGTGCCTTGAAGTGGTAACATGAGGTTTGGAAAGAGGTAACACGTGCATATGAGTGGCACAGTGAATTCTAATGCGGACGAGATGTATTGAAGATTTCCCTCGATCTGGTCGGCTATCAAGTCTAATGTTAACATCACTAAACTGAAGGAAATGGTGACTGGTATTCGGTACTATGCAGGTTCGAATCCCATCCATATTTTGGATTTCATGGTTTCCGAAATCACTCCATGTGAATTCCGGCATGGTTCCTTCAAAAGGTCATTACCGAATTCCTTCCCGTTCTCAGCCCCCACTTCTTTGCCTCGACCTAAAGACCTCGAGGTCGATAGGCTTAAAGCCTTAAGCGAAAAACAGGAATAGGCTTGAGATGAAATGGAATACGCAGCTACGAACTAATTGGTTACCAATAGACAGTACTAGCGCTTTAACACCCCAGTGACATCGGACTTACCAAGCTCGTCTTGGAGAGTACTTCACAGAGGCGGCTGTTAGTTGGCCTGGTAGGGCCGCAGCCTGCGATGAGATTTCGCTGCTGAAGGATGCCGCTGTCAGGAGCGCTGTACTTGCTGATCCGTCTCTCGAGGCTTAATTGCATTAGGAGAGCCTCTCTACGGCGCCGCAATCACACCCGACAGCGAAACCGCCTCAGAGCTGCACTGATTCCATCGATCGCCTGTTGACTTTCGATCTCGTGATCCATCGACTTCTTCCTGATAAAACGAAGTGCGCCTTCGTAGATTACCACTCGCAGACCATAGTGTACAGTGCAGAAAAGATAAAAATCTCAGGGTTCATTTTGAATTAACAATAAACTCTGTAACTAACAATTCTGCAGGAGGCACAGTAGTTACGATATTCGCCTACTTTTCTGTTGATTGAAGTTTCAGTTATTTTACAAATCAAATAATCATTATGAAAACGTTTGCTTCAAAGTTTCTCAAGCAGCCATTACAAATGGAAACTTTTATTTCAAAATATTCTACTGCGTTTTTGGTAAAGATATCTGATATATTTTCTAACGTAAAGTGCTTGGTACACACGTAACATTTAAAAGTTTAGTGTGTAACCACTCATGAAACTTGTATGCCAAGTATACCTATCCAATCATCAAAAATACTTACAGAAATTACGTTGCAAATCACATATATATTATATCATTTGTTACCCTTCCCGTAACAATTTTCACTGCAATTACTTCCTGAGTACAATTCTACTTCTCTCATTGCTGATTAGTGGTCTGGTGGCTCAGTGATTAAGGCATATATCTGACTGGAGATCGAAAAGTCCCAGGTATTGGCTGTCAGCTTTCCAGAACGCTTCCATGGTTCGGATTCCACGTTAAACTGTAGATCCCCTATACCCAGTAGGATTACCGGGTTAGATTAAGGCAGGCTACGACAGGGGTGAATGCGCAGCCAATAAAAACCCTGTCACCAGGTCGTTATGATCACATCTGTCTCAAATACTTCCGCATTCTCTTCGGTCTCCAGTATCCGCAGACAACGCATATAATAAAGTTACACAGGAAAGTATGGGCCGTAGACCGCACAAATATAGGTTTAAACAAACGTGTAATATTCATGATTCCTTCCCGGAGCAAATATTCACATGAACAAAAGTCTGGTACCAAGGAAAAGGATAACTCAGTTTCATTTAAGCTATCTTCCTTATTCACTTCGTAGGATGATAAAGTTATTCCCGTAGCTACCTCCTCTTAGTGTATAATTAGTTCAGTCACATATCTTGTCCAATCACTTGAATGGTGCCATTACAACAACACAAAAAGAATTACAATAAAGTTCATACTGTAAACTATAACAGTCTGCTGATCACCACATTGAGGTACGATAGTGAGAACGGATCTTAGTCCATTCAAGAGAGAGGTCCATTTCTAAATTGAAATCAAGTGATTTTAGCGTTGATTCCGTAAGCCTTCAGAAATGCATTCATCTCATAAAACGTATGTGAACGTACTTGCATATTCATTCAACAACTGTAATCACCAAAATGCTGAAAGAGGTGGTCTAAATTTCGCAAGAGTTCTGTTTCCTCTGCCTTGTTTACTTGTAGCTATTAATTACGCACTGTAACAACTAGTACAGTATTAAAATAAGTGGGTGACGAATCAAAAAGTAGCTGGATTGGTTTACACTGGAATAGATCCTGGATCAGAATGTCATGTACAGTTCTGTAGTTCAGAATATGATTTGAGGGCTTCAGTATTTATTTTTATTCCACATTGCTTTCATTTATGCCATGTGACTGACATCATTGCTTTTGGAATGTACAGTTAGTCCTCTAACGCAATTTGTAATTGAACCCAGCATACGAGTCAAGCTGCATATATACGAATGTCCTCAACTTTCCATGATGGCCTGACAGTAGTCGCCGCCTTTCTTGTTATCTTCAAAGGGATGTCAAGTTATCGATTTTAATTTCACAACCTTGCGTCACATGACATCAAGTCTTTGTCATGTTAACACGTAGATATGTCTCAGATGCCGTCCCTGCCACCGCAAGTGATACTGTCCAAGTGTGAATGTTTTCACAGCAGACACAAGCGGCAGTACGGTGTGTCCAAGACAGTACAGCTGTGGAACCAGCGTTATAACGTCTGGGTGATCGCGAAAGTAGTGATCTGTCGCTACCTGACGAGTTCGTTTTTTCCTTACCAGAGAGAGAGTGTACGACGCTCCCTGAGGGAAAACAAGCAGACACTGGAAAATACCTGCTAGTGTGCATTCATTAGACGAGAACCAGGAAGAGTGATGGACTTTACATTGTTCATTTCTGTGTATTCTTAGAAGATGTGGAGATATTAGCTGGCCACATCAAAATATCCAAATGTGAGACATCACTAAAATTCCATAGTGAAAATATATGCTTAAGACTTATATGCTTAAAAGTTATTAACTGACTTTTTTCTCTATTTTGTAGCAATTCAACTAATATGTAAAACCCCATGCGAAGAGGCAGGTTGCTTAGTGCTGTAATTATATTCTTGTGCATATAATTGAAAAAATTGCTATATCCGTTTTGTAACAGAACTCTTGCGTATGTGGTCCAGGGTTTCAGTCCCGCAGATGACACCAGAATTCGTTGGGTGGCCGAGTGGTTACTCATTCACTGTTTATCGGGTCTGATACTAACTAACCAGCACGATATCGACTTCTTCTCGTTTTCTTGACCCTTTTTGTTGCTTCAGGATGGCAATCTTCTTGTGTCTGACACCAGATAATCTTTAGATAAGGCGGAAGCTGCATAAGACAATAGGCTACTGAAGGTGTTATATCTATTGAAATGTGGGCTGCAGTAATCTCTTTTTGACCTGAGTATTATTGGTTTGATACGTTTAGGTAAAGTTTTGCGTAATAAGGATAGTTCATTCTCGTTACAGTTCAGACAGCTAGTTTAAATTAATTGCGATGGAGCGCATGCTCCGGTTACAGTTTCCTCTTCCCTGTACTCACCTACGTTTGCCCTCTAAATACGAGTATTTCAACTTTCCATTATTTCAACGTTTTTGGTAAATTATTCATCATTTCTCTTGGTAACTGTGCTACGTTTGCCTAAATAGAGACGCCATAGACGTATCCACCCTAGATCCATGAGCATAAATGGCTCCACGAGCTAAAATAATCCCTTGAAACTCTGTTGTAATCATTTACAGACCCAGATGTAGCATGTATACTCCAAAAAGATAATGGTAATTACCATGGATGATTGTAAGATGAGTTATCGTTCTATGGTGTTTAATCTCAGGTGTCAATAAAACAAGGGAAGAATGCTCAAGTACACTGAAAAGCAAGAAGAGTTAAAATAAAGATATGAGAATTAGTTTGTTTTTCTATTGATTGGTTTGAAGCGATCCTCCATTCCTTCCTATTTTGCGCTAACCTCTTCATCTCAACATATCCCACACAACTTTCATCTTCAGTTATCTGCTTTATATATTCTAATCTTTACTTACATCTACAGTTCTTTACTTCGCCTGTTCCCTCTATCTCACGTCTTAAAATATGATCCACCATCCTATTTCTTCTTTCTGTAAGACTCTTCCACAAGCTTCTTTTCTCACTCATCATTTCCAGAACACCCTCATTTCGTACTGTCCACTGAATTTAAAAATCCTTCTATAGCACCACATTTCAGATGCTTCAATTTTCCTTTTTTTCTGTTATTCCTAAAGTCCACGCTTCGCTACCATAGAGTGCTGTGCTCCACACAAATAGAGTTTTAAAAACTTCTTTCTGACTATCAGATCAATATTTAAAACTAAAAGATTTCTCTTTTTCACGAAACCTCTTTTCGCTAGGGCTATTCCACTTTTAACATCATTCCTCCTTCGGCCTTCAGTAGTAATTTAGCTTCACTAGCAGCAGAATTCATTTACTTCTCCTATTACATCCGATCCTATTTTTATATTTAATATACTATTACTGCTACCATTTCTGCTACATTTCATCAATTATGTCTTACTTTACGCTATATTAAATTATTGTGTAAATCTTAACATGTCTTGTATAAACAGGTTACAAATACTTATAAACATAGACTTACGAAACAAAACTTGATAAGTCAAAGTTCTCAGCGAATTTTAATGGTTTATTTTTTCAGTTTTTTTAAGTGGGAATTTCAGCCTCGAGCAGTAGCGCGATGTTCACATTGTTCTACTGTCCCACAAGCAAGCCTTTGTACGGTTGATAACTCGTCATTTAACGTAGTCCCAATGTGGTGGCTTATGTTGGCGACGTCGGACCATTCACCGTGTACAGAAAAACAATCAGCGCAGCCACAGGACAAAAGCGCACAGTCCATTTAAAGGATGGAAATGAAAACATGTGGCCATGTTTTGTCAATCAGCTCGGCGCAGCCAGCCGTTAAGAGAGCACACTCTGTGTTGACAATGCACCGCGCAAACTGAAAATCTCACCCAATTAACTCGAAATATCGTCACGCCTGATGAGCACCGCAAGCGCCATTTGTGTGCTATGAGCGTCTCTCCAGGGCTGCTTAGAGGGGAGGAGAGAGGCATGCGGTTTTTCTTTCCGAAAAGAATTTGCATCTATACACTGTTCGTGTTCTCATGTTTGCCAGTTAATTCAAATGTAAACTATGTCGTCTGTTTGCAAGACAATCCGTGCCCAATCTATGTACCAATTATGTGACGCTTTAGTAGGGATTGTGGCAAGCAGTCACGAATCGAGTGGCTCTCTTCTGTACTTTCTCTATGTTATCAATAAATCTCTTTCCCAAATGGCACAACAGTAGTCTAAATGCGGGCGGAAGAGGGTTTTGTACGCCTAATCGACCTATGAATCGTAGCCTAAACTTAGCTCTACCTATGACCGAAGTTATGTGCAAGTTCCATTTTATGTTAATTTGTACTGTTACGCCCAAATACTTCAGGGAATCAGATACGCCAAGGTCGCTTGTACAAGATGAAGAAAGTAGCAGAATAACTATGGTCCGTTCATTTAACAAAGACGGTTTATTACTACTCCTTTGCCATTATCTCTGCACGCTTAGGGGAAAGAGTGTCCACTGAGAATTTCGCCACTCGGCGTCCTGGACACAGCGGTCAGCTGGGAGAGGTAGGAAGCGAGGGTGCAGTGAGGTGAGGAGTGGGAGTCAAGGGAACGTGATCTTGAGCCGCGATTACGGAGTGAACAGGGTATAGTGAGCATCACTTACGATCAAATTTTCACAGAATGTCCACCCTCCCCCCTCTCCCCTCTCCCCTCCCACTTGCACATAAACTCGCATGTAATCAAATGATTGTAGTATCGAATCACGTTACGATTGTCACCGAAAAGCTTCTATTTCCTCTCACCCAAGGAACAGGTCGATTCAGTTTGAGAAGTAATTAAAATTACAGCGAGGAAGATTGATACTTTGTATCTACTCCATAAATCGGCCGAGCGCTCTGGTGGCTCAGTGTTTAAGCCGTCTGACTGGAAATCCAAAGGTCCCCGGTTCGAATCCCTTTCTTAACGAGGATTTTCATAGGTCCTTTAGCCCTACCTTCATCTCTTGCATAGCTTGCTGTGAAGTACGCCAGAACGATTCCGAGGTTCGGATTCCACTTTAAACTGTAGGTCCCTTGTACCGGTAGGATTGCCAGGTTAGGTTTAGGCGGCAACGATAGGGGCGGAATAGAAACCCTGTCGCCAGGTCATTACGACCACATAAAGTTATTATTAATATCTCGTAGATCGGCACAAGCAGGGTAGGGGCAAGAGTAGTGGTCTCTCGAAGCGAAGGTCGCAGGTTCAAGTATAGTATCAGGCAAAGTTGAAATGCCAATTTATAAAATCTAAACATATAATACCACAATTACTGCTGTGTTTATAAAAGAATATCTGTCATAAGTCATAAATTTTATCGCATCCGGTAATAGTAACAGCAATAATAATGTTTATAATGTACTTGTGCCTGCCGTGATTAAACCTATAGCCGAAATTAAATATATTATGTAGTTGTTACAATTTATGTTTTGTTAGTGCTTTTACTTTATGAAAATAATAGTAGATGTGGTCCAGAATAAAACATCACTCCCGTATTTATGTGATTCAAAAATTTCTTTATTTAGAGGTAATCGTCTTCATCTTAGTATCGGTTCATTGGGCCTAGAAGGAATTTTTTTGTCTTGTTACGTTTCTTCTAGTAATATACCTTTGAATCTCTTTACTTTGTTCTGTAAATCATTCTTAATCTAATACAACCAACTCCTAGGAAGTTCAAATGATCTGCTTCCCCGTTTCTCCATTTGTCAGATCAATCTTTGGCCACTGTACCATCCGGAACTACGTAACTTACCGGTAATAAAGTACCCAATATGTTACCCAAAAACATAAGCTATTATTATGTGTAGTTTAGTTGAAATTCTTTCGTTAGTTTTTAGGTGATGTGTGCACATCTCCTGCAGACAGTATTATGTTATTATCTGTCTATAGCTATAAAACGAAAACCGAGTATATTGGTTCCAGAAAAACTCAAAAATTAATGCGCAGATTTCGATGAGGTTTTCACAGTTTTAAAGATTAGGATCTAAACTGAACTGTTTGGTATTTCTTATGCTTCAATGTTACATTGCGCCGGAGCAGTAAATTAAATTCTGAAGGTATAGCGTAAAACACCACAGATCTAATACCACTAGATTTTTAATATGTCATACTTCGTAAAAAATAATAACAGTATTATCGCATCTTCGATTTCTTCCATAAATTCAGCGTACGCAGTCTTTAAACCACATAGATTGCCGTATTAAACGTGGAGAAGAAACTGTAAAGACGAAAATATATAAATTAATAATCACGAGATAAACGCCAGATAACATCCTTAACGTCGAAGTTATCTCAGGCAACGAAACTACAATCTCTGACTATTAACTGAACCTGATTTTTACGTGAAAATGAACCTACCATGTTATCAAGAAATGCAATTTTGGAAAATAATTCTGAATACTTAATATTCAGCTGGGGAGGTACGGAATTGATTTTAATTTTGAATTCTAGTGCTAGATGAAATAGAATAATGAAAAAATTTTCATCTCCAGCGATAGATGAGATGATATAGACACACCTAAAGTTTGATACTGTGAAGACTCAGTCAAAAGCGATTCGCCAGTTTTCAGGTAATGCCAGATTATCCTTAAAATCAATGTGTCGTAACGTCTTAAGACATGCGTTAAATTTAAATTTTAACTTTGACCTCAAACTTTCAAATTCTGAAAATCCATTCAAAATCTGTATTTTCTGCACCATGCCGGAATAAACAAACACATTCTAAATACTTTTTTATGTATGTTGTATGTATTAATGCGCGTGCGGTACATGTTTTGATTTTCGAGCAACAACAATTAGCAGATATTGTAATTAGGTTGAAATGTAGCCTGGACCAAAATGAAAACAGACATTCCGCATCAGAGCACCCAACCCACCTCATTACGAGAGATGTAAGGGTAAATCAACGTTTAGTTAAGTACTGGAAATGGCTGGTGCCAAATTAGTACGGCTTGGTGCAGATGAATCTTTTGGGACGAATATAAAATAGTGTAAATCAACTTCAACCCATCCCTTTCTGGGTAGATTGTGGGTGAATCTAGGTTTGCTTTAATTCCGGAAATGGATGGCGCGAATTTTATGAAACTTTTTTTTTTACTTATGGCTTTACGCCTCGTCGACGTCGAGGTCATTAGAGGCGGTATGGGACCGTGGACAAAGAACGGGAAGGAATTTGGCCATGGACTTTTGAAGGAAGCATCCCGGCATTCACCTGGAGTGGTTTGGGGAATCCATGGAAAACCCAAATCTGGATGCCCGGACAGGGATTCGAACCGGCGTCCTCCCGAAGGCGAGACCAAAGCGTTAACTGCTCACCCACCATGAAACTTGGTACATATATTTCTCATTGGATGAATAAAAATAGTGTACGGGAAAATCGACGCCAGCTATACCAGGAAATGCAGGGAAATCTGCTAGTCTATTTTAAGTTACTCCAAATATCTTTCTAGTTGAAAATATAACGCCGATGCAACTGTTTCATTTAATTATTTTGCGTCGTACGCGTTTCACCTCTCATCGAGGCATCATCAGCGACGAATTATTTACATTTGTTTATGGTATGCAGCTGCGCATCTCCGTTTTCATATACAACGCATGTTTTGCCTGTATCATATTTACAATATTGTTTGTTATCATCGTTCAGTCGTCTGTTAGCGTCAACTGATTTGTTTATGTGTCTAGCAGACAACCGCAGGACGCGACAAGACATAAACAAATCAGCTGACGCTAACAGACGACTGATCGATGCTAACAAACAATATTGTAAATATGATACAGGCAAAACATGCGTTGTATATGAAAACGGAGATGCGCAGCTGCATACCATAGTAACAAATGTAAATAATTCGTCGCTGATGATGCCTTCGATGAGAGGCTGAAACGCGTACGACGCAAAATAAATTAAATGAAACAGTTGCATCTGGCGTTATATTTTCAACTAGAAAGATATTTGGAGGAACTTAAAATAGACTAGCAGATTTCCCTGCATTTCCTGGTATAGCTGGCGTCGATTTTCTCGTACGCTATTTTTAGTCACCCAATGAGAAATATGTGTACCAAGTTTCATAAACCGAGCGTTGGTGGGTGAGCGGTTAACGCTCTGGTCTCACCTTCGGGAGGACGCCGGTTCGAATCCCCGTCCGGGCATCCAGATTTGGGTTTTCCATGGATTCCCCAAACCACTCCAGGTGAATGCCGGGATGCTTCCTTCAAAAGGCCATGGGCAAATTCCTTCCGTTCCTTGTCCACAGTCCCATCCCGCCTCTAATTACCTCGACGTCAACGAGGCGTAAAGCCATAAGTAAAAAAAAAAAAAAGTTTCATAAAATTCTCGCCATCCATTTCCGGAATTAAAGCAAACCTATGTTCACCCGCAACCTACCCAGAAAGGGAAGGGTTGAAGTTGATTTACTACTACACTATTTATATTCGTCCCAAAAGATTCATCTGCACCAAGCCGTACCAATTTGGCACCTGCCATTTCCAGTACTTAACGTTGATTTACCCTCACATCTCTCGGAATGTGGTGGGTTGGATGCTCTGATGCGGAATATCTGCTTTCATTTTGGTCCAGGCTACATTTCCACCACATTACAGTATCTGCTATTTGTTGTTGTTCGAAAGTCGAAACATGTACCGTACGCGCATTAATACATACCACATACATAAAAAAAAGTATTTAGATGTGTTTGTTTATTCCGGCATGGTGCAGAAAATACAGATTTTGAATGGATTTTCAGAATTTGAAAGTTTGAGGTCAAAGTTAAAATTTAACGCATGTCTTAAGACGTTACGACACATTGATTTTAAGGATAATCTGGCATTACCTGAAAACTGGCGAATCGCTTTTGACTGAGTCTTCACAGTATCAAACTTTAGGTGTGTCTATATTATCTCATCTATCGCTGGAGCTGAAAATTTTCTCATTATTCTACTTCATCTTGCACTGGAATTCAAAATTAAAATCAATTCCGTACCTCCCCAGCTGAATATTAAGTATTCAGAATTATTTTCCAAAATTGCATTTCTTTATAACATGGTAGGTTCATTTTCACGTAAAAATCAGGTTCAGTTAATAGTCAGAGATTGCAGTTTCGTTGCCTGAGATAACTTCGACGGTAAGGATGTTATCTGGCGTTTATCTCGTGATTATTAATTTACATATTTTCGTCTTTACAGTTTCTTCTCTACGTTTAATACCGCAATCTATGAGGTTTAAAGACTGCGTACGCTGAATTTATGGAAGAAATCGAAGATGCGATAATACTGTTATTATTTTTTACGAAGCATGACATATGAAAAATCTAGTGGTATTAGATCTGTGGTGTTATACGCTATACCGTCAGAATTTAATGTACTGCTCCGGCGCAATGTAACATTGAAGCATAAGAAATACCAAACAGTTCAGTTTAGAACCTAATCTTTAAAACTGTGAAAACCCCATCGAAATCTGCGCAGTAATTTTTGAGTTTTTCTGGAACCAATATACTCGGTTTTCGTTTTATAGCTATAGATAGATAATAATATTATACTGTCTGCAGGAGATATGCACACATCACCTAAAAACTAACGAAAGAATTTCAACTAAACTACACATAATAATTGGGTACTTTATTACCGGTTGGTTACGTAGTTCCTGATGGTACAGTGGCCAAAGATTGATCTGACAATTGGAGAAACGGGGAAGCAGATCATTTGAACTTCCTAGGAGATGGTTGTATTAGATTAAGAATGATTTACAGAACAAAGTAAGGAGATTCAAAGGTATATTACTAGAAGAAACGTAACAAAAAAAAATCCTTCTCGGCTCAATGAAAGGATACTAAGATGAAGACGATTACCTCTAAATAAAGAAATTTTTGAATCACATAAATACGGGAGTGATGTTTTATTCTGGACCACATCTACTATTATTTTCATAAAGTAGAAGTACTAACAAAAAATAAATTGTAACAACTACATAATATATTTAATTTCGGCTATATGTCTAATCACGGCAGGCACACAAGTACATTATAAACATTATTATTGCTGTTACTATTACCGGATGCGATAAAATTTATGACTTATGACAGAGATTCTTTTATAAACACAGCAGTAATTGTGGTATTATATATTTAGATTTTATAAATTCGTATTTCACCTTTGCTGATACTACACTTGAACCTGCGACCTTCGCTTCGAGAGACCACTCACTACTCTTGCCCCTACCCTGCTTGTGCCGATCTACGAGATATTAATAATAACTTTGTGTGGTCGTAATGACCCGGTGACAGGGTTTCTATTCCGCCCCTATCGTTGCCGCCTTAACCTAACCTGGCAATCCTACCGGTACAAGGGACCTACAGTTTAATGTGGAATCCGAACCTCGGAATCGTTCTGGCGTACTTCACAAAAAGCTATGCCAGAAATGAAGGTAGGGCTAAAGGACCTATGAAAATCCCCGTCAAGAAAGGGATTCGAACCGGGGACCTTTGGATCTCCAGTCAGACGGCTTAAACACTGAGCCACCAGAGCGCTCGGCCGATTTATGGAGTAGATACAAAGTAGCAGTCTTCCTCGCTGTAATTTTCATTACTTCTCAAACTGAATCGACCTGTTCCTTGGGTGAGAGGAAATAGAAGCTTTTCGGTGACAACCGTAACGTGATTCGATACTACAATCATTTGCTTACATGCGAGTTTATGTGCAAGTGGGAGGGGAGGGGAGAGGGGGGAGGGTGGACATTCTGTGAAAATTTGACCGTAAGTGATGCTCAATATACCCTGTTCACTCCGCAATCGTGGCTCAAGATCACGTTCCCTTGACCCCCGCTCCTCACCTCACTGCCCCCTCGCTTCCTACCTCTCCCAGCTGACCGCTGTGTCCAGGACGCCGAGTGGCAAAATTATCAGTGGACACTCTTTCCCCTACGCGTGCAGAGATAAGGGCAAAGGAGTAGAAATACACCGTCTTTGTTAAATGAACGGACCATAGTTATTCTGCTACTTTCTTCATCTTGTACAAGCACCTTGGCTTATCTGATTCCCTGAAGTATTTGAGCGTAACAGTACAAATTAACATGAAATGGAACTTGCACATAACTTCGGTCATAGGTGGAGCTAATTGTAGGCTACGATTCATAGGTCGATTACGCGTACAAAACCCTCTTCCGCCCGCTGTTGTGCCATTTGGGATCCGTATCGCAAGAGATTTATTGATAACATAGAGAAAGTACAGAAAAGAGCCGCTCGATTCGTGACTGCTTGCCACAATCCCTACTAAAGCGTCACATAATTGGTACATAGATTGGGCACGGATTGTCTTGTAAACAGACGACATAGTTTACATTTGAATTAACTGGCAAACATGCGAACACGAACAGTGTATAGATGCAAATTCTTTTCGGAGAGGAAAACCGCATGCCTCTCTCCTCCCCTCTAAGCAGCCCTGGAGAGACGCTCATAGCACACAAATGGCGCTTGCGGTGCTCATCAGGCGTGGCGATATTTCGAGTTAATTGGGTGAGATTTTCAGTTTGCGCGGTGCATTGTCAACACAGAGTGTGCTCTCTTAACGGCTGGCTGCGCCGAGCTGATTGACAAAACACGGCCACATGTTTTCATTTCCATCCTTTAAATGGACTGCGCGCTTTTGTCCTGTGGCTGCGCTGATTGTTTTTCTGTACACGGTGAATGGCCCGACGTCGCCAACATAAGCCACCACATTGGGACTACGTTAAATGACGAGTTATCAACCGTGCAAAGGCTTGCTGGTGGGACAGTAGAACAATGTGAACATCGCGCTACTGCTCGAGGCTGAAATTACCCTTAAAAAACTGAAAAAATAAACCATTAAAATTCGCTGAGAACTTTGACTTATCAAGATTTGTTTTGTAAGTCTATGTTTATAAGTATTTGTAACCTGTTTATACAAGACTTGTTAAGATTTACACAATAATTTAATATAGCGTAAAGTAAGACATAATTGATGAAACGTAGTAGAAATGGTAGCAGTAATAGTATATTAAATATAAAAATAGGATCGGATGTAATAGGAGAAGTAAATGAATTCTGCTGCTAGTGAAGCTAAATTACTACTGAAGGCCGAAGCAGGAATGATGTTAAAAGTGGAATAGCACTAGCGAAAAGAGCTTTCGTGAAAAAGAGAAATCTTTTAGTTTTAAATATTGATCTGATAGTCAGAAAGAAGTTTTTAAAACTCTATTTGTGTGGAGCACAGCACTCTATGGTAGCGAAGCGTGGACTTTAGGAATAACAGAAAAAAAGGAAAATTGAAGCATCTGAAATGTGGTGCTATAGAAGGATGTTTAAATTCAGAGGACAGAGAGTACGAAATGAGGGTGTTCTGGAAATGATGAGTGAGAAAAGAAGCTTGTGGAAGAGTCTTACAGAAAGAAGAAATAGGATGGTGGATAATATTTTAAGACGTGAGATAGAGGGAACAGGCGAAGTAAATAACTGTAGATGTAAGTAAAGATTAGAATATATGAAGCAGATAACTGAAGATGAAAGTTGTGTGGGGTATGTTGAGATAAAGAGGTTAGCGCAAAATAGGAAGGAATGGAGGATCGCTTCAAACCAATCAATAAAAAAACAAACTACTTCTCATATCTTTATTTAAACTCTTCTTGCTTTTCAGTGCAGTTGAGCATTCTTCCCTTGTTTTATTGACACCTGAGATTAAACACCATAGAACGATAACTCATCTTACAATCATCCATGGTAATTACCATTATCGTTTTGGAGTATACATGCTACATCTGAGTCTGTAAATGATTACAACAGAGTTTCAAGGGATTATTTTAGCTCGTGGAGCTATTTATGCTCATGGATCTAGGGTGGATACGTCTATGGCGTCTCTATTTAGGCAAACGTAGCACAGTTACCAAGAGAAATGATGAATAATTTACCAAAAACGTTGAAAGAATGGAAAGTTGAAATACTCGTATTTAGAGGGCAAACGTAGGTGGGTACAGGGAAGAGGAAACTGTAACCGGAGCATGCGCTCCATCGCAATTAATTTAAACTAGCTGTCTGAACTGTAACGAGAATGAACGATCCTTATTACGCAAAACTTTACCTAAACGTATCAAACCAATAATACTCAGGTCAAAAAGAAATTACTGCAGCCCACATTTCAATAGATATAACACCTTCAGTAGCCTATTGTCTTATGCAGCTTGATAATTCCGCCTTATCTAAAGATTATCTGGTGTCAGAGACAAGAAGATTGCCATCCTGAAGCAACAAAAAGGGTCAAGAAAACGAGAAGAAGTCGATATCGTGCTGGTTAGTTAGTATCAGACCCGATAAACAATGAATGAGTAACCACTCGGCCACCCAGCGAATTCTGGTGTCATCTCCGGGACTGAAACCCTGGACCACATACGCAAGAGCTCTGTTACAAAACTGATATAGCAAATTTTTCAATTATATGCACAAGAATATAATTACAGCACTAAGCAGCCTGCCTCTTCACATGGGGTTTTACATATTAGTTGAATTGCTACAAAATAGAAAAAAAGTCAGTTTATAACTTTTAAGCATATATCTTAACTATGGAATTTTAGTGAAGTATCACATTTGGATATTTTGATGTGGCCAGCTAATACCTCCACATCTCCTAAGAATACACAGAAATGAACAATGTAAAATCCACCACTCTTCCTGGTTCTCGTCTAATGAGTGCACACTAGCAGGTATGTTCCAGTGTCTGCTTGTTTTCCCTCAGGGAACGTCGTAAACTCTCTCTCTGGAAAAAACGAACTCGTCAGGTAGCGACAGATCACTACTTTTGCGATCACCCAGACGTTATAACGCTGGTTCCACAGCTGTACTGTCTTGGACACACCGTACTGCTGCTTGAGTCTGCTGTGAAAACATTCACACTTGGACAGTATCACTTGCGGTGGCAGGGACGGCATCTGAGCCGGGACGCGCTGTGAAGCCAGAGGTATTGCGTGCAGGAGGTAACCACAAGTTGCGAAGAAACCCGAGGCTGTCAACCGAGACTCTTCCTGCAGGCAAGGAGACTCACCTTGCAATGATGCTCTCTGAAAGGCATTTGAGTCTACAGAGGCGAGCTCACAGTAAACTCTATGCCACGGTGCTCGGTGATATGTGATAGCTCCTAACCGATTCCATATTTGAGACAGAAGAAATTTCGTGGTTTCACATTTTGTAACAGAGCTAATCACTGTGATTGGAAGTACAAGTTTATGGTTTGTTTGCCGTCAGTGCGAAGCCAAGCCGTTTCTAATTAATGGTCGCACTGTTCCTAGACAATACGAGCACAGTGGCAGCGATTATCTTCGGACTCTCCATTGTATGCTGAAACTTACACACCACTGTCCCGGTGAAAGGTGTTTCCTTGTTGCTTTTAGTAGTCTGACCACCACCGATACAGAAAGATCCATAGTAAGCGGTTGACGCTGAATTCATCAGACATATCTACGTGTTAACATGACAAGGACTTGATGTCATGTGACGCAAGGTTGTGAAATTAAAATCGATAACTTGACATCCCTTTGAAGATAACAAGAAATGCGGCGACTACTGTCAGGCCATCATGGAAAGTTGAGGACATTCGTATATATGCAGCTTGACTAGTATGCTGGGTTCAATTACAAATTGCGTTAGAGGACTACCTGTACATTCCAAAAGCAATGTCAGTCACATGGCATAAATGAAAGCAATGTGGAATAAAAATAAATACTGAAGCCCTCAAATCTTATTCTGAACTACAGAACTGTACATGACATTCTGATCCAGGATCTATTTCAGTGTAAACCAATCTAGCTACTTTTTGATTCGTCACCCACTTATTTTAATACTGTACTAGTTGTTACAGTGCATAATTAATAGCTACAAGTAAACAAGGCAGAGGAAACAGAACTCTTGCGAAACTTAGATCACCTCTTTCAGCATTTTGGTGATTACAGTTGTTGAATGAATATGCAAGTACGTTCACATACGTTATATGAGATGAATGCATTTCTGAAGGCTTACGGGATCAACGCTAAAATCACTTGATCTCAATTTAGAAATGGACCTCTCTCTTGAATGGACTAAGATCCGTTCTCACTATCGTACCTCAATGTGGTGATCAGCGGATTGTTATAGTTTACAGTATGAACTTTATTGTAATTCTTTTTTTTGTTGTTGTTGTAATGGCACCATTCAAGTGATTGGACAAGATATGAGACTGAACTGATTATACACGAAGAGGAATAACTTCATCATCCTACGAGGTTAATATGGAAGATAGCTTAAATGAAACTGCGTTATCCTTTTCTTTGGTACCAGACTTTTGTTCATGTGAATATTTGCTCCGGAAAGGAATCATGAATATTACACGTTTGTTTAAACCTATATTTGTGCGGTCTTCGGCCCATACTTTCCTGTGTAACTTTATTATATGCGTTGTCTGCGGCTACTGGAGACCGAAGAGGATGAGGAAGTATTTGAGACAGATGTGATCATAACGACCTGGTGACAGGGCTTTTATTGGCTGCGCATCTCGCCCCTGTCGTAGCCTGCCATAATCTAACCCGGTAATCCTATCGGGTATAGGGGATCTACAGTTTAACGTGGAATCCGAACCATGGAAGCGTTCTGGAAAGCTGACAGCCAATACCTGGGACTTTTCGATCTCCAGTCAGATATATGCCTTAATCACGGAGCCACCAGACCACTAATCAGCAAGTGAGTACCTGTGTAACGATAATGAAAGAAGTAGAATTGTACTCAGGAAGTAATTGCAGTGAAAATTGTTACGGGAAGGGTAACAATTGATATAATATATATGTGATTTGCAACGTAATTTCTGGAAGTATTTTTGATGATTGGATAGGTATACTTGGCATACAAGTTTCATGAGTGGTTACACACTGAAGTGTACTGGTTAATTGTACCTTCTTTTTAATATTGCTAAGTTATATTTAATCTGCATAACGAGATAACTTTGTGTATTACATAACAGAGACAATATACATGAATAAACAAAGTAAAAGATAATCACACTGATTAGTTTCAGATATTGTTCTGAGCAAGTTTCTAAGGACAATGTCTGAGATAAACAATTTATTCTAAAGATCATATAATCTCAGGGCGTCTCGGGATTACAAATAATAATAAAAAAAACACACACACACACAAATAAAATTACATTTAACTCACAGCGTTTCATGCGCCAGTCCAAATTCCATGGTTAAATTGTCCTGCATAGACCAATAATACTCAAAACGCAGATTCCTTAATCATTCGATCTTGCCCACCACTTCTTAACTCTTCTCTGTATAGCACGTGATGCTCTTCTGTTCGTTATTCTCAGAAAACATTAAAAGTTTCATACACTCACAGATTATCATATAAATATGTAATGTATCCTAATGGTACATTACAACACTAAACTTTTCAATGCTACGTGTGTACCAAGCACTTTACGTTAGAAAATATATCAGATATCTTTCCCAAAAACGCAGTAGAATATTTTGAAATAAAAGTTTCCATTTGTAATGGCTGCTTGAGAAACTTTGAAGCAAAAGTTTTCATAATGATGATTTGATTTGTAAAATAACTGAAACTTCAATCAACAGAAAAGTAGGCGAATATCGTAACTACTGTGCCTCCTGCAGAATTGTTAGTTACAGAGTTTATTGTTAATTCAAAATGAACCCTGAGATTTTTATCTTTTCTGCACTGTACACTATGGTCTGCGAGTGGTAATCTACGAAGGCGCACTTCGTTTTATCAGGAAGAAGTCGATGGATCACGAGATCGAAAGTCAACAGGCGATCGATGGAATCAGTGCAGCTCTGAGGCGGTTTCGCTGTCGGGTGTGATTGCGGCGCCGTAGAGAGGCTCTCCTAATGCAATTAAGCCTCGAGAGACGGATCAGCAAGTACAGCGCTCCTGACAGCGGCATCCTTCAGCAGCGAAATCTCATCGCAGGCTGCGGCCCTACCAGGCCAACTAACAGCCGCCTCTGTGAAGTACTCTCCAAGACGAGCTTGGTAAGTCCGATGTCACTGGGGTGTTTAAAGCGCTAGTAAAACCGTAAGTACTGTCTATTGGTAACCAATTAGTTCGTAGCTGCGTATTCCATTTCATCTCAAGCCTATTCCTGTTTTTCGCTTAAGGCTTTAAGCCTATCGACCTCGAGGTCTTTAGGTCGAGGCAAAGAAGTGGGGGCTGAGAACGGGAAGGAATTCGGTAATGACCTTTTGAAGGAACCATGCCGGAATTCACATGGAGTGATTTCGGAAACCATGAAATCCAAAATATGGATGGGATTCGAACCTGCATAGTACCGAATACCAGTCACCATTTCCTTCAGTTTAGTGATGTTAACATTAGACTTGATAGCCGACCAGATCGA
>JARYHS010011408.1:44138872-44166137 GCA_031002005.1 Vandiemenella viatica
ATGAATATTAATTACTAAGAATTTAAACACGGAAATACGACAACCACTATCTATACATACACAAAATACAAGTTAAATATGCGTAAGAAGAATAATACAGTATATGCTTCCCGTATCAGTACATATCGTTATAACATGGTAATTACACCTGTTCTTTCTTCTACAGAGATCATGTTCGAATAACTGAACAATCACCACACAAATGTTGAAATGTACTGTCATCTGCCAATTTTTTTAAATTATTTTTTATTATTTTTACATAACGTACAGCTCAATCTTTAAATATCCGAATTATCTTGAAGTAAACGATTACAGTCTTATAAAATAATACAAAAGCGCGTAGAAAATAACAAGAAGAAGACACATACTCCACACCCTTTAATTTTTCAGTCACTTGTGCGGAGCGAGTACCAGCGTGGCTTCGTCCCCACACAGCACGTGAATAACAGACCGAGCCTACCGTCAGGCTCGAGCTTACATTCGGGCTCGGTCCTCCGAAATGTATTTGCGTCATTTGGCCGTCAGAGGCCGCGCAGGCAGCGATAAACTGAGCTTAGACAGCCTTTGTACGACTGTAGTCGACACAATTAAGAAGCGATAGTACGTATGTTGCGAAGCAGGATATTTGTTTAAGGTATTCAAGAGGTTCTCCTTTATCACGTTTGTTGCACCCTTCGATTTTTTCAAATAACAAAGTTGATGACAGTGTTCCTAGTGACGATAAATGGTATTCTTTTAACTATAAACTATAGTTATTATTCAATGCATTACTCCCTGAACTTCGTATGTACAGTGTTACCTGACTTTGTCGCGTAACAGAGCGCAACTTAACGACGACTAAGTGAACACTTCGTTTCTCAGAGTGATTGCTCTCATCTTGCAACCAACATATCACATAATATTAAAAAATAAACAACTGTAAAAGATAATAGTTAAAACAATATATCTAACACACACTGTCATAGACTGAACCTAAAATTTCGCGCTCCATAAGCTCATCAAGCGAAGCCCTTTTTTGGCTGCACCTGGTAAAAATTCCTTAAGTTTTCTATTGGCCAGAAAGGGGGCAAAGATGAGAACATTATTGGTATAAAACACGGAGATACTATTTCACTGAAAGTCACAACGAGAAGGACACGATATGAAACAGTACAAGATGGAGAAGAAGTTCAGACTCCACAGTAGTGCAGGCCGACCGAAATATGATCTTGGCTAAAACACAAATAGCCTATGAGAGCCGTACCTACCAAAGGAATTTCTCTTTAATGCAAGGAAATTTAGCGGTAAAAGAGAACATGTTCACCGTTAACGAACGCCACTGAACTTCAAGCCGCAGCATCACGTGAAGATTCCGATACCGGAAAAAGTAGACACTATTCTTCGTTCGTTATGTTGTCCCAATGTGCGCCAATAACATTTATCCAGTAGTTGTGATGCTTGCTCAACGAGCCATCTGAACAGTAATAAAGTAGCACAATTAACTCTTTATAATTCCAAATTCATAATTCCAGTTGTACTTGAGTGATTGCTTAAATAAATCTTATTTTTGTGTGTCGAAGGCCATGTAAATATCAATTTGTTAGCCTAATAAGAAAATACTCTGAAATCGTACCAATACCAGAGAAGCATTAAAATTCTATTTGTGTCAATTGCCGCGTAAAAAAGATTTTTTTTTTACATTCTACTTTTTTTCTTAGAAAACTTAGTAAGTATTACAACTGCCTGCCGGTAAGAAATGGGTACCATATCACTAGTATTCGGCAGTTATTACATTTTCCCTTACATTTTTATGCGAAATTTCTAATGTGTCTCATTTTAACTATACTTCATGCTTATAATAGAAATCCGTATTTACCCACCTGCACAATAACTTTTTTTCGGTATATCTTCATTTCAATTTGAGCGCGTTGTTCTGGGGGATTGCAATTCGATGTGTTGGATTCGAATGTCCGCATTCTTGAACACCTTTCTTTGCCTTTCGTTTTAATAGGTCGTTTGTGTAAGTTTATTGATTCAACCCTGTATATGTTCGCCACACAAGTTAACATTTTCCTTCGGGTTTAGAGACTATATCAATAGCAACATTTTAGCAATATTATGAGATTGGAAGAGATTAATATGAACTGTTTTCCATTGTGATTATTTAAGTCTTATGATCATTATAATAGTTTATATATATATGAGTGAGCCAAACTACCTGCAATGGTTTCCCGGAAATAAAATCCAAGCTCTAAAATAAACTTTGATATATATATATATATATATGATATTTAACTTTATCTATCTGTTTTTATTTTCCTGTCTCTTTAAGCTTATGAAAAACGCGTTCAATGAACAGTATTACATCCACAAAGCCGCTGGAGCTGTCACGCACATCGCCCACAACTCCTCTGCATTCTGACTTTGTTCGAGCTGGCCCGCACTCCATAAGCACGTCGACCCTGTCTCCTCGTAATGAGCAGTTACCGGGTGCGGCGGGTGGCAGGCTCTCAGGGGCGCAACTTGCCCGTCCCGCGGCCCCGTGATCTTGCCTGCAGGGCAAACTTTGTGTACATTAAGCGGTGGCCGGGCGGCCTGTTGTGGCTGCGGTAGCAAGTACCGCTGGAAGGGGGGGGGGGCAGAAAAGGGGGAGGAGGAGCAGTGGTGGTGAAATCCGATAGAGGCTCTGGCAGAAACCGCGACATGTGACAGTGCAGAAACTCTGATTCCAGCTGCAACCACTGTCGAACTTTCTTTTTGTTCCAGGACGATCTAAATAGTAATCGAGATGGATTGCAAATATTTCGCCAATTGGTTTACGTTTTTCGTGATCAATCACAGGGTTGTTTTAAGATATTGCCATTATTTTCTTCATGAACTCGTCATTTAGCTAAAACACAGAAGGGTTGATAATCTTGTAGGAGTGTGTAATAGCTAAGGTTTTTTTTTATTAACGTGCTGCAGCACATAAATCAATTAAGAGAATTTGATATTTAAATGATATGGGGGCACCATTTTCGTGTTATTAAGAAAAAATCGATTTCTGCGTTACTCAACGTAAGAACTGAAGTTAGTCCGCAATCCAATGGCTGCTTGGATCCTGTTGCAGGTGGCGTACTAATTATAACGTTGATCCGGACCACGAAGCGTCCTAGCATAGCTCATATTAACACAGCAATGCCGTTAAAATGTTTCTAGCAACACAATTCAACAAACAATTATATAAAAATTAATTTAAGGATTGAGTGCACTGATGATCCTAATCTCAGTTGTTTATGGGTTGAAATTAAAGAGCAATAAAGTTCGGATACAACGCTTGTAAAAACTTGTCAAGTTAAGACTTCGCATCCATGCTGTAAAGGATGGTCCTAGCTAGCCGACTTCAGAAAGAATGTATCCTAATGAGATGTACTCTGCCATCACTCGATGCGATAAAACTGTTCTCCTAATCAATTAACTTTTAACTAACAGACAGGAACTTTCCACTGTTTTTCATTTCAACCACAAGGATAGATAGTTGGCTAAGCAGGTAATTAACAATGGTTAGTATTAATAGTTTCTAGAATCCTGCAATTTTGTAATAAACATCTACAGTGATCATTTTTTCATAAATAATAAATCACAACAGGGATCTTCAGGGAAACATGATGCTGCTGTTACACTTGGAATCAAGTAACCAGAATGAACTCACAAGAAACTTCGCAATACAAACCAACCATGTGAGGGCGACTGCAGCATGGATTACTGAGTGTCATAATTAAAATTCATTACATAAAGTATTTAGGTAAAAGCAGGAGTAATTTGTACTTTACAGCTTTCATGAGAGATTCAGCGCCAGTAAAGTAATATGAAACCTATTTCAAAAAACATTTATCATCGCTGAAATAAATATATTTACTTGCAAAACTGGTTGTAGGCCATCTTCTGCAGTTGTTGGTTAATCTTTATATATAAAGATGAATGTATGTTTGTTTGTTTGTTTGTTCTTCCGATCTCGATGAAACTTTGCACACTGAAACAAGGAGAAAAATACTGTCTACATTTGGTTGAAAAATTATCTGTATAAATAACACATGTTGTCTAATAATTTCGAAATACTATTGAACGGCGATAGACAAACGCGTTCGATATGGTCGTCTCTGGACTGTTTTTCCGTGTAGCGGTCAGACAGCTAAGTAGTTAAAGCGCTGGCTTACAAATGTTTGGGTCGTGGTCTCCGGTTCAAATCTCCATGTAAGCTAACATTAAAAAAAAAAAAATTTGATCGTAAGAGTCACGCCTGTGCCGTAGGTTATTCGGATTGAATGTTAAACTGTAGATAACACAAAGTTAGGGGTGCAATGAGAGGCAAATCGTACGTAGTCTTCCAATGCTGTAGGTGGGCACTTTTTTACGTTATCGTGATCCGTCAGGTATTGTTCGCAGTCAGTGTGTGTGTGTGTGTGTGAACCGCAGTAATATTATTATAAATACTGAAATAAGTCTCTGTCTTTTTGTTACATTTTGACGACTAAATGGCTATATCGATATTGATGTAATTTGATAAAAAAATCTGTATGACGTGCACAGGATATTTATTCCAGTATGATTAACAGTTGTAGTCACGAAATTTTGAGACCTTATCGAATGGTGACAGAAATATGTTGGAAATTGATTCTCTTCAAGAGACAGGTTCGACGGTAGAGTGATATAGTGATAGCTTTCCTGTCATATTATGCCGACTCGAAATTGTTTGGGACCAATCTTTCGTTACCAACAACTTTCTATATTCAATCCAGGAAAAAAATTCTTAATCCACGCGTACGAAGTCGCGGGTACGAGCTAGTAGATTATAAATCAAAATTCCGTCTGGAAACAACTGTTGATGTTAATGTCGCTTTATTTCCATACGCGTTTCACACTTATGGTGTGGGGCATCGTCAGTGGCTGTGAATTTGTTTTACATATGTTTCATTACATTTGACAAAAGCATTACAAATTATATATGTATGTAATAATTTGTAATGCTTTTGTCAAATGTAATGAAACACATGTAAAACAAATTCACAGCCACTGACGATGCCCCACACCATAAGGGTGAAACGCGTATGGGAATAAAGTAACATTAACATCAACAGTTGTTTCCAGACGGAATTTTAATTTACAAATATATTTACTGTAAATGCTGATTGAGTAGGGGGGGGGGGAGGGAATACAAAGATTTTTTACATGTTTCCAAGGCGTTTTCATGTACTCTGGGATGATTTTTTTAAGTTAATTTTTTTAAAAAAGATTTGTCACAATCCTGGATCGTTCGAGGATCCATTGATAACAATCGCGAAGTCAGCCTGGAGTCTCACTTCAGTGGGCTGACACTGAGGGCAGATCGTTGGATCATCAATTCTTTGCCATGTTGATGCATCTTGTAGCTCAAGAATTTTATAAAAAGATTCTGTCAGATTTAGCCTGGTGTAGGAGAGACTCCTAAACCGGATGTTACACGTGGTAAACCAGTGGGGGCAACTCTTAGCGAGGGTTGGCAACAGTGGCGTGAGTGTTCAGTTAGACTGAGAGTAGTCTGGGCGGAGACGAAGAGATCAATGGCGTGGTCCACTCGAATGAGAAACAGTCAGGTTGCGTGTGTTAGCGAAATAGTTTGAGAAAGTACACCATGATAAAAGTTTCCTTAAGCGACGAAAGGAAAAGAGTTGTTTCTTCGTCAGTGATCATAAAATTATTCTTTTGTTGGTTCCCATTAATTATAAGGTGTTTATCTAAAATTTGGACTTCCCCCACCCACATCCCGCTTGGTGAGATTTGATGGAACCACGAGAGACTGACCTCGTCATTTTGAACATCTCTTATTGTTTTAACTCTACTGGTCTTTGAAGGACGGCAATCTGAAGTAAAATGTTAACGGAGATTTTTATCACCCTCCCTATGAATAAGATTTGGTCAAATTTTGCGGGGGCCCCCTCCCCCTATTTTTAGCCCACTTAATTAATGGATGCTCCATTTATACTCTACAGACGTATATTACAGGCGGCAGCAAGAGGCATTCCTGACAACAGACCTTCATAACCTTAATTAATCTGGAGTTTAAATTACATGAAAGACTCGGCGGAAGAGGGAGCAATGTGTGAATAAAAGGAGCTACATAAAATAAAACGTTTATTTAATATTCGATCCTCTAACGAAATACGTCTAAGAAATCGTTTTATTTAAATCATAATAAAAAAAAAAGCTCTGATTGGTTTGTTTATCATCCAGTTTCAACAAAGTGAGAGAAGTAGCCTGTAATTAAGGGAGGGGCACACCATATGCAGTTGGCCTCTACCTGAGGAGCGAGTCTCCTCTCCACCTCAGGTCCTGAAGCTACCCTCGAACCTGTCTCTGTGCGAGCGCATAGCACGCAACTAGTTGTAATTAAATCTGCGTAATGCAATTACCGCTGATTAGGACACGCACACAGCCTAGCACCTGCCTCCTCGCCAAGGCGTCTCCGCCCCCACCCGCCCCTCCTTCTCACTAGCTCCCATCAGCGCTGTCGGTCCTCCCTACGATCTCACTCCTAACGGAGTACGAGGGAAGCGCAGCTCAGTATTGGCTGTGAATACGGCTTCATTTAGATAACAATCAAATGCTAATCGACCTATTACATCTTTTACACAACCGCAACTTGCCTTCAGTGATCAGCTAAAAAAAAAAGGGATGAAAATTTCATTGTGAAACGCCAATTATCAGTTATGCCGTTTAATAAATGGTACTGAATCAACTGTACCACTATATAAAAACCAGAATACAATCTTCCAACACAAGTTCAAATATTGAATACAATGTTGCTGGAAGTATTAAAGCTACAACTTACGATAGGCTGTAAAATTATTAGACACATGTCATCATCAGAAGCTTCCCCACTTGCCGGGTCTGCTTGGAACAAAAGCTTATCCAACTTTACTCATCGATCCGCTATCTCTCTGGTTCTACTGTCATCAATTTTCCTACTCTTTCTTCAACACATTTTTAACACGTTTCATCCATCTCTCCTTCGGTCTTCCTCTGAGCCTCTTTCCTTTCAGCATCTGCCTTGGTACCTTCTCCAATCCCATTCTCTTCACATGATCATAACATTGTAACCTTCGTTTCTCTGTTCTTTGTTGTAACGGTTTCTCCTTGATCTTCTCACTGATTTTCTTATTTTTCATTCTTTCACTTCTCGTTATCCTACTCTACTCCCCTGAAACATCTTTTACGTAACTTGCACTCACCTTTTGCCCTCTCCTTCATCATCCTTCCAATCCATATGCCAAGAATGGCAAAAAAAATAGGTTTTATGGATCACTTGCTTAGTCTTTTGTGGCACATCCATACTCCATACCTGGCTTCTAATATTCTTTTAAAAAATTCATCCGCACATCTTTTTCTTTCATTTTATCCATCGTGTTTCTTCCAATTTCTTCAATCCAGCTGTCAAAATACTTGAAACATTTAACTTTATGCAGCAGCTCTCTTCCAAGTGACATGCCTGTATCTGTCTTGATGTTCTTTCTTGTTCTAATTACCACTTTTTATTTCCGAGAACTTCATGCCATAGGACGCAACTACCCTCTCCCAGTTTTCCAGCTGATTCTGCACTTCTCTTTCATCTTCTCTCTAAACTAGTAAGTCATTAGCAAATACCATTAGTTCTTTTATCCCCAATGCTCTGCACCACCTCTTCCGTATTTCATCTATAACCATTATAAATAACAGAGGTGAAAGGGCACTTTCTTGCTTTAGTCCGCTTTTCAACTGAAACCATCCGGTCTCATCCATTCCCACTTTGACACTGATTTTACTACTCTCCATACATATCCTTTACTTTTTCAGCTATTTCCTTCTTTATTGACATTTAACAATTGCTTCCCACACTCTGTAACGAGTGAAATGTGACCTTAGTATTAGCGTGTAGATGACTCGAACCGGCAGCAGCATTGTCTTTAGTATTCTAACTAGCTGTAGGCTACTCATTGTTCGTATATTGCTCCAAATTTATAGCTACACCATGTAATACAGGGTGTCCACAAATGAATATCGGGGTTTTAATGCTTTATAAGATTTATTACATTATCCTTACAGTTATAAATGATATGTCAAATGAAAGAGCAACTCAAACAGTTTTGTTCGTTGGCACTAGTGCACATGTGCGTGAAATGTTTCCGCTGCGATCCGCTAGAATGCGGTAATAGCAAAGATGGCGACTAGTGAAGAGAAAGCGTTTTGTGTTTTACAGTTTGCAAAGACTGAATCTGTAGTTACTGTGCAGCGTGCGTTCCGCATTAAGTTCGGACGTGATCCTCCAAGTGACAAAAACATACGTAGATGGTATCATCAGTTTGAAGATACAGGCTGCCTTTGTAAAGGGAAGAGCGCGGGACGACCAAGAGTTAGCGAAGAGACTGTTGAGCGAGTGAGAGAGTCGTTCACTCGTACCCCAAAGAAATCTGTTCGGAAGGCTAGTCGCGAATTAGAAATTTCTAAGTCGACTGTTTGGAAAGTTTTAAGGAAACTCTTGCAACTACGTCCTTACCGTTTACAGTTGTTATAGGCTCTAAAGCCTGCAGACCATGGTTTACGTGTCAAATTCGCTTACGAAATGTTGTTACATGACGATGAAGATTTTCTACATCATGTTGTCTTCATTGATGAATCGACCTTTCACCTCAGTGGACATCTTAACACTCATAATGTGCGGATCTGGGGCTCAGAAAATCCTCAAGAGATCGTACAAGTGCAACGAGACTCCCCTAAAATCAATGTTTTTTGTGCTGTATCCCGGCGGAAAGTTTACGGACCTTTCTTTTTTGATGAACCGACTGTAACTGGTACTTCTTACCTTGATACACTAGAGCAATGGCTCTTCCCTCAGTTGGAACAATATGAACCAGAGAACTTCATTTTCCAGCAAGATGGTGCGCCACATCACTGGCATAACGAAGTACGCGGTTGGTTGAACGTAACTGTACCCGACCGCTGGATTGGCCGCAAGGGGCCCAATGACAGAGCTTGCTATGCGTGTCCTCCACGTTCACCTGACCTAACGCCATGCGATTTCTACCTTTGGGGTTTCATCAAGGATCGTGTGTATGTGCCTCCGTTACCAGCCGACCTCCTTGAATTACGACAGAGGATTGAAGCAGCTGTTGCAACAGTTACTGAAGACACACTGCTCAACGTTTGGGAAGAAATCGGCTACAGACTTGATGTGTGCCGTGTGACAAATGGTGCCCACATAGTACACTTGTAAGCTTGTATATAAAACTGTTTGAGTTGCTCTTTCATTTGACATATCATTTATAACTGTAAGGATAATGTAATAAATCTTATAAAGCATTAAAACCCCGATATTAATTTGTGGACACACTGTACTTTATCACCTACTGCTGTCTTCATCAATATTTATGATCGCCTAGAACAGGGGTCCCCAAACTTTTTATCCCGTTGACCCCTTCATAAAATATTTGTCTTCTTATCGACCCCCTGATTAAGTATTTAATAATAAGATAAAATCATTTTTGGTATTTCGGATGCCAAACAATAAAGAGGTCTGCTACCCAACGAAATAAGTCATCCAATAACATTAACAGAAGAGGAGATATTTTTCACTGTTATTATAATCTTAAAGCAAAAGTAAGATTATTGATATTCGGTTGAAAATTGGAAAGTTTTAGTCGCAATTCACCAAGGTTTTCCAGATTCAATCTGTTCCTCTGCTTCGTCAAAACTGCGTTCGTGTGGCTGCAACCAGCTGCAACCATGTAGCCAAGTTGGAAATCCAAGTAACATGCGTTCAGCTTCTGCTCTGAGCTTTGGTTATTTAGTGGCAATATTGTTATCGCTCCAAAGTTCACACAGGTTTCTATTTTTAAACATCGATTTAGCTTCGAGGTCTACACATGTTTGAATCAGTTCATCTTCTAAGCCAAGTTCACTTCCTACATAATCTGTTATGTCAAATGGAGTAGCAAATCATACGGGGAGATGTATATTCTCAAAGTCTTTGAAACGTGCTCTAAAGTATTCTCTTAATTTATGTATATGTTATAATGTGACGCTGTAGCTACATTCTAAGGCGCATTTTTTATTATGTAAATCATAATAATAGATTAATCTTCATAATAAATTTTGGGCGACCACCTAGATAGTTTTTTCAGTAATTTGCTAAAGTACGCAATATTCACGTGTGGACTGTAATGTCACCTTGGGGTGGGCAGTCAACAGGAGGCCACTGATCTGGTGTGAAAATCAAGCCACCCGAATACGCTCTCAACCCGCGAAGGCCGCCGAATATTTCCGACCTCTGTGATATACACGCGGGGCGAATAAGTTATCGACGATATCACTTGACATCAGGTTGCCAAACTGATACCCAATCAAAGCGCTGCCTATAACTAAAATCCCGGGGATTTTCTGTTAAATGTGATCCTCGAGACTATAAGGGCGGAGCCGAAGTCTTCCTTGGAGCTTCATTCTGTTGCGGATTCCGAAGGTTGGCTTTTCTCGCCGACTGCTGCAGTCCGACACCTGGTGTCGGAAATCTGACGCTGCCGGCTTGCTGGAGCAGCTTCCGCACGGCGACACAGCCAGTAATGCGATGATGCGCATTACCAGAACGGACGTGCCTGTAGCCGCCTTCTGAGTCCGAGCTCCCGTACCATGAGCCGTCTTCGATCACCGCAGACAACAGACGCAGAACTACAGTGGTAAAATCTTACGACCAAGCCATCTAATTGTGTATTCCGTGAAACTGAACCCTTAAGCATCTTTGAGAGGATAGATCCATGTTCTAACTTTGTGACTGAAAACCCCCTGAACTAGCGGCGTAATTTGCCAGAACTAGTTGTTTTCGAATGGCATATTGTTCATTCGTGGAGCCCTGATTTATTGAAATGTAAAGTCACAGTATTGTGATAGCTATGCTTGAGGACATCATAACTTGTATTGTACATTGTTTCCAAGTATCATTCTTTCTTGCATATTATTTCTGAGATGGATTTAAAAGTAAATTACAATTGTTTGCTTGCTCATGACGGCTAATCGTGCCTCTCAGCGTTGCTTTGTGATTTTGCCTACTTGTGTTAATATTATTGGTAAATTCGCTAAGACTTGTAATCGCCAATGATACTAAATAAATGTTATATTGTGACATTTTTCCTGCATTCCAATAAACATCGAGATTCTTGCAAAATCCATATTTTCATTCCTTTACAAAATCAAAATTAAAATCCCCTTTATTAATGTTAATTATAAATGTATAAATGATAACTATAACGTATTCGTCCACAAGGAACCCCCCACTACAAAGTTTAATATATAAATCTCCGTCGATAATCTTTTCACTTTCTTTTAGTGCTCGCAAGTTTGAAAAATGTTTAAAATCGTTACATGCCAGTGAAGATTTAAATAGCTCCAATTTGCAATCGCTTCTGTAAAATTTCGCATAAAGGTCTGCCAGATAGAACCGATTGCTTTTGTAATGTTTTAACTCATAACATAGTGATGGATCCACATTCCTAAGATACTCTTCAGCTAAATCGTACAAGTTAACAAGCCTCTGCAAACTGTAGCCTCTTGACAACCACCTTACCTCAGTGTGTAAAAGTAATTGGATGAAAGTTTCATCATTTTATTCAATAATTTATCAACTTGTGGAGTTTAATGGGGTTCGCCAGCCAGTTTTTTGGCTACAAGATGCTGCATGTGAACAGTACGTACGTTAGGAACCTTTTCCTTCATAAAAATGAAAAACGCTCTGTAAAGATCTACGAGAGCAGTTGCACCGCCATTAATCACAGCAGTAACATTCCTGAAAGAAAAGTTGTGATTGTTCAAATAATCTTGCAAACATTATATATCTGCCCTTTTGAATCAGTCTGAAGATATTTAGTTAATTGAAATTCATCGACAGTGTCATTCAGGGATAGGCTTTGAAACCTAACATAAGCCATGAGTAGATTTGAAAGCTGATTAGTCAAGTTTAATAGCAAATTTGCAATGCTGGAGCTCGGAGGTCAAAGTTCTTTCCACATCATCGGCCATTTCCTCAATACGTCGCTGCACAATATTAGCGCTTAATGGTGTACATTTTAAAAATAGATGATAGTCTTTCTTCGTAGCATTTTCAATTACATCTTTTATAGTTTGTATTATAATCTTTTCACCGATAATGCATGGTTTGTCTTTCTTTGATTTATTAAGAGTGATGCTTTAGTAAGGCTTCAGTCCTCCTTCACTATCAGCATTAGCAGATCATTTCAAATATGAATTCAATTTTCTCTTTCATCTTTTTGAAATAATCAAAATCTTCGTTTTTCTTATCAAAATGGAATTTTGATCCTTTCCAAGAGGTCTTTCATTTTCGCCGGCTTCATAGCATTTGAAAAGCACATAGGAATGGTTTCATTAGCAAACGATGTCACAAAACCATATTTCAAATATCCGTCTGAATATGGTCTGTATTTCTTGTTAGCGTTGATTGTCGATATTGTGGGTATTAAAATCAGATTTTTAATTTGAAAAACATAATACGTTTGCAGCACAACAAACCTATAAGAGACTCAACTTACTCTCGCACGAGCTATAAAGAACTGCATGTTCTTTCTCAGAGTGCAGTGTTGCAATCTTTTGCTAACAATAAGTATATAGAACTGGAAGGGATAATAATTATTATTAAAATTTATCTATTCAGCACTATTAAATAGGAAAAATATAATAAAGACGTATCTAAATTAAATGATTTTCGATATATAACGATATTTTCTCTGTTAAGGACAAAATATCTGCGTTTAGATGTACCATACTTAGGGTGGCAACCGTACTAGAGATTAACAGTGCAATGCATGACTGTGTATGTTGAACTACTAGCGTTCATAACATGTCTGTCACATTAGTACAGTTGCCACATGCGTGAATAAAGTTGCCAGATGCGTGAAAACATAATAACTCGAGCGAGAAGTGGTGCAGGCTAAGGCAAACTCAAATTCTAGCCAGGGTAGGCAGTAGTTGTTCATATCCGTATTTCGAATTGTTATTGGAATATTCCTATTTTTTCATTAAATAATTCAACTAATCCCCATTAGTATTAATCTACCCCTGTGTATTAATCAACCCCTGGATAACTCTTATCGTGCCCAAGGGGTCGGTATTTACCACTTTGGAGTCCCCTAGCCTAGGGGGATGCAAGGATAGTCCTCAATTTCAGTCCCATGAGCATAAATTTCACAGACCAAATTACGGGTTAGCAGAACTGATACTATTTTTAAAGAAACACTAAATCTTAGTTACAATCCGCACGTCCATTTCCATGAAGAAATACGAATTAATACCAATTTCATTCTACAGTGGGAAGTATTGTAAAAAATTCTATGATTACCATTCCTGCATCCTTGATTAGAAGTATCTTAACACATTTGGCCTCCTGATAATTGCAACTGAATTCTCGCAAACAGATTAGAGTTTGAAAAATACATTAGACTTCTTCATTTTGTTGATCTTGGCACAAAGCGTTGTGTATTTGCGACAAGATACAACGACCTATCACGTATTTCGTATTATGTCGTATTCCAAAATTTATCCACGATATGACACAACTACATCCCATATTAGTATCGTTTTCATATTACTGAATGAAGAAAACGATCTGTTATCTTTCACAGTAGTCAGTTTGGAAAAAAAAAATCCACAATTGTATCTTATTTACGCTGTAGAATATTCCTGTGGAAAGCTTCTGTCTGCTTTCTTAGTGTAATACTCGAGCTGAAATTAACGTCTAAGTGAGGTTTATATTATATCCAAGAGGCATAAGTACTTTCAAAAACACTGTGGGTAACAATAGACTAAATAACTTTATGATAATACCAATATTCACGAAGAGTGTAGTGCAAATTTAAAAATGATTTTAATCTATGTTTTCTCTTCTGTATTCTTTAATACTTGTTAATACATATAAATATTTGTAAAAATGTTAGAAACCTGATAATTTCGTACATCACGCCACATAATTAACAAACAGGGACTTAATTAAAAACATATTTTTGACCATATTATGCTACAGCTGCGTAATGCATGCATTTTTGCGTTGTCCTGATAACTAATTTATATATTACTGTTGTAATGTGTCATATCACAATTAAATTAAACTAAGCGGAATACTTTAATGAAACCACTACGTCACGGGTTAATAAGCGCAATGGATTTGTGATGTTTAGCTTACTGTAAACATTTTTGTGCTCAATATCGATATTAAAACCTGATGGTATTTGGCTGTTTCATTATCAACATTTAAAAATGTGATTTTTATAATTAACTATTACGGAAGTGGTAGTCTTCGTTGTGACCACAGATGATATTCCAACCAAAGTTAATGCTTAGTGATACAATTCTGTGCTTCTACGGGGATTAATGTAATACTAAAATACAAAAATCAATTTCTATGGATACTATTTCACGTTGTTTTAATTTCTTATATTTTATATATTGCATAAACATGTAAGTGAAACAAAAATAAATTTTCAGACATCAATTAAAACAAAATCTAAGGTAATAACTAATAGAAGGGAAAGTTTTAGATGGCATTAACATTTTTGATATTAGGTTGTTGATATTAGCATTTGATATTAGAGTATTAGTTAAAGCATTTCTACACACACACACCGGCCGTGCGTGCGAAGCAGCGGCAAATACCAGTATGCCAATAAATTTAAGATGGATTTATCACAATATTGTCTAGTTTAATGATATTATTTACATCTATTAAAATATTTGTGTTATTATTCCTCTATTTGTTCTGAAACAGATTATTTATAGCTTCTTGCTGACTGTTCAGAAAAAAAAAATGGTGAATCATTCATTTCATAATCAAAATTTCTAGGTTGATTTTTTGATATAAATACTTTTTTAATTCTTCATTTAGTTATTATCTTCTAGTAGGTCTGTAAATCTAATCGAATACGGATTTCATTCATACCAAATTCGTGCGTAAATAATTCCAAACCAATAGCGTAGTCCCCGGGTTGGCGAACCTTTGTTGATCTACGAGTCATTTCTTTTATTGAAATGTTAAATGAAGCCTTGACGTGCTATCAAACAATCATGACTTAGTAATTAATGGGAAAAGAAATGAAATGAAACTAGTGCAACTTCTGTTGTTGCAAATTAGATGCCAAATAATTTATATTAGGTTGATACTTTGTTACTTTTAGCAGCATGCAAGCTGAAGTGGAGTCGCGACAAACGGTATGGAAGCAAGTCTTTAATATTATTCAGGCATTCTTTTTTGACAAAGAGATTTGTGATTTGTTACATTGTGCCGTGATCTACACACTGTTCCAGAACATAAAAGCACACACCGCTTTATCACGTTTATTAATCATCCCATATTTCTCAATCCGCCAAGGTTGAAATTTTCTATTACACTTATTTACACTTTTATTTTTAATCAAATTAGCTATGTTGATTAGTTGTACATATTACTGAAACAAACTTAAACAATCTTCTGTATTAACGAAATTAGTTTAAAAACCACTAGAATTATGCGTAATTGGTAAAAGCAGTCAACGACGTCAACAAAAGCAAACAAATGAATCAGCCACCGTCGCACCCCCTGCGCTTCCTCACTCAGTAGTTCCGTCAGAAATTCGTGCGAAATCTACTTCCTTTACACATTTTGTAGTCGTTCCGGCACAGGTAGTTTCGTTCAATCGTGCCATTGGTTCGCCATCACTGCCCTAGTCTCTTGTATTGCGTTACTCAGTTAAGAATTAGTATAAATTGCAAGTAAATTAATAGTGTGTACGGAGTAATTAAATAACTAGTCACAATCTTGCTTAAAACTAACGTCTCAAAAATTATTTTTCGTTATACATTTATTCTACATCCGGTTTGACGTCATAAATTCCGGAGCTGATATTAACTGTTCCGGACGTATACACTTTCCTCGTAGTATGCATATCCCACGTCCATTACTCTCCGCCACCGCACCCTGACAAGTGACGAGGATATACAGGTCTCAGGTCCTTAAAGGAGAGAAAGAACTCCCCGCTGAGAGCGCCTTTGGAAGGGAGTCGTTTATCACTCTCTAAGGCCGCGTATTGACTGGCTGCTTTGTTGATGCGAATTCTATTTCGAGGAGCTCGTTAAATGGAAACTCTTTATACCGCAAATGATGGAAACCACTGTCACAAGAATGGCAACACCCGGTCACTTCACTACCAATGTATTCCTCAATTGTTAACGTAAATGGTTTAATGCATTAAAGCTACCTGCCGTTGTGAACTCCCTCATTTGATACAACTTAACAATTCGCCTTTAATTGTGCTATATTGGTCTATGCTTCAACCGCATTTTTGTATACTGATTTCTATGTTTCGATGTTAACATATTTTTTTAGCCATTTTAGGCAGTAAAACTATCTTTTTTTTGTATAAAATAAAAAGGTGGCATTAAATTCATTGTGTTCTCCTTACTGAAACTCCTAAGCCAGTAGACCAGAAGTAAGCAGAAAGCAATAATAGATCATAAAGCGATTGTTACGATGTCCATAAAATTATGCTTGTTATTTATATATAAACATTCGAATTGTGCTGATTTGTTGGGTCCCGAAGTAAGTTTAGCTCCTCGCTAGAGTTCATAAAGGTTCGCCACAAAATCAGTAAGTATCTTTTTAAGTAACGAAACTTTTGATAGTGTTTAACATTATTTTTCTTCCGTCGAAGAACATCCATAAAGATATACACAGGCTGAATCCGAAGATTATACAATCACATTACCTTACAGAAATGACGTGGAGTCGTATTTGTACTATTCGGAGCGGACTCGCCCGGTTGCAGTTATGTAGAGTTTATTCAACAATGATTTTTAGAGCGTTACCAGTTACGTAAACAATAGGATAATCATCATAATTATCTTCTTTACGGACTTTTTCCTCTTTCGCGTGTCAGTCCTGGCACTTATTCTTTCCAGCAGCTTGCGCCTATGGTACATATAATATTAGTAAAACTACCTGCTTGTTAAGACATTTTTTCTTCTGTAATTATAGCCAAGAACATTAGAGGTTGGATGGGATTGGGGACAAGGAACGGAAATGAATTTTACCATTCCCGTTTGAAGGAAGCAACCCGGCATTCCCCCGGAGGGATTTGGGGAAACCATGGAAAACCCAAATCTGGATGCCCGGACGGGACTTGGAACCCGCGTGCTGCCGAATGCGAGGCCAGAGCGTTACCACTCATCCACCATGCTCGGTCGGGCTTGCTAGGCTGTCGTAGTCCTGTGGGGAAGCAGATATGCTGCCATCTGTCTGAGAAACGTGGAACTATGTCCCTTGTGATAAGTGTACTTTTTATTTGTGTAATGTGTAGTTTCCGATGCGGATATTCACCTTGATGATTGTAATCGCGCCGACCGATAAGCAAGGTCCAGACTTCGAACCTTGCCTCCACAATCCTCTGAGGTAGGCGCCCTAACGTGCGTAGCCACACTGCCCGATTAAGTAATAGAAACCTTACAAAAGCAATTAGGGCTTATTGAAAATTAGTTAAAATCCTATGGGAAAAATTTTAAATGAAATTGTAAAAATATTTAGGAGCTTTTAACATCATATTAACAAAATTAAATCTTTCAGACTGTTCTGAATCGCACTTTAAACATGATGGTTGGAACAATATTCCAAATTACAGTTTTTTCTCATTATTGTTCAAGTGCTTTAATACTTTTATCACACAACAGTTATTCAGTTCATTCATCGCATTTCCAATATACAAAGTTACAATCGATCAAACACTCACCAGAAATAGCCTACCGAATTTCCCGAGAGATCTGCAACAAAAAATGTCTCCACAATACTAAGAGACGTCATTATGAAACAGTGCTGCAGCTAGCAATTCAGTAGAAACAGTGTTCCTGGATGCTAATAAAGGACTCCTGCGAGAATTTGAGGAAAAATAGCAAAAAATTTTTAGAGGAACTTTGGGTTCCAACTTCAAGAATGCCGTCCATCAATAGACTCCAGCAAAGATGCCTACAACAAAAAAAGAAAATCTCTGAAAAAATCCGCAAAGACGGCAGGATTCTATGGTCACTTCAAATGTATTGAGGAAAACAGATGAATGGCAACATCTTCAGTTCCTTCGATACAAAACCTTACTACACTGGTTTTTAAATTTAAAAGAAGACCTTAATTTTTTGGGTTTAAAACTCGAAGATGCTTTTGATAGAAATCTTTTGGGTAGACGTTAGTGACATATGACATAAAACAAACATTAATACAATTATTTAGGATATTTGTGATTAATAAATGCAAAATAATTCAATATTAATAATAATAATAGTAAATTAATAATAAACATTTTTGGTGTTTGGCGGTTAGTGATAATGATACAAATCAAACCCAAGTGCTACCTGCATCCGTACAGCAGATTTTGAACTATTTTCTCACCCGACAGGATTGGTTTTTATTTCTTCCTTCCTTATTGCAATGTTTTTTTTCTTTTTCTCTCTTCAGATAATTTTGCACCCGTTTTCTTCTCCTCTCTACCTTGGAATCCTGCCATATTCGAAAATTTTCTCTTTCTATAGCGTCCTGTTCACTGATATTATTTCGTTTCAAATCTTTCTTAACCTCTCGAATCCACGTTATTGTTGAGTTTTTCTCCCAAAAATATTTGAATATCTTTTTCGTTAGCCTGGGGTCATCCATGCGATAGATGTGTGAAATAAACACCATTATCCTCTTTGTGATTGATTCTGTTATTTTTTCCATGTTATGATATATTTCCTTATTAGTTCTCAACTTCCATTGTACTGTATTTTTAAATGGACCCAAAATTTTCCTTATAAATCTCCTTCCCAACATTTCAAGCTTATCCAGTTTATAATTTAATACCAGACATTCCGGTTTCACCACTGTATTATAGTGTCTTATTTTAAGGCTTTTAGATAGGCATTTTTTGTTGTAAAAATTCTTAGTAATACCATACTCTATTTCCGTTTTGCGTATCCTTTCTTCTATTGCAAACTTTTCTAATCCATTTTCTTGAATTATCTCCCCTAAATATTTGAAATTCCTTGCCTTTTCAATTCGACCAATATGTGTTATTAAAAATTTTGTAGAATATTTTATGTTTGTAATGAATTTAGTTTTTTCCATTGAGATTTGCATACCTGCTTTGTTAGCTATTTCTTCCAAGAGATTAATTTGTGTTTCTGCTGCATTTTTTAAGCTTTCTGTAAGGAAAACGAAGTCATCTGCAAATGCCAGACAATGTATTTCAACACCTTTGTTTTTTCTCTCCAAGGTTATTGGTAGGATATCCTGTTCTTTAATTTTTTCTTCCAAATCCTTACTATTTTCTCCAAGACACAGTTGAAAAGAATGGATAAACCATCACCTTGCCGTACACCTGTATTTATTTTTAATCACTGTGACATTTTACACACAAATTTTACTTTTGATATAGTATCTGTGAGGCTTTCACGAGTTAAGTTTGCCTATTTCGATTTAACTCCAAATTCCCGAATTACTTTATCTAAGGTTTCCCTATCCACCGAATCGAAAGCTTTTTTAAAGTTTATAAATGTTATGACTGTGTCACTGAAGGTCAGATGTCTGTGACGAATGATGGACTTCAGGTTAAAATCTGCACAGAACAAGATCTACCTTTTCGAAATCCACCTTGGTATTCACCTAAGTGACTGTCGAGGGTCTTCTCATTTTAGAAGAATTATGGAGAATATTATGTAAACAACTGGCAAAAGGAATATATACTTGCAGTTAACAACCTCTTGTTTATCACCTTTCTTATGTAATATGTGTATCAAAGCTACTTTCCATTCATTCGGGATCTTTCTGTTTTCCAAATATCTTCAAACCTTCGGTTTGGACCATTTTAATAGCTCAGATGTTATGGAATCATGACCACTAGCTTTATTATTTTTTAAAGAGTTAATTCAATTTCATCATCAGTGGGAGGTATATCGTCTTCCCGATTTTCATTTATCACCGGAAATTCTAATTTATGTTCAGGTTCTGAGCGATTTAAAACTTGAGCGAAATGTTGTGCAAGTATGTCACAGTTTTCAGTATTGCTAAAACCAATTTTCCCATTTTTATCCTTAAAACAAAGCTTGATAGCCTTTCAACTGATTTTTAAAAGTCTGACAAAAATTGCGTGAGTTATTTTTATTAAAAGTGTCCTGTATTTCAAGAAGCTGTAACTTTTGAAAAGATCTTTTGATTCCTCTTATTATTCTTGCTGTGTCTTTCCTTTTCCACCAGGGGTCTGGGCCTTCCCCTATGGAGGCCTAGACGACGGGTTTGGCGCTCCCGGGCAGTGCTGCCATTTCTACGGATTTATCCGTAGATCTACGGATTTTTATGAAAAGTTAGGATTTTGCTAAATATCTACGGATTTTTGACACTTTTTATCATTTGTTGATTTTTCCTTATATTGGTGTTTTGTTAAACTTAGAGCATTTAATGTTAATGCATTACAGAATTGTCAACAACTGTGAATCGTTTCCTTGCAACCGCTGGTGTGAACCAACGATTGAAATAAAGCTACTATTTTGTTTGGTTAAAATTTTTATAGATCTTAAAAGACCGTAACACTATTTATGCACAGTGACATGCTCGATGGCAAGGAATTACAAAGCAGTGCCTTCCAAGAAGGCCTAGCCAATATCCGAGAATCAAAGGGTCGCAGTTTTTAACATTTCCTGTACATAAGATATGCAAAATTTAATGACAACAAACGAATTGTATGGTCACTAGGGAAAAATAAAAACGAAACTACTAGGCATAGCAACAGCAGTGATGAAAGTGACGATGTATATTTCTAACTTTCAATGTGGAATATTATTTTTGTAATTTAAAAAAACTGGAAATTAAAAGTAATCTTAATATTTGACTCTCTCTTCAATAATTATTGTTTCAGTCTTTCAGTTAGCGAGTCTCCGGATTATTATACCAAATCTACGGAAATTTTAGCGGCCATCTACGGATATTCAAAGCCAAGTGGCTGGCAGCACTGCTCCCGGGGGTCCCGACCCCCCCCCCCCCCCCCGGCGTCCTTCTTGTATCCGATATGGGTGCAGGTTAGACGCTGGGGGTTATTTTCTCCTTACTGGGGGAAGCGACGGGTTGATTGATGTGCTGGAGGTACTGTTATAATATTTCTCTGAATTGTGATGATTTTCAAACTATGAAACCACTGGTGCCGATCTTACACTTGTTGCGTCTACCTAGATAGGGGATATTGCTGGCCGTCCGAATTGGGTCCCTGTAGGGGGCGGTTGTAGGGGCGTGTTGTTACCGCCTCTGCCGCCCCCGAGACTCACAAGCTGCAACTTGGCGCACTACAGTGTTGGCCGCAGCTCAAGACGCTGAGCAATGTTTCCCTGATTGCTCCAGTGTTGGGGGTGTCCTGGTGAACGAAGATCACGAATCCCAGAGGCTTAGGCACCTCTGCTGCCAGCGTTGCATAATCCCCAGAGTCGAATGAAGGGGTCAGTACCACGGTCTTGGGGGCTGTTCCTGTTTGGGGTTTGCCGCCTCTGGGTTCGGCCCCTGGGGCTCAGGGGTAGCATCCCTACTGGTTTTACCCGTCTGTAATGCTGCCATAGTAGGCCCACTATATAAGTGTGGACTGGTAGTGCATTGGTTTTACCCTGTGAACGCTGTGGGGACCATCGGGCCTCTGGAGCGAGATCGTGCACTACGACGGGGCTCCGTGGAGCTTGGACGAGTGCGTGGGAACCCATGCTTGCGCAGGAGTGTCGGACTGGTGCGGGCGAAAGCGCCCTAGGAGAGTGCCCTAGTGTGTGAAGCTGCGTACTCAGTGATGATACGTTCGGTCGGCAGGCGTGGTGGATCACGCGAAGAGGCACTCCTGTGCGGCGCCCGGTCACTATGGCTTCCGCCCACCCTGCGGGGTTCGGGTGGGGCCGGGTGCTGCGCGTAGGAACCACAGAGAGGCATATGCTATACGGCCAGGCTTTTGGAAGGGTCTTCGGCCTGGATAGTGGCGGGCGCCGCCTCCGCGTTGGTTACCCGTGGACACCCATAAGGGGTGGCGAAAGGCGCCTTGCCTCACCGTCCCCGCTGTAATGGCGGGTAATTCTGAAGAGGCCAATTCCGCGGCGGGGGATAGTGAAGAAGTATGATAGAGTGGTGTCGTCGGGGCGGCGGGGGAGGGCTTCGGTACCACTTAACACCTCAACCCGGTCGGTTGACCAAACATATGTACTTATGTGTCTTTCCTTTGTTGTTTGAATTGTTCAAAATGGTTATTTCATCTAGAACATTTCCATTGTTTTATTCTTTCCACTAATGAATCTTCTCATGTTATATTCCACCAAGGTTTTCTCTTCATTTTGTCAATGCCAAACGTCTTCTGTGCTGCATTTTTGATTGCTGCAGATAAATCTTGCCAGTTCGGATGCTGTGTTATTTCAATTTCTTGCTGAAATGCATTTATTTTATCTTGTGAAATGGTTAATATATCAATGTTGTATTACACTACTCTTTCTTTTTTCTTTTAGTTTCTGTGTGGATGTAATTTGTGTTTAATCTTTGATAAATAGTGATCAGAGTCAATTCGGCATTTCTTATTACCTTGACATTCATAATTTCTTTCATGTTTCTTTGGTATATTGCCACATGGTCCAATTGAAATATTCCCAATGCAGGATTTGGAGACATCCGTGTTTTAGCTTTTCTTAAAGAAAGTTGACATTAACTTAATATGAATGGTTTTGCAAAGACTAATTAATCTCTTTCCATTACTATTTGTTCTCCTACTGTTGCTCTGTAGATTCTTTCTTTATCTATTTGTGCATTAAAATCACCTAATAGTATTGTAACATTGGATATAGGAATTTTAGATATTTCATTTTCCAAAAGATCCCATAATAGTTCTACTTTATTTGGATTCTTTTAATGGTCTTCATTTATTGGTGCATGGAAATTTACAAAGCTTTATTTCTTATTTTTGTACTTAAATGTTAGAAGAGAAATTCTTTCAGGAGCAGATTTGTTTTATTGATAGGTATTTCAATTATATATATAAATATTTCCAGCATAAGAAACAAATTTTCAATTGATTACTTGGTGCCAATCACAGTTGTTCAATGACCTAAAAGACTGTAATAGTACGTAATGACACGAAAACAGTTTTCACTGATAAATAATATAATGTCGTTGTTATCGTGCACTATGAACACTGAAGCAAAGAGGAAAATTCTAAATATGGATTCGACAACGTCAGATATATGTACGAAGTCGACGAGTGTGTGAGTTTAGCGTTGTTCCCTTATTCAGCGAAACGGCCGGCTGCAACGTGACTGCCGCGGCTAACAGCTTCACACACAATGTGCTCGGCTGACCGCACAGGTGCTCGGGGGCGGCTTGTGAATTCGCGCAGCGTATTTCATTAGCAGATAACGCCGAGAAAGAGCTGCGCGGGGTTTTATTTCTGCGGCGTTAATTAGACTCTCTCCGACGCAGAGATTGCGGTCAGGGGCCGCGCAGTTAAGGGCTGATGAAAACTGTTGGCAGGCAGACAACATAGTGCTCACAACTTTATGCAGGTCATTCAGTCGGGCAGGAATTTTCTTGAATGGACTGTATGAAGTTGGACTGCAGTCAGCTGTAATGCAGGGCTTTGGTAGCATTCTACATTGACGTTAAGTTGTGACGTGGTGAGTCGAGATGTAAACTTCACGCAACATAGTTCGCCCCGATCATCACCAACACGACTACTTGTCTGTGAAGCTAATATCGGGAAATTAGGCTAATCATTACTTAATAAAGGAGCATTTTAAGGTGATAAAAATATCTCTTGTAAGTATTTCAGCAAATAGACTGACTAACACTTAGCATGATTCATATAATTACTCTTAGATAACATTTAGTGGTCAGGTTGCGTGAAAGAAAGTTGTGATGTAAACAATATTAGTTACTAGTATTTGTTGTTTAATAATACGCCATGTCAAACTTTATGTGTGCGCTTTTGCTATTCTGCGCACACATAAAGTTTGACAATGTCGTGCATTGAAAACTATGCCTCAAAATTGATTGCTAGTCAAGTCACGAGAGCAAACTATACCAATTGCAATAGTGTAAAAAAACTGTTGAGGTCGCAGGCGAGCAACGACCACACCTCAAAATGCAAATGTAAAATGTAAGTTACAATATAAAACATATCCTAGTATACTTATGTAAACAAAGCGTCTTGCATTATAATCCAAAACGGATATAAAAATATTAGTATTCAAACTGTTATATGAATATAAGTGATATTATGCTGCCTATATAAGAATAATTTTGGTAAATCTAAAAATCATTGTATTCAAAAGTCAATAAAAAATCACATATTACAGCAAAACTGTACGCTGAAGATACCTCGGCGAGAGGCGAAACGCGTCCGGAAAATAAAAAAACAATATCCAACAGTTGTAATGGCGTATTATTAAACAACAAATAGTAATTTATCAAGCAACTGTACAAGAAAATGGCCTACAATAATCAAATATGTAAACACTTATGAAGGAATCATACACTAGTGGAAGCACTTCAAAAGATGTTATTTCGTAAATACACAAAGAGCAAAACAATTACGATAGCACTTGTTAGGTACACGAACTCATTAATGGTGAAATTTATTATTATAAGCATATTTTGTTACAAAATAATTATGATTACATAAACAATTTGGTATATACGTTTTCACGGTCAGATAACGTCATGCCAGAGGGAAGAAAGCTCTCGGTTGGATGGCTTGAGAGGCAGTATTAAGAAGACGTTCTAACTCCTGGCGCAAAGATGTAATTTGATGAAATGATTACGAAAGCTTCCTCGGTCACTGTATGTATTATCTTGGTTCTCCGGGTGGATCCTCGTCGATTTATTTAAACCTAACGTTTCTGCCATGGTGCCATCCTCTGAAGAAGGCCACAACACGACGGCAGAAACGTTAGGATTTAATAAATCGACGCGGATCCACCCGGAGAACCAATACAATACATACAGTGACCGAGGAAGCTTTCGTAATCATTTGATCAAATTACATCTTTGCGCCAGGAGTTAGAACGACTCCATATTACTGCCTCTCAAACCATCCAACCGAGAGCTTTCCTTCCCTCTGGCATGACGTTATCTGACCGTGAAAACGTATATACCAAATACTCTATGTAATCATAATTATTTTGTAACAAAATATGCTTATAATAATAAATTTCACCATTAATGAGTTCGTGTACCTAACAAGTGCTATCGTAATTGTATTGCTCTTTGTGTATTTACGAAATAACACCTTTTTGAAGTGCTTCCACTAGTGTATGATTCCTTCATAAGTGTTTACATATTTGATTATTGTAGGCCATTTTCTTGTACAGTTGCTTGATAAATTACTATTTGTTGTTTAATAATACGCCATTACAACTGTTGGATTTGTTTTTTTATTTTCCGGACGCGTTTCGCCTCTCGCCGAGGTATCTTCAGCGTACAGTTTTGCTGTAATATGTGATTTTTATTGACTTTTGAATACAATGATTTTTAGATTTACCAAAATTATTTTATAGGCAGCATAATATCACTTATATTCATATAACAGTTTGAATACTAATATTTTTATATCCGTTTTGGATTATAATGCAAGACGCTTTGTTTACATAAGTATACTAGGATATGTTTTATATTGTAACTTACATTTTACATTTGCATTTTGAGGTGTGGTCATTGCTCGCCTGCGACCTCAACAGTTTTTTACACTATTGCACTTGGTATAGTTTAGTGTTGCCCAAATGCAAGAACAAGACCAGACTTGGCCGGTCTTGGTCTTGCATCAATACACCTGGTCTTGGTCTTGGTCTTGCAAAAATGCAAGACCAAACCGATTTTGGGCAACACTAGTGTTGCTCAAATGCAAGAACAAGACCAGACTTGGCCGGTCTTGGTCTTGCATCAATACACTGTCTTGGTCTTGGTCTTGCAAAAATGCAAGACCAAGACCGATTTTGGGCAACACTAGTATAGTTTGCTCTCGTGACTTGACTAGCAATCAATTTTGAGGCATAGTTTTCAATGCACGACATTGTCAAACTTTATGTGTGCGCAGAATAGCAAAAGCTCACACATAAAGTTTGACATGGCGTATTATTAAACAACAAATACTAATAACTAATATTGTTTACATCGCAACTTTCTTTCACGCAACCTGACCACTAAATATTATCTAAGAATAATTATATGAATCATGCTAAGTGTTAGTCAGTCTATTTGCTGAAATACTTACAAGAGATATTTTTTATCGCCTTACAATGCTCCTTTATTAAGTAATGATTAGCCTAATTTTCCGATATTAGCTTCACAGACAAGTAGTCGTGTTGGTGAAGATCGGGGCGAACTCTGTTGCGCGAAGTTTACAGCTCGACTCACCACGTCACAACTTAACGTCAATGTAGAATGGTACCAAAGCCCTGCATTACAGCCGACTGCAGTCCAACTTCATACAGTCCATTCAAGAAAATTCCTGCCCGACTGAATGACCTGCATAAAGTTGTGGGCACTATGTTGTCTGCCTGCCAACAGTTTTCATCAGCCCTTAACTGCGCGGCCCCTGACCGCAATCTCTGCGTCGGAGAGAGTCTAATTAACGCCGCAGAAATAAAACCCCGCGCAGCTCTTTCTCGGCGTTATCTGCTAATGAAATACGCTGCGCGAATTCACAAGCCGCCCCCGAGCACCTGTGCGGTCAGCCAAGCACATTGTGTGTGAAGCTGTTAGCCGCGGCAGTCACGTTGCAGCCGGCCGTTTCGCTGAATAAGGGAACAACACTAAACTCACACACTCGTCGACTTCGTACATATATCTGACGTTGTCGAATTCATATTTAGAATTTTCCTCTTTGCTTCAGTGTTAATAGTGCACGTTAACAACGACATTATATTATTTATCAGTGAAAACTGTTTTCATGTCAGTACGTACTGTCACAGTCTTTAGGTCGTTGAAAAACTGTGATTGGCACCAAGTAATCAATTGACAACTTGTTTCTTATGTTGGAAATAATTTTTTTTTTTTTTAAATTGAAATACCTATCAGTAAAACAAATTTGCTCCTGAAATAATTTCTCTTCTAACATTTAAGTGCAAAAATAAGAAATAAAGCATTGTAAATTTCCATGCACCAATAAATGAAGACCATTAAAAATCCAAATAAAGTAGAAGCATTCTGGGATGTTTTGGAAAATGAAATATCTAAAATTCCTGTATCCAA
>JARYHS010011408.1:44167137-44220531 GCA_031002005.1 Vandiemenella viatica
TGCCACTTACAAAATACGCCGCTGTTAAATTTTTAAATTTCCCCAAACCAGTTCCTAAGGGTAGCTATTAACACACTTTTGCCTGCTGCTTTGCATGTGCAGACTTTGCTGAGTAGAAATGATTTAACTTCACCACCCCATCTTCTTACTACCAACTACTATTGTGGAAAAGCAAAATATGAAAATGATATCCACGAACTTTCCTTTATTTTAGTTATTATCTAGGTTTTCTTTTCGACTAGTCATTTTTATTTTATCTATACTTTAACATTTAAGAACATTAAACGATTGTGGCGACTTTTTTTAGTTATTCTGAGATTGCATAATACAAACGCTATTACTCTAGTGCACAACTAAAAAAATCCACACCCAGCATTGTTATTATCATCAGTAAGCAGAATTTGGTTAGAATTACATCCAAATCATAATGAATACATTTCCATATGATTATGCACTTGCCATGTGTGTGCATGTGTTAAGGTGTCACCACACTAATCAGTGAAATGGGACCAGGATCCAGTCCTGGTCCCAGCATACCAGCTGTCTTGAACGTGGTTCTTAGGCAGTTTCCCACAATCATCAGGTAATGCTGTGACAGCCCCCCCCCCTCCCCCAATCTCCATGTCATAAACAACTCACTTCACAAATAAAAACACACTTATCACACATAACACAAAAAGCTAAACGTTCCACATATATGACAACACTGATTTCCTCCTATGGGTTCAATATGCAGGTCTAACAAACTCAGTTTGACACATATCCTTCTACAACCCCTCGTGATACATTGGACAACCTGCGTATGACAGGGCGGCTGTAGAACGAGTTCCTTGAGTGGCTGGATTGAAGGCGCGTGAGAATAAAAGATAAAAAAATTAATGACAATAATAATATAAAAACCTTGGAGTAGTATCAGTGCAAGAAGTAGAACTTCTATGGGTCATACACACTTACAATTCAAGGAATTCAGGTGCATTTTCATTATCACTATTACTTCAACCATTATCTGATTGTCCTGACAGATAGTCGAAGAAGAAGCACTTGATGACCGAGTTTTATTTCTTTTTCCGTATTCTGTATTCTCGCATACGTTCTGCTGCTGTTTTCGAGCGATTCCTGTTTGTGTTTTCGGCTATTGCAGGCACATTTCAATATTACCATTAGCTTCAACCATGATACCACTGTCCCTCACGATGGATAGTTGAAGAAGCGCTTGCTGACCGAGTTTTTATTCTTTTTCTGATTCTATATTCTCGCATACGCTCTGCTGCTGTTTTTGAGCGTTTCATGTTTGTGTTTTGGCTAAACGAATTGATGAATTCAGCCTTTTTCAAAATCACTTTTAGCATCAAACCACGACTTAGTTCCCTGTTGATGGGTAATCGAAGGAACATCATTTGCTGACTGAGTTTTATTTTTTTTCCGAGCTCTGCATTCTCGCATACGTTCTGCCGCTGTTTTTGGACGATTAGCATATGAATTTGAACAGAACGATTTGTCTGAGAGCAATTATGGTGATGCACATCACTTCCATGACTATTTCATTTTGTAATTCTATATGATTTTCAGATTCTGCCATTATAAAATCTGAAAATAAAAAATTTAATTAATAACTAGCTTGTAACCCCGTCAAAAATGACAGGTTAAACGCAGGTTTCCGTCTCATAACTTAAATAATTTTTTTAAAGCTTAAAATAACTCATTCCTCTGCAGTTAAGACGAACGCTAATATTTATACTTGAAAATGAAAGCTTCTATCACATTAATACATTCACTGTATCACAATATAAACCATGATTGTATATTTCTTTTCTTACTGTAATAGAGATCAGAGAATATAATGAAACTATCTACATTGAATGAATATAAATAAAAAAAAGCATCTACAAATACTTCTGCCTGTATCAGTGTGTAATAATGGCGACTCCTCCGGATGTAAAAATAGACCAATGTCGCATCATTTTCAGCGAGTATTAAAGCATTTAAACTTTAATATTTTTGATACAGTTTAGTATACTCATGAAACACACATTCACACTTATCATGTATGCATATATAGCATAACGCATAATGCGAACTAACTCAAACAATGGAGCAAATACTATTAACATGTGTGTAGGTACCAGCAGCTACAATCATAGCTGCTTGTATCAAAGTATCAATACGTGCGCATGCTCAGTACGTTAAGTGCACATGCACACAAAGTTACAGATGTATACGCATGTGCAAAATGTTGCAGCGCAAATGCACTTAAAGCATTATGCTGACAAACTTTTTTTCTACCATGACCAAAGAATTTTCACTTCAAATCATGTTTTTAAATTTGGATATGGAACAAACCCAAATAAAATAACACATTATCAAGTTTTAGTATCAATATTAACCACAAAGAAGTTTGCATAAATGTAATGTCATAATTTTGTTGCACTTATGTGTTAATCTATTATGTAGAGGCTTCGTTAACGTATTCCGTTTATTTCAATTTACTGTATTGTAAAATGAATCACAGCCAACCTGTTGCAATATTCAATAATTCAATGAATATTGTAACAGATTGGCTGTGATTCATTTTACATTGAAGAAATACCGATGCTGTTGATGCTGCCATGCTCAAGATTTTGAATTTACTATATGTCGGAAAATTGAAAAAATAAATACCAAAGTCAAAAAACAATATCAACAGAAGCTAAACAGTAATAACTTTTGCAAGCATCTCTTAAAGGAATGTCCATCTCGAGATATATGTGAATGTGGCACTTATCTGTCCTTACTCAAACACATTACCTTTTCTTACTTCATTTCCCAATTATGTAGTCATTAAATATAGTGCAGATTTTAAGCAAGAACAAAAGTTTTGAAAATGTGAAAACCCGATTCAAACTGGTACGATAGTTTTGCATGATACAGATTTATAATCATATTGCCGCATGAACGCCAGTGTACCGTCTGCCAGCATGGCGCAGCGGGTAGCGTCACGAATTGCGGTACCGAAGGTCGCCGGTTCAATCCCGCCCACTGACAAAAATTATTTAATTCTGTTTATTATTTCCAGAAGATTCTACATGTTTCCTAAGGTCACTTGTAACTTCTACACATTTCATTTGTTAACTACTCTTGTAATCTCTAGTACGTTCTATCTGTGTATAAATAGAAGAGCATTCTGCCCAAGAGGCAGTCAGTGCTGCGTGTATGTTTGAGTTCTCAATAAACCTGTTCTCAGTTTAAGTGCTGTGTTCATTGACAAGTAACCTTCGAATTCACACCTGTCCCCGGTTCCAACGCGACATAGTTTGGTGGAGGACGCCGGGTACCCTGTGCAACAGCTGCATCGTCGTGGCTCCGATTAGGCAACGTAAAAGTCGCCGCCTACACGGACTGGAACCGGACTACAAAGGATATACTCAGTACGTCCTTCCGAAAGTCCGCGTCATTAGGAAACCCATGGCGGCAAGCCAGCTGCACATTCGACACCCATCGGTGTTCTCTGGAGACGCTGGACAGGATCCTAACAAATGGCTAAAAGGGTTCGACCGAGTCGCCAAGTACAACAGGTGGGATCATACCATGTGCTTGGCAAATGTTTATTTCTATCTGGACGGAACCGCCCAGCAGTGGTTCGAGAACAACGAAGATAAACTGAATAACTGGGAAATGTTCCAGACGGAACTTAAGAAAACGTTTGGGGACCACCAGCGACAAATCCGCTCGGCGGAAGAACAACTGAAGAACCGGGCCCAACGACATGGGGAGCCGACGCAATCTTACATACAGGATGTTTTGGCCCTATGCAACGTAGTCAACCCGAATATGACTGAAGCCGACAAAATCACGCACCTAATGAAAGGTATTGCAGAAGACATGTACCAAGCTCTTCTGATAAAAGACGTCGCTACGACGGAAGAGTTCATCAAGTGGTGCCAGCGGATTGAGGAGATGCAACAAAGGAGGGTTGGGCGAAAGAAGTATGACAGACTTCCCAACGTAGTCCCTATGGCAGTTGTGGAAGACCAGCACGACTTTGCGTCTCTCATACGACAAATTGTGAGAGAAGAATTACAACAGTTCATGGCAGCTGGGACTCTTGAACCGAGTGAGCATCAGATCATGGCCATGGATGTAAGCCCAGTGGGTCATGAAGGAGCCGACGCGGCGGAAAAAGAGGTATTTCAGACAATAGCTCCTGTCTGCCGAGCCAATCGCACTCGACGTGAAGAATGGCCTCGCCCTGATATGACGTATGCTGCAGCTGCCAAACGGCAGCCTAGGAACCGGCCGACACGGCCACAACCAAATCCTCCGGCACCTATGACGTCCCGCAGACGAACGGACGTCTGGAGGACAGAAGACAACGCGCCAGTATGTTTCCACTGTGGGCGCCCTGGACATGTCAGTACGATACTGCAGAGAGAGAAGACGAGTATTTGACGATTATTTTGCCGCAAGACGTCCGCCATCAGAACAGTTCTACCCCAGGCAGCCACCCGCTGACGAGTTCGGTCGACCTACGGGAAGAAGCCCATCGCCGTACCCTAGACGAGGTCGATCCCCGACGCGCCGCTGCCGTTCATCGTCGCCGGACAGAGCTACCAGCCGCTCCCCTAGCCGCCGCACGCAGGAAAACTAAGCAAGGCGACCATCTACGGAGGTGAGGCCGCCGCAGATGAAAATCCTCCATGGATGACAGTCACTAAGATGTCGGGAAATCTCATCAACGTTATAATCGACGGCCAACCTGTCCGGGCGCTGGTTGATTCAGGAGCTTCTTTCTCCGTATTGTCGGACAATTATCGTCGCACACTAAAGAAGACAATGTTCCGTGATACGGGGGCAACTGTGCTAAAGGTCGCAAATGGAAAGTACGTCCAGCCAGCTGGAGCTTGTGTCGCGAGAATAACCATCAACAACAGGACCCAGCCAGTTGAATTTGTCATTTTAACAGAATGTAGTCATAATGTCATCCTTGGATGGGACTTCCTTAAGGCATCCCAAGCTGTCATTGACTGTGGAACAGTCTGAGCTGCAAATTGAAGAAGTCGTTGCGACGGGTACACGTAACACAGAATCTTCTGGGAAGTTATTCGCCGTTGACAACGTGACAATCCCGCCGTTCGCAATGAGAAGAGTCCCAGTCAAAAACACGGACGACCGCAACCTTGAAGTGCTTGTCGATAGTAGAAAGTTTATTAGGCTCACGAAAGAAATCTACATACCAGCGGCTATCATAAGCATTATCGGTGGTCGAGGAGACATTTGGATCACCAACTGTCACGAGCAGTCACAAATTATCCCCAAGGGAATGTGCATAGGGACAGCTGAACCAGTCCAGGAGGGCGAGCTCAACGTCATTAACGAAGATCCATGCTCTGTTACTAGTACCGACAACACGCTGGAGGAAACAACTATGGAACTGCCAATAGGGTCCGGCCTGACCAAGGAACAACACCACCGGGTGTTAGCTATACTACGCCAATTCTCTGGTGTATTCACACCCCAGCAAAAAAAAGGTCAGACGAAACGGCCCACGATAAAGCATCGTATCAATACTGGGGATCATCCGCCCATTAGCCAGCGCTCGTACCGATTGTCACCAGTCGAAAGGCGAATAATTCGAGAGGAAGTGGAGAAGATGTTGCATAATGACATTATTCAACCTTCGGAGAGTCCTTGGTCATCTCCGGTGGTCCTCGTAAAGAAGAAGGATGGTACGTGGCGATTCTGTGTCGACTATCGGCGGCTGAACAAAATCACAAAGAAAGATGTCTACCCACTGCCGCGCATCGACGACGCCTTAGACTGCTTGAAAGGAGCTACATACTTCTCAACCATGGACATGCAGACAGGCTACTGGCAAATCGAGGTTGACGAAGCTGACAGAGAAAAGACGGCTTTTATTACACCTGATGGCCTCTATGAATTCAAAGTAATGCCATTCGGATTATGCAACGCTCCGGCCACATTCGAACGCATGATGGACAACTTACTTCGACACCTTAAGTGGACGACGTGTCTTTGTTATTTAGATGACATTGTTGTTTTCTCGAAAACATTTGAAGAACATCTGAGTCGCCTGTCAACGGTGCTGAAGTGTGTTCAGACTGCAGGACTCCGCCTCAATCCGAAGAAGTGCCTCTTCGTCGCCAGAGAGATAAAAATCCTGGGGCACCTGGTCAACGGAGATGGCGTCCGCGCTGATCCAGATAAAGTAAGGGCAGTCATGGAATTTCCAACTCCTCAGCACATTCGTGATGTGAGAAGCTTTCTTGGGCTGTGCTCATACTTCCGGCGTTTCATAAAAGGATTCTGTAACATGGCACGTCCACTGCAAGAACTTTTGCAGGGAGACGCCAAGTTTTACTGGGATGAAACTAAAGAAAGATCTTTCCAGGCACTTAAGGAGGCTCTAACTTCCGCACCAGTTCTAGCCTTATACGACGAGAATGCAGAAACTGAACTTCACACTGACGCCAGCGGTTATGGGATCGGTGCAGTGCTTGTGCAAATTCAGGAAGGTGCTGAGAAGGTGATAGCCTATGCATCAAGAGTATTCTCTAAGCCCGAGATAAACTACTCTACAACCGAGAAAGAATGCCTCGCAGTTGTCTGGGCTATCAACAAGTTTCGTCCGTATTTATTCGGCAAACCTTTCACCGTCGTAACAGACCACCATTCTTTATGTTGGCTAACCAGCTTGAAGGATCCATCAGGTCGACTAGCAAGATGGGCACTTAGACTTCAAGAGTACGACGTCACGGTGGTATTCAAAAACGGACGCAAACACAAGGATGCCGACAGCCTTTCAAGGAATCCTTTAATAGAACACAACAGCATGAATGGAATTTCAGCCCTCGCTGAATTAGGTGACGTTGCAGCTGAACAGAGGGAAGATTCAGAGTTATTAAGAACCATAGACGCCTTGGAGAAAGGAGAACCGGCCAAAGGAGGGTTTCAATTGATAGATGGGACATTGTATAAGAACAACTACGATCCACTAGGCCCCAAGTGGCTTCTGGTCGTTCCAGCTCATCTCCAGCCAGCTATTCTCAAGTATTTCCACGACGCTCCAATATCCGGTCATCTGGGATTTGTGAAGACCCTGGACCGAATCAGACGCAGGTATTACTGGAAGGGTCTCTACCGATCTGTCAAGCATTATGTGAGTCACTGTAAAGAGTGCCAGCGACGGAAACATGTGCCGCAATTACCTCCAGGTCATCTAGTACCAATTCCACCTGCAGCAGTTCCATTCCACCGAATTGGGATCGACCTTTTAGGGAGGTTCCCGAAGTCGACAACCGGTAACCGATGGATAATAGTCTGCACCGACTACCTCACGCGCTACGCTGTCACCAAACCTGTGCCGACTGCAGAAGCTCCAGAGGTTGCAAAATTTCTAGTAGAAGACATTATTTTGAAGCATGGAGCACCACGTGTGATGATATCCGATCGTGGAAAGGTATTCCAGTCAAGACTAGTATCAGAGGTCATGTCAAGATGCGACGTTGTCCACAGGATGACAACTGCATACCACCCTCAGACAAACGGTCTCACAGAACGCTTCAACAAGACATTAGCCGATATGCTGTCGATGTATGTGGATGTTGAGCAGAAGGATTGGGATACAATACTGCCAGTGGTCACATTTGCTTATAATACAGCAAGGCAAGATACGACAGGCTTCACTCCGTTTTTTCTGCTCCATGGCCGTGAAGCTGAGACCACAATGGATACGCTGTTCCCATTCCAGCCGGACGACACTCAGGATGACTATATAAAACAGCTCATTACCAGGGTCGAAGAAGCAAGACAGCTGGCTCGCATACGAACACTGGCCACCCAGGAGAGGGACCGTCAGCGGTATGACGGCAAGCACCGACCTGTTGCGTACAACCCAGGAGATCTCGTATGGATTTTTACCCCTGTCCGGAAGGTTGGGCTATCAGAAAAGTTACTGAAGCGGTACTTTGGTCCGTATCGTGTCATACGCCGCCGGTCAGACGTCACATACGAAGTCGAGGATTATGAGCCGTCTTCGAAACGACGAAAGCGAAGGGACATTGTTCACGTCCTCCGCATGAAGCCTTACTACAATCCTGACGAGCAGCTAGGCACAACCAGCTTCTTGTTCAAGGACTCTGAGGACGGTTTGGATACTGAGGAAGTCGGACAGGAAGATAATAGTACAAACAGGAGGGGCCCTCCAGAACTGCCATACAGAGGACCCACGACAAGATCAAGATCCAGGACACTTCAGCGTGCCCCAAAAGAAATCTAACAGCGGGACGCTGTTTTCCTCAGGAGAGGGAGCAATGCCGCATGAACGCCAGTGTACCGTCTGCCAGCATGGCGCAGCGGGTAGCGTCACGAATTGCGGTACCGAAGGTCGCCGGTTCAATCCCGCCCACTGACAAAAATTATTTAATTCTGTTTATTATTTCCAGAAGATTCTACATGTTTCCTAAGGTCACTTGTAACTTCTACACATTTCATTTGTTAACTACTCTTGTAATCTCTAGTACGTTCTATCTGTGTATAAATAGAAGAGCATTCTGCCCAAGAGGCAGTCAGTGCTGCGTGTATGTTTGAGTTCTCAATAAACCTGTTCTCAGTTTAAGTGCTGTGTTCATTGACAAGTAACCTTCGAATTCACACCTGTCCCGGTTCCAACGCGACAATATGGACAAGGCTAATCAGAAAAGATCTCCAACAATTGGAAATTGACACCAACGGAATTTATAATAAGGATAATTACACAACGTTGACTAAAGCATCCGATTCTTTTCAGACGCTAACAGCCAAAACACTGCGCCCAGGATCTGGGGAGAAATGGACCCAAGAAAGAAAAGACAACCACTGTGCAAGGATAAAGGAATACTGGACTAAGAAGAAACCTCACCAGAGTTAAGAACCACGTGGACCATAGAAACTAAAATGAAGAAGATGAAATTAAGTACCTTGTAAGACCTAATAGTCTAGACAGTGAATTGCTAAAATAGTTTTGCCTTTTTTTTGCTTTTGTTTTTATTGAGGCTGGAGCTCCTAAATATCTGACAGCAGTTTGTCATCAATCAAGATGTCGATGTAGCTGTATGTTTAACGCGTATTTTAATGCTTGGCTGAGATTTTACCTACAATTTTTATGAATTAACGATTTTTATGCAGAAATCTACGAAGCACGTCTTACTTATTACTAGCTTCCTTGTGCTGTTAATCGCATAAATTCAGTATTTTCTTTACTAAATTCTGCGTAAACTTCCGCGATCTGTTCTGACGGGTTCTTCCTGGACAGAAATACTCGCTTAGTTCTCTTTTCAGAGGTGGTATTGCAGGGCTCATGTTTCTAAGAGAATGTAGCACAATGTGTAGGTTGGTCTTCGAGTTTTTCCGTTATTAGTAGACATGGAAACACGTGTGTGTGTGTTGACAATTAGAGATAATTACCTTTAAGCGTAAAACATTAGTTTTAAAGATTCGTTATATAGAACACATATATAAACCAACAATGTTAGGTTTCATTGACGTAGAATGTATTAACATTAATTGGATGCAAATCAATTAAGAATTTATAAATAATATGATAGTTGTTTAACTGCGAGTTAGACAGCTTTAAAGCTGTTGTCGAGAACCATCTTGTGGGTTTTCTGTTCTCCCCTCTGTGCCAAGTTTGCGCGTCGAACCAGTGTAGCCGCAGCCACCCTCAGGGGTTTCCGTTTTCCTTTTTGTGTTCGTCTTGCTGCTTTGCAGAGGAAAGTTTATTGAGGCGAACGTGAGATAACTCTTCAGGCGATGGTCGAGTGGATACTTTCAATACTTTGGCCGCCCCTGCAGCTCGGCAGAAATTCCATTTAGAGGCCGGTGAATACGGTTTATGCACCAGCGATTTTCTTTCTCTCACTCTCTGAGTGAATGTTTGGCGGCTGAGTCCGAAACTGTCCTGCCGAAATAATATTTTTCTTTTCTGGTCGCAGATCGGGTGGTGCTAACGGCAGGTTGAAGTATTTACTGTTACCGCGAATGACTTGGGAAGGTTTTTCAAGGAACAGGTGAAGTAATAATTTAATTTATGAATACTACGAGATAAGGTGTGTCGAAAGCATTGGTACTTTTTGTGTCAAACAACACCGTCATTCAAATCAAATGAGCGAAATCTGCCCGCGATGGTCTATATGAATTCTGGTCAAACTGACACCATTTTCAGAAGAACCGTGAAGACCTGTAACACGATCTGATCCGTTTCGTGTAAAAACAAAATCGGTTCAAGAGTATTGACTAAGAATTCTAACAAGGTAAATGAAGTAATTTCAAAGTGTTATACAAAGAAGAATGTCGAAATTTCTATTCTCTGACACTTGCGAAGTTATGGATTTAATTGTCAGGAAAATATATGTTACCTAAGCCTGATAATCATGAAAAAGTATCAGAATGTATAATAATATTAACCATGGAAAGTAATTACAAATGGTTCCTGGGAAAACTAGATTAAACATTTAGTGTTAGTGTCCTCCAAAATTGATAAATTTTCCTGGAATCGTTATAGCACCAATTCTAGGATATACATACAGTGGATAAATTAAAACGGAATACCACGGTGGTCATAAGCTCACGTATTCGACAGAGAGCGATTGCACTAATTAATGTCAGCGGACTCTAACTTCTGTTAGTCAGCGGACAAATGCCTCATTGGTTAGAACTGACCAGGCGTGGTGGGTGAGCGATAATGCTCTGGTGTCGCATTAGGGAAGATGCAAGGTGATGTCCCAGTCCGCCCATGCAGATTTTCGTTTTTCATGGTTTTCCTAGACCACTCCAGGCGAATACCGGGACGGTTCCATTAGTAGGCCATCTCCGAATTACTTTCCGTTCCTTTTCCCCAGTCCTTTTATACCTTTAGGCCTCGACGTCAACGAAGCATAAATCCATAAAAAAATCCAACCTACTACCTGATTCGCTGAAGTTCTGTTCCAGAATCCTTTCTTTAATCGTCTCCTCTCTGTTTAGGGAGCGTCCATAAAATACGTAGCAATATTTTGGCCTATGTGAACCTCCTTCCCCCCACGTAGCATGACGTGACTTTTGCCTCTACCTCCCCCCCTCCACCCCCCGTGTGCCACATAGCTTTTTCCCTATTGATTCCAGAGCACACTTTGTACTGATTTCTCTTGTCAGACTATCGTAAATTACATACGGGGACAATTAAATTGCGGAAATAAATATTCACATGCTGTTGTGTATGCTGTACCTTGTTTTAAGTTTTAAGAAAAGCTACGTGGCTTGGCATTCTGTGCCTGTCAGTGAATTTTTCAAAAGGTGTGGTATTTTCTTTCTGAGACAAAAAGCCTATCGCTTAAAGCCCTTACCACACATGGGACGGAAGCAAGCTCTCCAAGAATCCCTGAGCGGAAAAGGCAGCTACTGAAAGCCTCTTACCGCACAGGGAAAAGCATAAAAGCTGGTGGGTTATAGCAGGTGAGGATGTTATTTATCAGAAGCTGATGGCTACAATTGTCGGAGAAGGAAAGACGTATACTAACCGTTTCAAATAGTTCATTTTAATCACGCTCGTTTGTTACTCAAAATTAAAAACAATAAACAATTTAACCCAAAAGAAAAGTTAATCTAATTTATGATGCTACTTAATTTCTCTGGACACCATTACTGTCATCAATACTAACAGCAGACTAAACCTGACCTCTACGGCATCGTGTCTGACGTCCTTCGTTGTCGAACTAACAACGGGCAGAAATGTTTCCGCAAAAAACGAGGATACGAGATTTATTTCATGAAACTTCAATTTAGTTAAGCAACTACGAAGAAATGAATTGAAGGAACACAAAGAAAAGTAGCTTCTGTTTATCTCTATCAGATATAATTTTTTTCTACTGTACTCTACCTCATTTGACTCCCTTAAATTGTAAAACAAGTTTCCAACAGTGTACGTGGGCTGCTATTAGTGTGTTTTGGGAGAATTAAATAAGTCTGTTTCATCAACAAATTTTATCTGTATAACAGATGAAGAATATTAAGTGATAATGTGTGATTGACCTACAAACAAAACCCAAAAAAATATTAAAAATTGGAAATGCAAAGATTTCGCTATATAATTCAAGGAATAAATTTACACCTGTTTGCACGCCGTTAATGTTAAGCAAATGGTTGTCTTGTTTTAAACAGCAGCAATAATCTGCCGTAATCACAGTATCCCATCATCCTTGGCACCGGCTCTCCATCTCCTTGATGTCCTGAATCGTTTACCTCATTTGTCGCTGGTATCTCCGAGATTTTCAGGAAGTAATCAAGATATCTAAACATAAAATGCATTACCATGCTCATATTGGCACCAATACCACGAAACGTTGACACTAAGTCCTTTGTAGTTTTCACTCTGGTGTTTCCCAAGGAAATTATACATTACTACTACAAAAAGGCTTACCAAGCTAATGCTTCATTCTCGTGTATCGTTTCTGGGATGTTTGTGTCATTTATAAGCTTTGGGTTATTAGTCCACCAAAAATTCTTGTTGTAAGTTTTTCAACCGTCGTGTATGGAAATACACTGCAAATATACTCAAAGCACAGCCCATGTTTTTCGAAAACTTTGACAAATTGTTTTATCAATACAAGTTTGATGTACAAGGGTGGGAAGATGATGTTTTATCGCTCAGCTAAAGGTTCTTCTAATATATTGGTAACCATTTTTCATGTTACAACAATTATAATAAAAACAAGTGGAATGTCACTCATATGCACATTGGCTAACCCGTAATGCATAATAGATGTATGTTACATAGCTTAAAAACCAAACCTGATATTTAAAAATGACGCTCATGTTTGGAATTAGGGGATTAATTTCGTATAGAAATGATGTTTGTTTCCTAAACACCAAAATCATTGTTGCCCAGTATAATTCCTTTGGAGTGGAATTATTGGAATGTAGTTGTTAACGATGATTCTTCGTGGGCTGACACTACTAATTAAGTCAGCTAATTAGCGGCTCCTAAAAGGGAAGGTCATACAACACGCCAGTGTCACACACGCGGCCTGCCGAAGATGGTGTTTCAGGAACAAGTGCTCCACTCGCAGCGCAGCGCAGCGGCTGGTTTGGACGCCGTGTTACACAGCACCTGTTGTGCGCGGGCACACAGTGGGGTGCAGCCGCTTTGTCCCTGACGCCTGCCAAAGGCGCTGTCACTGGGTGGCGCCACGTGCAGCGGAGGGACCCGATTTCATACGCCCCTTTGTCGCGCCTAGTCTGCCACTGACGTCGAGCGAACCGAGGCGCTCTTGTGTGCGAGCTGCCTGCTGTTACGATGACAACAGAGTAGTTTAACTGGCTGTATAAACACGCGCACAGTACCGTCAACCTCACAGGCGAAGTGATCTGATCTAATCTTATTCATTCAGGCTGATATTTTATCCTTTGAGTCACTAAACAAAACATCAATAGCACACGCATCATCAGTGAAAGGCAGATGAGTAGCGCTTAAAACTCACTACATATATTAATATTATTATCTGCAATTGGACCCTATCGGATCACGCAAAGCCTTAAAGATTCAGTTTTCTAAGCTTCCATACAGCTTTCATTTTTTTTCTCCGTGAATTCTCTTCCTTTCTTCAGTCCACTTCGTCCCCGGTCTCTTAATGACTTCATTCTCTGGCGGTACTTCCCATTTGTTAATTTTTCTCTGTATGTGTATCTGTCTATGATTTCTGATGAGTTTATGTGGGATTTTTCCAGGTATTTTTTGATCTGCTGGACCCAGGGCATAGTTTATAACTGTTCTATGTACGTCACAATTTTATGAATGAGTCTTGTTGCTGGAAGTCTGTGACTATATATATATATATATATATATATATATATATGTATATATATATATATATATACAGGGTGTTACAAAAAGGTAGGCCAAACTTTCAGGAAACATTCCTCACACACAAACAAAGAAAATATGTTATGTGGACATGTGTCCGGAAACGCTTACTTTCCATGTTAGAGCTCATTTTATTACTTCTCTTCAAATCACATTAAACACACAGCAACAGAACGTACCAGCGTGACTTCAAACACTTTGTTCAAAATGTCCTCCGTTAGCGAGGATACATGCATCCACCCTCCGTCGCATGGAATCCCTGATGCGCTGATGCAGCCCTGGAGAATGGCGTATTGTATCACAGCCGTCCACAATATGAGCTCTAACATGGAAAGTAAGCGTTTCCGGACACATGTCCACATAACATATTTTCTTTGTTTGTGTGTGAGGAATGTTTCCTGAAAGTTTGGCCGTACCTTTTTGTAACACCCTGTATGTGTATATATATATATATATATATATATATATATATATATATTATTTTTGGAGATACAGGTGCTGGAATGTTCTGCATAACATAAACCTCAGAAAATGATCAAGAGCACACAAATCACTTATTCGAGTACTGTATTCATGAATAAATACACGCATATATTACAGAAGTTTAAATTAAATTTTAGAAAATCCCACCATCAACTTCGATATACTTTTCAACTCTCCTTGCAACAGTACGTGTCAAGGATCAATAAATGATTCATTTTGTTTAAATGGATTTTTTTATTCAATATTATTGATACTACCACGTCCTTCAGTATTTACCATTCCTTCTGAATGACCCCGTGTATTCTCTGGGAATGAATCCTAATGGATCACGCAAAGCCTCTCATCACGGCTTGTAATTAAGAAATTTTCCATTGTTTACAGTGGGTGGATGGTGTCAGGGATTGTCAGTTCCTGGAGGAATGTAGGAGCTTAAGTGTTGCCATCTGTCTTCGATTTGTGTAACTTATTTTCTGTGTGATAAGCGTATTTTTATTTGAGAAATTTGTATTTTATTAGGCGGAAAGTGGGGACAGTCCCAGCATTCGTCTAAGCGATTGCGGTAAAGCGCTTAGAAACCACAATCAGGGTGGCAGATACGCGGCGGCCAGGACTCAAGCAGGTTTTATTTACATTATTAAGTTGTGGTTTTTGCTCCATTAATTTCGAACCATTTGAGACGTATTTTAAATGGAATCTATTAGTCGTATCCGTGTTGACGGTCCCAGCATATTGCATATTGACTAGAATTGTCATCTGTACTTTTCCTCACTTTATAAGAAATTGAGATGCTAAAAACAGCAAAATTTGTTTGCACTGGATCCATGTAAGACTTTCCTTGACAATTTCTGCCCAGGGTAATGACATTCCTCACAACTTTTTAGTCAGGTTGTTGTATTTAAAACTGGATATTCACGCAGAAGAAGAAATAATGTCTAAGATAAAACTACAACTAGAATCCTAATACCACCGACTTATGAAAGGATACCATTCCGTAATATAACAAATTTCGAGAATGATTATGACAGTGTTACAACAATGAAGAGATGATTTTTAAAGTTCCTTTCTAAGCCACACATCTTGAGAATTTATCTCAGACTAATGCGGTATTTTATGGACACTTACACTGAATATCAAATATGCTAAAATTCGCCTTGTGTTTGTGAAGTACGCTATAAACCATCTTGATTTGTATTCCATGTTAAACTGTACATTCAGACATGATAGAAGCAAAATGCGATGCAACTTGAAACTCTGAAATACTTAAAACAATTATTAAGTCAGAAATCTCAACGTATCAACAATTACAGAAAATGATTCCATAGCGCAATCGAAATGTTACGCAGTATCAGGATCTCTGAGAAAATGTTCTCCTGCTCGTTTACAATAATTTTTGGTGACTTATTACGGGGACTAAGGGAAGGATATGTGCATCTAGGGAGAAAAGGTCAGTTACGATTTTGCAGATTATTTGAATATGGTGTGCAGGCAGATGTGGTAAGCATGCATATAAATTTTTGGTGTGTGTATGATGATTGGCTCCTAGGGTTGAGGTTACATGACCATGGATATGCAAACAGTATATCATTTACAATAACGATTCAGCGCGTATTCCCTTATTATTATTCTTATTAACTTGACAAATTTTGAGATACAAAGATAAGTAATTGGTTCCTGGTAAGTGTCTGTGTCATTCCAGCTGTGTGGATTACTCCTACCTGTACTCCTGGTTTCAGATACGAGCTCCGGCGGAACCGTGGCCGATTTAATCAGCTTGGCCTCCCAGCTGTTTGCAGGCTCCAACAGCTGGAGACCTCAGCCACTGTGCTCTGTGGTAAACAGGCTAATTTCTGCACACAGAGAACCAGATGGGGCCCTTGCCTTTCATTAGAAGCATTAGTACCGCCTTGCGTGCTTCTGTTTATAGCCATTACATTCGCCTCTGTGTGACGCTGAGGATTTCAGCTGTGACTGTGCGAACAGTCTTTTTAGACTGTTTTTGCTCTTTGCGCAGCAGATGCGCATATTCCAGAGGAGTTGAAAGTCCTTTAGAGCCCTGATTATTATCTAAATTCACAGAGCAGCTCCGATTATTAACTGCGACATATTTCAGAGTGCAAAGCATGAACATATATTTTTTTCATCTATTTGTTTTGTGCTTCTAGTGGCAATGAAGAAGTTGGTTTTATACAACAAAAAATAAATTATCTTCTACAGTTTTTCGTGACCTAGAAAGGTTACGGAACTCTTCGAATTCGTATCACGTAATGAATATTAATTGTCATGGCTATTACCAAATTATGTACTACTGTTGTCGGTGCAGGTTTGATGAAATTTGACTTATGGGAAGCAAAAGTAATAGTTGTCAGTCACCGCTGTTGCAGAAGTAACTAAAGTAAAATAATTAATTAAACTATACATCGTACATAAACAACAAAATATCGTTAACGTAAAATGATAACGAATCGATAATTATCTGTATTAAAAAATAAAACAATCTTAGAATTAATATTAGAAATGTTCCGCTCAGTCATATCAGCAAAGGAAGGACTGTCTTGCACAAGTTTAAGGTGTCAACTTCTTCCTTAGTTTTTATCTGAAATAGGAAGACATTTTAGATAGGAATAATTATTAATTATATAGTGCATCCCATGCTTTAGAGATTCATTGTACAATACGTTAGTCAATCAACTGTACTGTATAGACGATGTTATTTTTAGTTAAGATATAAGTCGGCGTCTTATATCACATAAATTACAAATTTGGGTATCAGAAATCGCAATTTCTTTTATTGTTTTTCTTATTATATTTTTACGTTGCTCATTTTGTATTTTTTTTCACCACTGGTTTTAGCTTGTACACATTTTATTTCCGTTCTTTTGTATTTATTTTAATGTATTTTATGATTTTCTTGTTCAAGCAGACATTAGTCGTAGTGTCATATGCTATAACGTTGGGTTCGTTTACATGTTAATTGCTACAGTACACTTTCTTTCTCTTTTTTGTGTGCATAATTTACTCTAGGCCCACTGGTGACGCAAGTTTCTCAATTTAGCTGAGGCCTAAAGGACCGAGCGTGGTGGGTGAGCGGCTAACGTTCTGGCCTCGCATTCGGGAGAACGCCGGTTCGAATCCCCGTCCCTTAGGTCTGTTTGAATTATTTGTGAGTGGCCGAGTTTTCGCATTTCATACGTAACTTTAACATGTTCGGTAGGAAAACCTGGTATATAATTTAAAATTTTCATGTTGAGGTCATTGAATCGCGTCAACTGTCAGAGGGCTCCTCCATCAGTCCATAAAAAGAGGAGAGACAATTGAATAAGGGATTAAATGTTTTTCGTTTTTTTTTTTTTTTTTTTTTGCTTCTGATTTAATGCCTCGTTGACATCGAGGTCACTAATTTGCCTGGAGTGATTTGAGAAATCATGGAAAACCCAAATCTGGATGGCCGGATGGTGATATGAACTTGCGACCTTCCAAATGCGAGGCCAGAGCACTATCGCAGCTTGAAGCCAGATGCAGCATTTGTCCGCTGACTTAACAGAAGGTAGACTGTCAGAGTCCGCTCATATATTACGAGTCACGACGCATTGGAACACTCAGTCGGTTACAGTATGAGCAGCAGTTTGAAGTCATATTTTCTGTTCTTAACAGAATCTAAGTTAGACACATAGAAACAATGTAGTGGCATTTATCAAAATACTAGGCGCCAGCGAGAGAACTTAGTAGAATAGCATTAGATCGTCATTAACAAGAGCTTCTAATCCCGACGGACCTGAATTTTTGCATAGTATTGAAGAGACCGTTGGTATTGGTTGCCACAACAAAAAGAAATTGTTACGTGAACTACAGAATTGTTTGCCTATTATCACGTTAATACGTTGCAGCAGTCTAGTGGCGTGACTGGCGGGAGGAAGGTTCCCGGTTTGATTGCCGTAATCAGTTGGAATTTTTACGAGCCATAGAGTGGATCTTCACTTCTGGTATAAGATGCCCAGTGGTTCGGAATCTAACGTACTTGGATCCCCTTTACCTTGTACGATTACCCGATTAGGTTACGGTAGCTACGACAGAAGCACATGCGAGGAAAATCAATATTATCACTCCGTGCCCGAACTCTTTAGGGATGTTCCAGCCACATGAATTTATTTTTATTTCAAATTCTTATAAATGGGGAAATAGTACGTGAAGAGAAATATTAGTATATATAACGGCTGAGCCATAAAAGAACAGGAATTTGAAGTTCAGATTGCAACAATAGCGAGACGAACTCAATACAAAAATTTGTTTAAGACATCCATGAAATAAAACTACACTGATGGGGAGAGCAAAACAGAGACCCAAGAAGTGGGAAGGGATACTTAAATCTCGTACTGTTGATACGCATTCTAATTTCAGGGAGCTCAGTGATCAAGGCGCTTGCATTCAAAAGTTCGTGATCTGGTCCCGTGTTCACACCCCGCTGGGGCAATAATTTTTATGATATGAGCTACGTCAGAACGTTTCGTGGTTCGGATTCTACGTTAAACTGTACTTCTCAGAGGAAAGGAACTGGTCGTCCTTCCTCTGACACAATGCCTCAGTATGATTCCTTTTGGGAGGACCAAACCATCCCTTCTGTTTTGATCAAGTTTTTTTTTTTTAATTTCTGTTAGTGTAAAAATTAGAGGTTGATCAGGCACCTGTGATTCCAACTCTCGGGTTATGATACTACGCTCGGCTATACTGATTTCTAGTCGGCACCATTAACGGGTTACATACTCTGCAGTGCTCATTTCTTCCCTGTCAATCCGGGCGGAAAAATAAAGCATCCCTACTCTAGCGTTACTGAATGTATTTCTCTGTTTTGCCACACAACATGGGTGACACTGATGACCGTTATTATTCGTATATTCTGACCCTGCAGGGGATCTTCGTTACTGTGGCCCAGCGACGGGTGACTGCTCTCTTTTTATCTTTTATTTCCTTTTTTTCGCTCGGTCCCCGGCTGGTGTAATGGATGAATCACAGCTTTGCGCTGGCGGCTCGCTGTCGGTGAGATCTCATCAGTTTTTCAGAGCCTGGCCGGCTAATTCCAGCGGGGGACGCAGCGGCGTCCTAAGAACGTTACTCACGGCTGAGCTGCGACCACGTGACCAGCCACCCGCACTCCCGGCTTAAATATTCCCGTCCCCAGCTTTGTACGAGGCTCTCCCACGCACTCGCTAAGTTAATATGCGAGCCGCCGCCAAAAAAGGGGGAATTTGCGTTGCCGCCTTCCCAACTTCTGCCTCAAAGATATTTTTTTGCCTTTTTTTTTAATATTTCTCTCCGACACCTTTACTGTAGTCACGCGGGCGTATGCGTAAAATACGGCTAAAGGAGCAAGTGTTTGCCTTAAATGTTAGGTTTTAATACGCCAGATGCGCCTGGTAGTAGCTTAAAGGCTTCTTGGGTTTTCAGTTTAATGCAGAATCCTGCTTCACTCTTCTTTCCAATGCGTACGAAGAAAATGAGAGGAAAAGACGACGCATTAAAGAGGCAAGAGGTGAAGGGCGTAACATGCCATTAACTTCTTTCGAATTTTAACCCTGTGACGAAAGAGAACATGGAAGTTGTAATCAAAAGATGAAATGGAAGTATATAAGACTAAAATATAGGAGAGCCACAAGGTAGGGTATTGGGACCATTGCGATTAGTTTTTCTGATGAATGATTGTGTTGATGGCTTACTGTCAAAAGTTAGGTTGTTTGGAGACTACATAACATTATAAGAACAGCTGTGGAATGACGTGGACAGTATATCTGTCTAGCTAGGTCTACACAGGATGAAGATAAACTCAAATACAACGCAACTCATTAGGTACACAGATAAAAAACTAAAGAATGATTATAATTATGGGATGGGGAAGAAATTGCTAGACGAAGACTTTAAATGTAAGTATCTTGGCATAACATTTGTTAATAAACTTAACTGAACAGGTCATATTAGGCAGATGGTAGGTAAAGGTTTCAATTCCTTCGCTTATTGAAGAGAGTGACGAGGGAGTGCACCAGAGAAGTTAGGGAATTGGGTCACAAAACTTTGGTCAGACCATTGCTTGAATATGGTGATGTAGTTTATGACCCACATTTTAGGTATCAAATACGGGTGTTCGAGGAGGTGCAAACAAATGCTACTAAATTTGTCTCAGGAAATTATTGCAGAACACAATCAGTAACAGATATGATACAGGATATGGAATGGCGAATGGCATTAATTAAAAGATAGAGAGCGATGGTGATGTACAATACATTAGTTACTGATGAGACGTGGAAAGATATAGCTGGAAGACTTAAGAGAGTTGCATGGAAGAGAAGAGATGACCATTACGACAAGCTGGCACACGATTTCAGCCATAAGGGTGTATGGATTGGAATAAATTGCCATGGGAAGTAATTAATAATTTACCAAAAATACTTAAAGATTTTAAAAATTCGTGGAGGGTAAAATGAGGTGGCTACATGAAAGGGGGGAAATGGTTGTGTAGGGAAATTGGCACTGAAGCGTGTGCTCCATAGAAACAGAATTAAAGTACTAAAAATAACATGTGTGTTCTTTCTTCACTACTGACAGGACTCACAAATTTACAATAGCCGTAGCTGTTACGTGGGGTATTGATTATCCAATTGTTTGTTAAAAATATCTACCCGAAAAACAGAGGTAAAAACTTAAAGCGGAAATGGAGAGCAGACAAATGTTTGGAACAGCATTCGTGACCGATATTGGAAACGACACAGCTGCTCACGCCTCGACTCCACTCTCTACAGATTTAAACAGCATGGATTCCTTTCTTTTTGCGGGGGGAAAGCTGTCAAATTTGTTGTATGGAACTCCTATCGATTCTGAAATTGATATGATTGTAAGAATCGTCTGTGCTGCTGCTGACAAACAATACAATCCACGCGTTTTCAGTCGTGTTCACAAATCCATCGTTCGATGATGTAACATTATCACAAACCCTACAACCATTTTCATTATTAATGTATTATTATATTTTTTGGATTAATTATGGATATCTTAAATAATTACCGTATATAAATCTCTGTAACCTGTTGAAATATTCCCTGGTTTCCACAGACAGTAGTTTGTATTTTATTCGGGATTGAATAGTTAGTTTATTGTCCTGAAGAATTATATTGTAATATCTTTGACCGGTAATAGCTGAGTGAAAGAGTGAGTCGGGTATGTTGCTCCGCTTAGATAATGTGCAGTGGCGGATCCTCCCCCCCAAAAAGTATTTAGGTCCACCCCCGACATCGTAATTTTTGAGCGTCGGAGACTTTTTTTTTTAGCTCTATTGATCTTTTAAGGGCGGCATGACTATAAAGCCTACCCTTACCCGACTCAAGCCCCCCCCCCCCCACAAAAAAAATCAATTCTGGATCCACCACTGGTAATGTGTCATGGCGAGAGTCTGAGTTACTCTGTAGGGAAACTACAATAGTTTATAAAATGCGGTAATGTAATATGAGTGTGTAAATAAAGCGACTGAAGAGCGGAGTTCATTAAATTCAATGGTATTTGATTGGAACAGGAATTTTCATTTTCATTTCGTAGCAATACCTTCCGTTTGTTGGTGATTGACCTCGTAATTAAGTGGAATGATTGCTGTTGTTGTTTTTTAGGCTTTAAGACGCGTCGACAGCGAGGTCATTAGCGCCCTAGGAATGCTTGCGTTCGGCTTACCATTGCCACGATAATGGCAATAGCTAACACGGTGTAAAGCTTGCATCTAAAGTAATGATCAAAACTTTTGACATCTCCTGTAACATTACGTAATGGAATAAATGCGCCCCCCCTCCCCCATCTCGTGTCACATCGTTTCTTGTTCCTCTGCTATTACAATCCCGGACATGAGTTCCATTGTAATTCTGAACCGTTTAGATGCTCTCCATCTCTATTTATTGGACACCAGTTTTACAGTTTTGTCAGTTATAATCCCAGTAGCTGTATCCTAGTGAATACTCAAAAAGAAAGACTTGACAATGGGTGTCAAACCAGTGTTGTGCTCTGCTTTCGGCGAGAAGCAAAATTTCTGCAGCATCTACGTGATATTTTCTTCATGCGGAATATTCTATCAATACATGAAAATGGCGATTCGATAAGTTCTATCATAATATGTCGCTGATCGAATACTTGTTAGTAAAACATCAAATTTCGAAGTTTACATGGCATGCCTCTTCCGAGTCACTATATTTTTCTGGTCGTTATTCGTTCATCTGGCTGATAATACATAAGTAATCCGGTGACAGAGTGAGAGGGATTTAAGCTGTACTATTTAGCTGATGTGTTAATGTTTTTCTCGAAGTCATATACCGGATCAATGAGAACGAGTTTTGATTATAGAATGAAAACTCAATTTGTTTTACTTCTTTTTACCACTCTTTTTTTTTTGTAATCATTTTATGAAATTTTTCTCAAAAGACGATTCAGTCAGAACAAAATATGCACTGTGTCAAGAATCTTACTGGATGATCCTTTCAGATGATCCTGATTGAAATTTAATTAATTATTTCTTTAATTAAAAGGTTACAGTAGTCCAGTCACCAGGTGGTTTTGCCATTCACTAAATGATAATGATTAACACTGGTTAAATAGTTGAGTGAAATAAGATGACCAATGACACACTTTTCATCTAGCTGTATTTATTTCGACGAAATCCTTACAACAAAACACGAATAGGCATCAACTTCGTCCAAAGATACTAAAGCACATAACAAAACTCCACTGAATAAAAAATGTTAAAACGATTCCTGCAACTTCTCAAAAACAATTACCATTACTTCTGCGGCTCGACATCTCCGTGAGTTTAAATATAATCCAGAAGACATAAAGGATACCGACAGACGTTTCTCAAGCGCTAACAATCCGTTGACATTCAAATTCATAAAAAACAATTGCAATTTGTACAAAATCACTTACAATCATTTGAAAACACTTTAAAATGGGAATTAAAGCTATTTATACGCATTAAAACATAAAATGGTCAACACGAACCACTCCAAATAACTGAAAATCGTCCTCGAAACAACGTGGCTTATAAAATTTATAATTACAAGTTTTAAATTAATATTTAACATATTATAATACTTCTAATGATATCACACATCATTTACAGAAAATCCTTTTATAAAAGCAATATTAATTCGCATGAAAAAAAGGTACAAATTAATTATCAAACAACTGCCACGTCTCTGTACTTAATTCCTAAGATTAAAATTGAGGCTGTTATAACCGTGAAATGAAATTAATTCACATGTCTTACGAAATATCACATGAAAATTACTGTCTCAATTTTTTAAGAGAATTTTTTGTCATGCCTAAAGCTACTAATGCTAAGTGCTTTCGTGAGTAGGTTCAATAATTTGAGTGCCACTGACTAATACCACTTACGATATTGCCTTAATGTATCAATACTAATTATGAACATAGAGTAGGCGCAGTGGTTGGGGGGAAACGCTCCTGAGTAACATTGACTTGAGTCTTTTAAACTGTTTCGAAAATACTTAGAACAATTTCCACAACAGCCTCATTTCCTAAACGTTTAATTGATTTTTGTGTTACCTTTGTGATATACGAATAGACAGCATACTAATATCATTAGAAACACTGGACCTTCAAGGTGACGTTGCTACCAGAAGACAAATTTATAAATGTTGTAATTAGTCAAAGCTTTTTATTCACGGTTTGCTCATTCGCATTTTCAGTATTCGCGAATAAAATAATTGTGACAACTTTCCGCATTCGCAGTTGAAAATTTCATTATTTGTGCAACCGAAATTAACGTTATTGTAATTTTAATTACTGCATAGTTATTATTTATTAGCTATGAAAACACAATATCAAACCCTTTGACCTACTGCTGCCTCAGTGCGTTTGAAACACATGCTATTTGACGCCAGGTGACAAGTGTATTACTGTCGCAATTTGACTCTTCCTCATAATATAGTGTTATTGAATGAATAGCACGTTCTTTTAAACTCTTGTTTTGTTAGCAATTTATTACATCGACTAAAAATAATAATAAAAAAAATTGTTCCAACTCGGAAAAAAGACGTTTTGAGACTTAAAGTAAAAACATAAAAGCCTGACCTTTAACGTTTTGGTGAGTCGTTTATTTTAATATCAGTGAACCAACTGGACGACCAATCAACAAATAAGGAGATAATATAACGAATTTTGTGAGTTCAGTCTGACTATCAGCAAAAACTGACCGTTCTATAGCCATTGCAAAAATGAAAACAGTATTAACCATATGGACCGATGATCGCAATCTTAAAAAAGTGCTCTTAAGTGGCATTATAATTTGTGAGAAAGCTGAACGTCTTTGAGTAAATTTTAAAGAACCTCAAAAAAACATTGGGATAGAGTTTTTTTTTTTTTTTTTTTTTTTTTAACTGCTTAACGTCTTTTAACAGCGAGGTCTTCAGAGACGGGAAAGGATGGGGGCAAGGAATGGGAAGGAATTCGGCATGGCCTTTTCGAGCTTATAGGCCGGGTTGGGGTCTGCATGTTACTTTAATGAATATGTAGAGGTGGTTTTATTTTGATGCAGTCCATTATTCCTCTTAATTGAAAGTAGCTAAATCTGTTTCTTTAGTCTACCGAAATGATCAGAACAAATACCAGTATATTTATTGTTCTTATATTCTTAGTCATTGCTTTGTTAATTTTAATAAGAAACTCATTGAATTTATTGCTTGGTATTATCAAATTAGTGTAAGTACAAAAATAATTGGTTTATTACTTCCGAATATCTTCTAGCATATCTCAGCTAATGTGTCAAGTTTTATAAAACCGAGTACGTTTTTCTTATTTTAAATTTTAAATTGTGTCTGGGATCACGGAAGTCATCTGGATTGAATTTAAAAATTTCAGAGACTAAGAACATTGTTACAATGAACGTAGTTTGGTTCTAAGAGGCTCCATTGACAGAATTTCTGTCAGAAGGTGAAGCTCTCAAAAGGCAGTACTATATTGTTGTTCGAAGGATCACTCGCCAAAGAATAGCTGCATCATATTAGTAATGGCTTTATCAGTCGCACATTGTGGGGCATTAAATCAGCTTTGGAAGTTGCTACAACAGTGCTGAGCCGAGGCTGGTTTCTGTTTCCCTACTTATGGATTTCATTGGAGCAAGAGTTCACGGTTGCTTAGTAGTAACTCATGATGAACCACGAATGCAATAGGCTTTGTACGTTTAAGACTGATGAAGACTTCATACCAGTCGCTGCAATAATCAGTTATTCATAGCACGTGGCCACTATGTAACCGACATGGAATGATATGAACGACACCCTACATCGGCAGATCGTTTCAAAACAGTTGAATGCATGTGCGTGGTCTCAGCGACCGGTTCTGTCGACCGATTACAATCGACTTAAGTTGGTGATTAGTCAATTTCATGTCAGTTTTTTGACGGTCCGGTCGCAACTTCTCCAATCATCTAACCACACGTTTCTTAGCATTCTTCGTATTATTATCTTATATACTATCAGTGTTAAATTCCTTCTCCATTTACTTTTTCGATTTACGAATTTTGATTTTAAATTCCTTCAACATTTTCGGTAAATTATTCATCACTTCCCTTGGTAACTTATTCCACTCCCTGACATCCTTACCCACAAAATAAATTTTTTCCCACTCATTTATGCATAAAATCGACTGCTAGCTTGTTCCCATGGTCATCTTTTTCCTTCCGTGCACTGCTGTTAGTTCTCTGGGCAATATGCTTCCAAGCCCCATCATCAAATACATCTTGTAACATTTCCCGCACTCTTATCACCCTCCTCCTGTGTTCTAATGACTCCCAATCCAGCTCCTTTATGATATAAGTTACTGAATAGGTACTACGGTAGTTTCCACAAACAAATATAGCTGCTATCCTTTGCATACCCTTCGATAGTCAGTAATTTTTACCGTACAAGCAACATAGAAGTGGAAAAATTAATTACTGCGGTGCAGGAGAGAAGAAGTTTTCGTGAAATAAATGAAATGTGCATCTACTACTCTTTTTTGTAACTTGTATTTTTATCAATTTTGTCAGTCTCGTAACTTCAAAGTATAACGATTTTAATTTGGCACGATGAGCACAACTTAAAACACAGCTGATGGACGAGGAAAATGCCGGCTGCAAGTTATTGTGGTCGCGCATGGTGACTTATGCACTACGCTATGTGTCTCAATTCACTCGGTTGGCTCTGACTGCTGGGACAAAACTATAAGCGCGTTTATTCGACTAACATCTGGCCAACATGATTTGATCAATCCACCGGGTATGGCACTTAAATCGGGAAAAGTTAAATTTGTATTTTCAACCGTATGGCAATTCTGCTGTAGGGCATTTTTGGTGTTAGTGAAAGTCAGATGTTTCTAGTAAACAGTAATAACATCAAAATCGGCGAGCCGTTGCGAACAAGCACGGAGTACAATTAACGAGACGCGATCATGGAAAATCTTCGGACTGGACGTTCGGCAACCGAAACTGTTCAGTTGTTTGCGGTTCCTGAGATTGATTGTGTTCGACACCGTTGCCAAATTAAATGCTTCTGAGATGTATGGTGAAGGAGTCTTTCGAGAGAACGCGAAAAACGGACTCTGGCAGTTGTGGAAAGCGCCAAGGTGTTGATCCAGGGACATATTTAAGGGAATTGGCGCCATTGTTGAGTGTCAGCGTCAGTGAGTAAACAATACTCAGGATAGCAGGAGGACCTCTGTTATAAGCCGTGTCCAGTCAAGATGGGACATATGCTCTTTCAGACAATCAGGATAAACTGAAATTCTTGATGCATACCCTTGCACAGCTCTTTGAAAAATTAAGAAGGCGGAAGAATAAGATATTTTTCTGATGTTTATTTTTTTTTTTAACTATTGACGCGAAGATCTTCCAGAGGAATGATCGCTGGCTCACCCAAGACCAGGAAGTAGACCAGATTATAGTCACGAAATCAATTTTCGGTCGGTAATCACGTGGTAGGTTTTGTATGTTCTGCTATGGTGACGTCTTGAAACAACAACTATCAGGAATGAAGTTTATGTGTGTGTTCTGACAAATGTGGTGAAACAATGGATTGAAACTGTGGTCTTTTGGAGGCACACACGAGCCATTTAGTCCAAAGCTGGTTGTCAGATAACGTGCAAATCTTCTGGTCTAGAGCATTCAGGCCCCCCAATAGTCCGGCTTTGAACCCCCTTGTTTACTATGTTTGGACAGTAATTGAAAGAGTTGCGGTCAATTTGAAACATCAAAATGTGACTTACACAACGTATTCGAAGCATTTACCTACATGTATTTTGATAGCCCTGTTTCGCACTTCAAAGGGTGTGTGCCAGCGATTCAGGGCAAGATCAAAGTGGTGTATGCAGCAAAGGGTAGTTATTTAGAATAGTTCCTCAACGGTCAGAAGTCACAAATGACATTCAAAAGAAGTTTTTGACAATTAGTATTTCGTTTAACAAACATTTTAAATTTGTCGAGACAAATACGGCGTACTTTATGTAAAATGACATTAATTTTAGATAACTGATAAGTAATTTTATAACAGAACATAAATTATTATTAGAACTTCTTATAATCAAATATTTATAAATTGCCTGCGAGAGAAACAATGCTTGTTCTAGCACTTTTCGCAAAGTGCCCGTGTTTTTGTGCACGCGCCACGCACAAACTAACAGAATTCAACTAAATTACAGACAGTAATTACCTGATGTCATGAGTTAATATGCAGCATAATTTTTATTTCGGTAAATTACATAGTATGAGGCCAAAGACGTAATTTTGGAATTTTTGTTTGTCTTTCCGCGCATCAATCAAAAATTAATGAACATGGTTCAACGAAACAACACATATTGACAGTTTACTCTATCGGTTAACTTGTAAGATACATTTTATACCGATTAGTTGTCCATAACAGAGAGATTAAAACCGAAAGTTACAGAATTTCTGTTTGTCTTTTCACGCATCATGCAAAAACTAAAGAATGGATTTACAAGGAACTTACACACTGTAATAGCCTATGTTGTGGATTGAAATGTATGATACATTTACTTCCGGAGAGTTTCGTAGTTTCAGAGGAAACAAGTTTTTAGGTTTTAATGGAATGTCGCACATTGGTAGTCCGTATATCTTATATAAGCACAAATAAGTTCCCACAGTAATCAACAGAAAAGATACACAAGCAAAGAAAAAAGTTGATGTTTCTACCTTTATATTAGCGCGTCGAGGTCTCTTACATTCACATTAATGGAAATACTTCTCCTACTTGCGTGTCACATAATCTTCGGAAGTAACGGGTATTTCAGGGGGAGGCAGAAACAAATGACGATCACAAACTAGTTTGAAATATTTACGTACTTCCTAAATTCGTAACGAAAAGACGAGATCTAAGAAAGAGATGAGAAGAAGGGTGCTTCACTGCATTTTAATACCTAAACAACATTCCTTTGATAACTTAACAATGAATTAATAGCATAATTCTCATGTAATGTGTAGATTTATTGGGAAAATTCTTTGCAGTGTTTATGTAAAGAGGCGTTTAATATTTTAGAACCGAACGGTTGAGTGAACAACTTGTAGGAACAACTGGTAGTGGTCTCATCAGCACTGTTTGTGGTGAATGTTCTGATCAGGTTTTGAAAATAACGGTTGCTGATCCTGTGGAAAGAGAAGAGTAGACTTAAGACTATTACAAAAAATTACTTGGCTTATTTAAGTAGTTTGAGAATACTTTCTGTTCTTTTGGTGTTTTGAGTTTCAGGAATCTTTATAGAGTACGGCTGTCGACGAGAATGCAATTAACTTAATGGTTACACCACGTTCTGTAATAGACACAGTATAAATAGTGATAGTTGCCACAGATTTTGAATTAATGTTTAACAAAACAAACGCCAAATTCAACATGGCCTCTACTGTTGTGTTAACATGCTATCGCACTTTCAGATTTTTAAATAATTGTTTGCAAAAATTTATTGCTAGCATAGGCATTCAATTTGAAATCAAGTCTCTTCTTCTTTATTAAATTTCTTGCAACCTGTACCTTTTTTGAGGGATTTAAACATTTTTAACAATCGCAAATCTGGACTAGAAACTTTCCAAAAGGTTCTGGGATATTTGAGATCTTGCAGATTTTTGCATTCAGTATCTTCTCGACTCACCTTGGAGTGACTATGGGTAAATCAACTTCTTTTCGATGACTATCTGTAGACTTCCATAACTTACACCGGTTGCTGCACTAGTTTCACAGTTTGTTGTGAGACATTGTACAGTCTGATACTATGACTACTTACCACCCAATGAAATAGGATTCAGAAATTTGCATTTTGTGGTGTTAAGACAGGAAAATCAGCAGTTAAGACAGTAGCCTATTATTTTTTTTTAATAGGAATGAGTAACTTTGTATTTACTTTTAGGCCGTCAGGAAAACTACTAAATATGTATTTAAAACATCTTTGGCATCGTCTAAATAAATTATTGGAAACTGTTGTTCCATTAACTTTAAACTACGTATATTTACATAGAATTTCTGTTGAAAGGAAAAATTAGTCTCTTAAATGCGCGTCCGCGTTTACTACGTTATGAAGTTTCTAGATGAAAACGAGCTACTTACAGCATACCAACACGGATTTCGGAAGAACCGATCATGTGAAACGCAACTGGCTCTATTTTCGCATGATGTAATGAAAGTTATTGATGCAGGATCACAAGTTGATGCTATTTTCTTGGATTTTCAGAAAGCATTTGACTCTGTACCACACAACCGACTCTTAGCGAAGATCCGAGCGTACGGTATATCTGATCAGATTTGCAAATGGATACGCGATTTTCTAACTGGTCGGTCACAGTATGTCGTTGTAGACGGGGAAGCCTCTTCTAAACTAGATGTTACTTCGGGCGTTCCTCAAGGAAGTGTAATAGGACCACTTCTTTTCTTAATTTTTATAAACGATCTCGGTGACAACGATAGAAAAAAAACAAGTAATTGGATTTTTTTTTTGTGGTTCTGGTTTTATGCCTCGAGGCCATCAGAGGCGGGAAAGGATACGGGATAGGAAACGGGAAGGAATTCGACTGGAGTGATTTGAGGAAACCTTGTTGGATTCATTATTGAGATTTGTTACTAAATTACTGCATGATGTACAGTACTTATAATCATGGAACTGCATAAAAATTGTTTATGTTGTAATGTTGTATGTGCGTGTAAGACCTTGCTGTTTGCAAACATTAATCGTATGATTTGTTGAATAGAGAGTACATTGTTAAACAATTTTGATTTTAAGTGTATGTACCTGTCATTTTATGCAACCGTTGATAAAAAGTTTTGAATGATCAATATCTTTTTATGAAAGTACGTTACTTAAAATATTGTAAGGGAAAATGTATTTATCATGCGATTTATGTTGCTTTTTGGAACCTTTTGAACGTTCTTCACGTGTGTTAAATGGTCATTTTTAAAACAACTGAAATTACAAATGTGTTTGATTTGCCATGAATTTCTTTGGCCCATTCAAAAGAATTTTTATGTGTGAATAATACTTAATTACCTAAGAGCTAGAACGTTTCAAACACTTTCATCATACGTACTAACCATATTCATTTCCTTTATTAATTACAATGTTAAAAAGTTGTTTCGTCATTGAAAATAGCTATTTACTGTTAAATTTGGCTTACAAAATACTAGTTCAGCATTTCAAATGGTTATTTAGCTTCTGGGTTCAAGATCTTGTATTTCTAGGTTGCCTGTGAGACTATTTGTAAAATGTAGGAAAATTAAACTTTTGCTCCTGACTGACCTGTTTGAGAGAATTCTGACTGTTAATTGAGGTTCGTTTATATCCAACTGCATTGTGAGGTTAGCTGAAGGGTGAGACCTTTTCTTTCTTGCGTATCTGTTTCCAATGAAATGCCTCGCAAATGTTTTCACAACTCTTACTACGTGTTTGATGAAGGGGTCTATTACACAAGTAGTACATGCAGCCTATTTTCATTAATTCGGTGTCAAGATGGTAGATTTATTGGTACCCAGATCCGAAAATTGGTCATATATTAAAACTTCATAAATACACTCGACAGTCACGAGAAGACATTTTGCGAGATTTTTGAACAGGTTGTTAAGGAAATTTTTGGTGAAAAAAATATCAGTTCGAAAAAAATACCATAATTTAAGAAGCAATAAGTGTTTGAATATTGATGATTTACCAGGGCTAATGGGACGTGTCAAGAGGAAACGTCGTGAAGCGTGAACAAACCACCATAACTGACACACTACGAGAGATAAGACTTGATATCAATGAATAATGTTTTTATTTTTACTGGCATTTATTAACGCTGCAGAAGTAAAAATATTTCTTTTTTACTATCCAAAATATAGTAACCGAATACTACCGTTTGCGCTACAATATTTAAGATGTTAAACTGGAATTAAATAGTTATTACAACGATCATATAATCTTTCTTTGCCGTATAAATATCATAATTTGTTAACTTCAGTAAAGAAATACATTATTCTTTTTGTTGTTATTGTTGTTCAAAAGTGTTATCTGTGTATTCATCTCCAGAAATGCGTCTCAGAATATTAATATCTTCTAGTTAAAAATTCGATATATTCTAAATCTACATCTACATCCATATTCTGCAATTCACAAACATTGTGGGTGGCAGAGGGAGAATAATGCTGATTCTCTGGAAAATGTAGCCTCTTTTAGTGTTTCCATCACAAATTTGTAAGATAGGGAAACATCTTGATTAAAAAATACGCCTATGTGAAATTTCTGGAATACAATTAAAAAACATCTCGTTTGGTCGACAAGAAATGCCTAATAATGTTAGAATTGCTAGTGTTTTGTCATCTGCATATAAATGTTTTGCCATATTGAAAATTCACTTAGCACCAAGACGGACGCTTTGCATATCTCTCTTGGTCCTTGTGGTGCTACATGTCTCGTGTCCTGAGCCTATATTTTGCTTGTCACTTGCAGAGAGTTGCTGCGTGTAGCTCGTTGCATTGTGACTGGTTTCCTGCCAGCGGCACGACATCTTTTATGAGTGCAGTCTTACGGTGTGTCGGAAGCAAGAAGAGTATTTACATAAACACATGCTAATTGGCAGCGGTTGGCGACAGTGGCGCCGCTTCTGTTAGTAACGGCCGTATTATGCGGCTCCCGGCCAGCCTTTGCCCTGGCGTGCTGAAGGAACTCGTCGATATTCAAATGAATGTTGCGATAGTCGTGAAAAACGCCACGCAGCTACTTACCGCCTTCGTTAAAGCAGTACGAATAGCGAAAGGAAATTTCTTTCCTTCCTCGTCTTCTTTTCAGTAAGTGTAATCAAAATATTATTTCAGCGGTTTTCTGAGACTCTTCTCTAGTCGTCGTTGGAGTGAATGAGTTTTTCCCCCCGAAGCTAAAAGCCAGCTGTTAAATAAATTCTTTCAGAGTGAAAAGAGACTTAGGTCGTTTTCTGGTCTATCAGTTTTTACTTAAAAGCGACAAGGGAAAGACTGGCGTAAGGTTTCAAAAGGAAGCATTACGACCAATGGTTTCAAAGAATAAGAGTTGTTGAAATTACTGACCCTTTGCTCATGTATCATTACTGCACCGAGAATGTTGGGTGAACGGTTAACGTTCTGGCCTCGCATTTGGGAGGACGTGGGTTCGAATCCCCGTCCGGGGATCCAGATTTGGGTTTTCCATGGCTGCCCCAGATCACTCCAGGCGAATGCCAGGATGCTTCCTTGAAAAGGCCATGGCCGAATTCCTTCCCATTCCTTGTCCCCAGTACCATCCTGCCTCTAATGACCTTAGCTGTCGACAAGGCATAAGGTAAAAAAATAAATAAATAATAATAATAAAAAACATTACTGCAGTAGGAAAAAAAGAAGGGAAAAATTGCTGGTAAATTTCAAAACGTGCTTGCTTAGAAGCACAATTAATCAGTTCGATACAATAGAATATTTGATAAGGTATTACGCTTTGTCCTGGTAGTATACAGTTATTTCAGTGCAGGTAAAACCGAAAAGTATTTATTACTGACTCGTCAAGAACTATTAATGTTGTAATTTTCGACAAGTGGTCATATTTAAGCTAAAATAAACCTTTTACTTTTGAAAATAATATCACACAAGTGTGGAGCGTCAACGAAATCTTTGCTTGCATAACGAAATGCAGGATATTAGGAGTTGACGTTGAAACTATTGTCGGTTCGACTTAAGAAGAAACTGAATTTATCGCCAGATGTGTTTGCTGTACTTCTAAAGGTAGTTTCCCGAGGCCTGTGGATTTGCCGGCTACGCCGGTCTAGCTATGAACAGGGGGCCGTGGGAAGGGACCCGCCTCTACTGGCAGGGACGGTGCGCCTCTCTCCGTCGCCCAGTTGGTAAACATCAAACGCCCGGGTAGCTGAAACGACGCTAGGCAACGTGGTGGGGAGGTGGCGAGGGCTAGCCTTTGGCGGGTGTTGATCCGTACAACTGGGCTGCATGGCGCGGCCTACAAAACCACGGGCCGTGGGAAGCCACCATAACAGGGGTCGCTCAAGGTCAGTCTGCTCTATCCCCACTCCGCTGCCCTCACCCTTACATACGAAGGGGAAATTTATCTCTCGCCTACTTAGTCACGGCGTTCAGCTCGGAGAGGAGAGGATGGTGGTGAAGTGAGGAGCCGTCAGTGGGGAGGGAACAGATTATAGTTTAATGCAACCTCCTGTAAATGCAGAGCTGCTGATGATCGAGCAGGCAGTTCCAGAAGTGTACACAATGCGGATGCAGACTCCCTCTGCAATTAAGTTGTTTTGAATGCTGGATGGAAACTGTGTCAGTATTGTTTGCAGCTTAACGTTTTCGATTTTTAAAAGCCTACAGAAGCGTCCCCTCAATGTGTGCTGCCGTCTTCAACAGGTGTTGAGATTGTTTAAAGATTAGTATATAGGCGGCCCTTACTGAGTAGAGATCAAAGTATAGTGAAACATACTTTTATACTTACAACGTTTCTTATAAAGGTCAGTCCGAACCGGAAAATATGTTTCACAGAAAAAAGTTTTACACAGGTGGCCAGTGTGAATAATGAGAGGGAGATAAGTAATTGTGTCCTGCCAGAAGTCATCAGGATTTGTTAGACTTGACCTACGGGAGGAACGTTTGTGTTGGTATCTGTCTTAGAAACATGTATCTTTCTGTGTTGTGTATGAAAAGTTTACCTATTTTTGTTTTGTGAAATGTTTATTTAGTTTATAAAGCGGAGATTGGAGACTGTCCCAGCACACGCATAGATGATTGTGGGAGACCGCATGAAAACCGCTTTGAGGACGGCCGGTTATGCACAATCCAGTGTGCAGCGCCTCAGGGGACGTCCATTAATTACGTGCGGTGTTAGTGTTTTTCATTGAAAAGATCCGGTGGGACACCCCCCCCCCTCTAAAGAGGAAGAATGACCTTCTAATTTTGAATTTTTTTTTTCCCCGCAGCTCTTTGAAGTGCGGAAGTCTGAAATAAAAAGTTGATGCGAGGTTTTTTTCGTCCTCCCCCCACTTAAATTAGATTTGGTGAGATTTTACCGTATCCCCCCCTCTATTTTGAGCTCACGTAATTAATGGACACCCCCGTTAGTTCAATGACCAGCACTGGGAAGTTATTGACGTAATGTTATTTAATTTCTCAGAACTGCATTTATCAACCAGTATATAACAACAAGCTCTGCAGCAAAAAATAAATAATACAACCTAAAGCACGCATCAATTATTGATAATTTCTTTCATAAACCAAATAATTTAACACGATTTCTCCATGAACATAAACTTTGAAACTGCGTCGTATTACATATTGGAGAGATTTAAATATAAAGTTATTGTTTTGTATGAGAGTGGGTTTATTATCAGAGAATGAGGTGATGCAATTCCAAATAAGACGGCAAATTGTTTGACTTTAGTAAACTACCACATCCATATAAAGTCCAAGAAAAAGGATTATTTTTTGGGAGTACTGGAGGAAGTGTAATATTTACAGTAAACATTGCCCAACGCTTCACGGCCCTGCTCGTACCCCTTTTTTATTCGTACTTTTTATCTTTAACTTTATCTCTTTATGGCCCGTTTATTCCTTTGTGTGCTTCATAAGTGTTAATCGGACTTCGTACTCTAAAGACTGCTTCTTAGAGACATAACAATCCTTAATACGGGGTTACAACTGGGAAGAACTATTATTAAATCGTTTATTAAAATAAATTTCACATTTATTACTATGTAAAACATGGGCACATCAGTTAACTGATAGAATCTTCACAAATTTACTAGTCTTTACTTCCAATTAGATTAAACTACTTTGTCCTTGTATCAACATTAAGAATCGTTTTTACACACGCACATTAATTTTTACATTGCACATATATGAGAGAATAGTTTAAACACAAGAGAGAAATAGTACAAATTATCTTACTTGAAGCATGGCAAGGTTGCCATCATGGTGCAGCTTCGCCATTGACCAACTGGACTGATCAAACTAACTGGTCCACACTGGTCCGTACCGAGACTGTTCTCACGTGTGTTTAGTATTGAATGGAATTTTAAGCAACCCGCCTAGCGGCATTTCTAAGCCAACACCTATGATCTCGTTTCTAACGACGGAGCTAGCACTCTCGACAAACAAATCTGAGGAGGTTTCGAGGTCATTAGAGGCGGGAAAGAATGGGACAAGGAATGGCCTCTTGAAGGTACCATCCCGGAATTCACATCGAGTGATCTGGTGAAACTGTGGAAAAACGAAATCTGGATTGCCGGACGTGGATTAGAACCAACGTCCTCACGAATGCGAGGCCAGAGCATTGCTACTCACTCACCACGCTGGGTGAATGTTTCACAAACCGGAAACAAGATTTCAGACAATTTGATTGAAATCTGGTTTAATTCTGTACGCTGGGGAGTTACAAGGTCCGCTTGATGGGGGTGAGTGGGCGGTTGCGTGCCGGCCGCTCGAATTTGCGACCGGCCGCCCGCCATTAGCGGCGCTCGGCAGATATTGCGGAGTCGTCCCAACGGAAGGCACCGCTCTTCCCGCTAATGACGTAGCCCGGCACGGCACTGTAGCAGGAGCTACACGCACTGTCACGATACTCCAAATTAAAAACCAGCCTTACAGTGCTCTGCGAGACTACGGCCCACTAAACGTTATGACCACTTTTTAAGATGGAACGATTTACCGCATGGGGGGAGGGGGGAGGGTTGCGGTCCCAGTGGATGCACACTCTGACGACTTACTACTCTTGCGGAAATGCCGGGCGCACTTTTGGAGTAGATGTGGTCACAGTGAATCGGAGTTACTTGTTCATTTCAGTTAGAAAATGGAAGGTGACTAAATGCTTTATTATTTGCTTTTAGCTTTACGTCTCAACGACGTCTCGAGGTCATTAGAGGCGGTAAGGCCTGTTGAAGGAAGCATTCCGGCATTCGCATGAAGTGATTTGGGGAAACCATGGAAAACCTAAATCTGGGTACCTGGAAGAGAATTTGAACCCACGTCCTCCCGAATGCGACGCTCGAGCGTTACCGCTTATCAGTTTTCTCGCTGGAAAACAACAAAGAGTGTTGGATTAGTGATATTAATTCTACTAGGAAAATTCATTAAGATTAACATGACTTTATCCTGATCTAATCAACAACGATCAAAAATTCTTAGTCTGCCTCAGAATGCGTCCAGAAATGTTCTTCTATATTTTACACAGAATTATTAAATTTTGAGTAATAGTATAATTACCGGAACTACATTCAATCTACGGAGTAATTAGTAGTTTCATTTAGGTAACTCAACCAACATTTTTAATACTGAATATTTGTAGATCGTTGAAAGCTTAAAAATTATTATATGTTGAAACATAAAGTAATAACTTACTTCACAATAAGAGACAATTACAATTATTGTTTTAATAAAATAAACAATTAGTTAATGTAATTTAATGTTAATTATATTTATTTACATTAAAAATAATGAATTACATTACAGTACATAAAAAAGTTAAAAATAGGACATTTAAAAAAAATTACTCAATTATTACTGTGGTAGTCTTTTGAGGTCTAATCCCAAAAAGGTTTTCTATCACAAATTAAAGAAATCAGTTTCCCTGTATCCATTTTAATCGTACGACTACGCAGAAGAAGAAAAAGAAAAAAACCACTTGCTTGCAGATTCTCCTTTTTTTCTTTTTCTTTTTTTTGATTTTTGCTTCATGCCTCGACGACGTCGAGGGCATTAGAGGCGGGAAAGGACTGGGGCAAGGAACGGTAAGGAATTCATCCATGTCATTTTGAAGGAAGCATCCCGGTATTTGCTTGGAGTGATTTGGGGAAACCATAGAAAACCCAAATCTGGTGGCCCAGTAGGGGATTCGAAGCGATGTCTTTCCATATGCGAGGCCAGAGCGTTAACTGCTCACCCACCACGCTCAATTCCGGATTCTGGTAGTGCGTAGACGCACGACTATGTAGTACGACTCTCTCTCTCTTCCGCTATGGCCGCAGTAACCAGTGTTGCAGTGTTTGTAACAGTCCGACGAAAACACACGAGTACGCACAAGTAATCACGATAATAAACTCGTCTGAGTAAGAATTTACTGCTACCGCAGCATAACTCAGGAGGTAGAGCGTCTGACTACGACCTTGACGATCCGGGTTCAATCCTCGATGGAGGTGAGGATTTTTCATTGAAGTTGAACGTCCGGAACGACCTTCCAGGCCACTCAGCCTCCGTTGCAGTAAGTACCGTGGAGGAAACACGGTGGGAAGGTAAAGAATATACGAACCGTGTCGCTGACACAGTCACATTCCCCCAACTGCTGACAAGCACAAACACCGCGTATCCTGCGGGAAACACAGGAGATTTAGGAGTCCCGTAACATTTTTCGTTTTCTAACAATTTACCGAGGCTGCTTGGTGGGCGGCAACGAGAGGACGCAGGTTCGAATCCCAGTCCGAACATCCAATTTTCGGTTTTCCATGTCTCCCCGAAAATATTTCAGGCTAATGGTTCCTGCAAAAGGCGATGGCAAAATGCTCTCTGTGCTTTTCCCCGATTCCTTTCTCATCCCAAATGACGTCGGTGTCGATGATGCGTAAAACCCTAAATAAAACAGGAAAAGGGAAAATGGATCGATTAACTTTCCCGACAATAACCGCAAAATTGGATCGCCGAGCGCTGACAGACTGGGTACGAGAAGATTCAAAGTGGCGGAAAATAAGTAACGTCTTTTAATTTTAATTTTGTATTTCGCAACAAGTGTATCTAAAGAAATACTAACCAGAATTGATACTTCTAATTAAAATACCTGATTTTAATAATTCGACTTGTATGCAGAGAAAGCTATCATACAACTAAAATAACAATTGCTCGAGGAGATAAATCAGTATGTCGCGATCTGCTGTTAGCAGAACAGAGTATATTAAAAAAATTGCTGAACGGTTTGAATAAAATTTTGGCAGATGAATCTGGACGAAATATAATACAAAGGAAGATGAAAGTAGCGAAATGTAACAGAAATTGCAGAAAAAACAGTAGATTTCGTACTTAGTGTCAAATATAACAGAAGAAGCAAAAGAATTCATTTATTTATGAACTAAAATTACAGCTGATATTCGAAGCAAGAGCGATGTCAGAAGCAGAGCAGCGTTTTCGAAAAGAACCTTGTTGAAAATGAGAAATCTTTTAGATACACACATTTATATAGGTGTCAGTAAAAACTTTTAGAGTATTGCAGTTTGTGAAAATGATGTGTGGCCTTGAGTAATAACGGGCAGATGAAATATAGTAACGTAGGATTCTGAGTATTAACTTGATGGATAAGGCACGAGACGGACGTGTTTTAAAAATGATTGAAGAAGAAGGAAATCTTACGGAAAGACAAGATGGTTTACCTCATTTTAAGATAAGCGATATTGGTTAATTTTCTGATTGAGAAGGTAGTAGAGGGAATAAATTGTAAAGGATGACAATAATTGGAAAATATTGCTCTGGTAGTCTTACCCGAACGTTTTAATCAGTTAATGATGAACATAAAAAAATGCATACTATTTTTCAACGAGGAATTAGGTATAGAAGTTGAAAATGCTGAGTTTATATTAAATAGAATCTCACGCGGATGGAATGTCTGAGCCACTCATACTATGGAAACACGTTTCGCGCAGGTAGAGGCAATATGGGCAGCTAAGGTCCTTAACTATAGAGTTGTTTAACTCGGCTCCCAGGAGGAGGATGTAATGGCGTGGCAAATTACGGAATTCATATTCGGGGTTACACACAGAACAGTGTTGGCGACTTTTTTTTTTTTTTTAAGTTTTTTTAAATTAATCCGCAGAATGTTCAATGGGAAGTGTGCCTGAATGGAGAATGTGTGGATAAGGGAAAAGTACAGATGTTACTGTTAACAAACTTAATATTTTTTATAACTTTCTTTTATTTACTGAAATTCGCAACACCGAGCCGAAGACAAGAATTACTTCTGAATCGCTGTCACTGCGCAAACACTCCTCAGGCTAGAATATGAGTGAGTTAAAAATGAAAGATACGCAAGAAATTAAATACTGAGAAAATTGAATGGAACTGTGTTCTCTTTAAAGCAAATAGGAGAAAAACCTCATCAGTAAAGTGTGGTAAAGCTACTAAGAATCACTGTAGATTGTAATCGATGACTGTGTTAATGGCTTACAGTCAGAAGTTGGCTTTTTTGTGTTTGTAGACAACATAATATTATATGGCAGTATCAAAATGGGAGAAGACTATGAACAGCTACAGGGTGACCCGAACAGGATATCTGCTGCATAGGTCAACGTGGGATGGAGATAAATGTAAAAAAGAGTCAGCTTGTCATATTCACAGATAAAAAACTAAATGTTGATTACGATTGTAGGGTGGCGAAAGAAAACTCTAATACGCAGGAGACATTGGTCAGGTGGTAGGAAAAAATTTTAAAATCCTTCAGTCAATGGAGAGAATGATGAGGAACTGTAATAGAGAAGTGAGGGATCATACTACTGTTTCAATATGTTTGTATTGTGTGAGACCTATATTTTGGGTATCAAATACAGGAATTGGAGAAGGTGCACAAGAAAGGGCTGCTAGATTTGCCTCTGGAAATAACTAATATGATATAGGAGCTGGAATGGGATTCATTGGAAGATAGGAGGAGAGTGTTTGGAATATGCAAGGCGTATATTGTTGAATAGGCTTTTAAAGACGTTGGTGGAAGAATAAAGAGTGTTTCATGGAAGTGGAAAGGTGACCGTGACCACAAGCTGGCATTCGATTTCAGGCATAAGGGAGTGGGAAAACTTTCTTTCGTAGATAACGGAGTCAGGGAGTGGAATAAATTTGCAAGGGAAATTTTGAGTAATTTACCAAAAACGCTGAAAGAATTTGAATTTAAAATTCTTATGGGACAAAAGTAGGCAAGTACAAAAGAGTTAAAAAATGTGCGTGCAGGGTAATTTTCACCGTAGCGTCCGCTCAATCGCAATTTAATTCAAACCAGATTGGAGACTAAGTGTCGGAGGTCAGCAGAGTCGGTATAGGCCACAAGAGAGGAAGAGGAAGCTATATACAGTACTTTACAGAGGTTTATAACGGCGTACAGATAAATAACTCTTCACCAAATAGATTCGTAACAAGGTGATTACGTGAATCTTGATTTTAGTGACTTGTGTCTGTCACCACAACAACCATTTAATTGTGTCTAGTCGCAATGGCATCCAACTATTGGCTTTGCACTGATGGGCTTACCGTGTATTCAACATCTTCAAGACTACTCTGCAGCATCATACATAACCTTGGTAAAGTTACAACGGACAAAAACTTTTCATTACCACGTCTGGTTTTCCTTCGTCTCTCTAACCCACAGTGGGCCTTCTGAGTAACTTCAGAGAGAGATAAAATAACTATGCTTGGTGTTTACTATTGAAAAGTCCAACATCAGTGTGTACGACATTTATTCATCCGTATTGTGGAAACGTTTGTTTCGTGTTAATATTGTTACACGTCACTTATATCTTGCTAAAAGGTAATTATAATTTGTTTGTCGTTATGTAGGTTGTTTATATAAGGCTGGTTCAAAAAGTAGCTAGCCGAGGCCTAGGAACAGAAACCAGTACTTGTATTTATGAAGTATTGGTCCTTGCTGTTGAGGCACTTGTCCCGCTGCAATACAAGGCGGTGAATGACTGTCTCGTAAATTCTTGGCTGCGATGTGAACCAGGTCCGCACGTATTGCTTGACGTCGTCGTCCGAGGTGAATCGTCTGTCCCTCAGAAGACGGGGCACTGACTGTTGTCCCGTGCTGCAGGAAGTCTATCAGAGGGGGCAGTCTTGGTTGAATAAGAACGTCAGCATAACCTTTCCTGCACTTGTGTGGATGGCCTTGGATTTCGTTGGTGGTGGTGATCCTCGATGCTTCCACTGGAGACTTTGTCGTTTCGATTCTAGTTCAAAGTGATGACTCCAAGACTCATCTCCAGCCACCACTCGTGCCAGGAACTCATTCCCTTCTATGGAATGGCGCTGCGGATGATCAAGACAGTGGGCCATTCGACATGCTTCCTGTTGTGGTTGAAGACTGTGAGGCACCAATTGGGCACACACTTTGCGCCAGTTAAGTCTTTCTGTCATGATGGTGTGAACAATTCCGACGCTCTATCCGACCTCGGTGGCTAATGCTTTCACTGTAACTCGGTGGTCCTGGGTAACGAGTACATCAACCAGCTGGACGATGTCATCGGTAATGCGGTGTGGTGTTCCAAACCATACATCATCGGCTAACGACACCTGTCCTTCCCTGAAGCGCTTCTGCCACGCCTTGACCCTTGCAAGGGACATCCAGTGTTCACCGCACACTTGTGACATACTTCGATAAATGTCCGTTCCTCTTACTCCTTCCGCTGTCAGAAAACGAACAACACCTCTTTGCTCTTCTTTTGACGCTACCATTTCACTGCTAAAACACGAATGAACGTTGGACGACTGACGAATGCTTCTGCTAGCTTTGTAGTCACGTGACTCTCTAGCGACAGACATGTGGGCTTCCGCGCTCTTGTCAGAAACCCTCTTTGTTATTGACGCAACGATATTACCATTCTGTCATCGGTTTGCACTTTACAGACTCCGGCTCGTTTCTTTTTGAACGTTCCTTATATAAAACTCATGTCATTTGTTTAATTCTTATGGATTTCTTTTCGTTTGCGAATAACTTGATTGTTTATGAAAATTACTTAATTAATGTGTATAATGAATGTTAATCCACCTGAAGCAATCAATAAATCAATATTAAACATTATTATTCAAGTGAGCTAACTACTCAATTAGTGTGGATTATTTAACCAGACAGTCTCCGACGAATTTCATAGATTAATAGCGTTTCTACAACAATGCGGTAACACCGTGTTTTTGACGAGACAGCCCCCGTCTCTTCTAGAACACATGTCAGCTAAAGGCTCAATTTCATTTTAATTAAACGTAAATAATATCTTACGACCGCCAAAAATGAGAGGTTGTTATGCCTAGAAATGAAAAATCACGGTTGTGATCGTAATACCACTTAACTTAATTTACACAGTTCATTGAATTAATTTTTAAATGCTCGTGTTACATTCAAAAAAGTTTCTAATACCTTTCACAACATATTATAGCTTTCATACAATGAAGCACAAACTCACGCCATATGACATTATCAGATCGCGCGTAGAACACCCAATGTTGCTTGCTCAGCCAAAGATTCTACAATGGCAGCAAACGATAATGATCTTACGCTACCCACGGACTACATAATCTACGGGTTGTGGGAACCCTATAAAATAGAAATTAATTTACAAATATTAATACAATATTTACAACTCTTATACTCAATCAAATAATAATAATAATAATTGGAGGCTTGTGAGAATGTCATGATCAATAATTCAAATACTAAAGTAATGAGCTCACCAAGTGGAGGAAACATTACAATATGAAGCGGATAATTCTGGAAATATGTTGCGGTGAATATGTTGGAATAAAGAGATGAGCTTATGAGAGGAAGAGATCGAGGATTCCATCAAACCAGTCGAGAGAATTATGACAGGATAAAAAAAGTAAGGACCACACTTAAATATTTTCATAAATTTGGGATGTTTTTCGATTAAGCATGTCCCCGCCTGGAGTGTAAGAATTACGTAATAGAGATCTGCTTCCAGCAAAGTGCCAACATTGTCTTCACATTATTCTATATTTTTTTTATATTTGAGATGAACTATCATCTTCGAGTAAAATGGAAGAAAAATAATTCATTTTATTTTTGTGAAAGTTTGTTTGATGTTCTGTTTTCAGTATTATACTGCAACGAAATAACTGAATAACGATGGAAAATCTCTGTATATTTGGCCATGTTGACCGCGTGATGACCAATCAGTTTATAAGGATTACCTCCTCGGAAGGCGAGAAAAATGTTTACATGCGCTGTTTTATGAACAGGAATTTCAAGGAAAATTCAGGTACAGATATAATTCGTATATGGATCGACAGTACATTGGAAAAAAAAATTAAACGTATGGTATGTGAAAAACACTAAGAATTACTTATTGAAGGCATAAAATCTAAATATCTGAAACATGAGTTAATAGAAATCTAAGCTGTGTAGGTCACAATGTGGAGATTGTGAGAAAGTGTTGGCGCTATTGGAAAAGATACTGAGAAGATGTACCATTGAAATATAGACCTGGGTTACGAAACTTTTGACAGGCTATTATGGGATGGTATGGGACCAACATTACGAGTATCAAATTCTAGAGGGGCAGCAAAGAAATTATCGTTGGAGACATTCGAGCACTAAAATGATAAGGGAGATGGGGTGGGAGTTAATGGACGACAGAAGGTGGGTGCAGAGATATTGGTGGGCGTATATAAGGCATATACTGGCAGTGAGGCCTGCTTGAATTTAGGGGATAAATTTCGGAAAAACACGTGGAAGGACGAGAGGACTATGACCATATGTATGAAATTGATTGCAGATATATGCGTATTCTCTTGCAGATATTGAGGTCAAGATCTAGAGAGATGATGAATAATGTTACTAAGACTATAAATGACTGAAAGTAAACACGCGTTTTAAACATAACTAGCTTTATAGATAACCAATTTCTGAAGAAGAACGTTTTGGCGTAAAACTGTTCCGGGTTTAAATGGAGAACCTTCAACTATATAATAGCAGGAGTGGCTCCAGTAAAAGATAACGTTTGTAAATGGAGTCTGACAACTGATGATAGATATGAATCATCTCTGTACTTGCACGCCAGTAATAGGACAAGAGAGCGGGCCCAACAGTGAGAAAATCTGTCAAATTATTTCTACTTCATTAAATATTGTAATTGATACCCGCTGACCTCCTGGGACCTCACTTTTATCCGTAAGTGTCCATTGGGCCCTCACTCATTCCCTTAACCTCAGATACCCCTCGACCATGTTCACAGTTCACTGGCAATTGTAATAAATATACATAAGCCATGGTTTAGCAACGGTTGAGGCATCTTGAATTGTTAAAATTAAATATTTCTTGTTGTGGATACATTCAGTGATAACTGTCAGACGTCATCACTTCATCATTACTCCTATAGTCACCACTCGTGCTGATCGAGGAATATCTTTATCTCTGTTGACACGAATGAAGAGGCACTTGTAATCCACAACCCTGCTCTTCGAGAAATATTTGTATCTCTTTTTGCACTGTTGAAAATGCCAAAACCAGCGAACAAGCAACACACAACCGCCTCATAATCTCGCCACGGCCTGCATACTAACAGCAGAGTGCAGCGAACGTAGCCTGCACATTATCATTGCCTCTGCTTCGAGATACCGATTACCCGCAGGACAAAGTACTGCGCTACATGCTACCTACTGACCTGGTACTGAAGGGAGCCTCTTGAGATCTGTTCGCTTCTCCGTTCCAGTGTCAACTGCTCTTTGGGACCCATCGCGGACCTCCTTTATACCCTGCCAACAATAGCGGGTACTATTTCCTAGGTTACGTGCCACAACGTCATAGATATTAAATTGTTTCCTTGGAAACGAAGTCACAGGACGCTTGAAAATGTGGTAAGATAATGCAACAGTATAAAATTAGCCACATAAAAAGAAATTCCAGAGACATTTGCCCCTGCTCAGATGGTAGACCGCGTTGCACGGTACCAGCAATTGTAGCAGACCGCGGGAATTACTTACATTTAACAGAGTAATGTGGCAGCTAATATGTCACTTACGAAATTATCTTAAATTAAATACTGAAATACCTGTACCATGCCGTGATGTGGAATATCAACTACAATTCTGGTCCAGGATGCGTAGATTGCGAAACAAGTCAAACTGTAATCATCTGCATTACATAAGCGACAACATGGAGCCCACAACAGCTATGAGATTTAAAATTCTGAATTCCCCGTACTATACCACCTTACCGCGGAATGTTATCTGTAGTTATGGATCAGGCTGCATAATCACGAAAGATAGCAAACTATATTCTTCCGCATTACATCAGCAATATAGTGCTATTGAAGGAAACGTAATTCAAAAGCAAATTATCGCGTCTTACAGTTCACCACGGAATTTCAGTTTTCTTTGAACTAACTAATACATTATAACTTAATAAAAAGTATCTAAATGTGACAGTAAAAAGAAATATCTAATTCTGACAATTAAATATTCTTCCGGCGTTGATAACCCATGACCTGTGCAAATCAGTTGTAATGTTCAATGAAGCCTTAACCTGGTAGATCCTAAACTGAGATTAAGGGTGTACCAATTACATAGACAGGAGTGAGGGCCCATTGAAATGGATAATAGAGGGATGCAGGAGCAGAGGGAGATATCAATTACAATGTTCAAAGATACGGAAATAATTAGAGTTGACAAATTTTCCCACGATAGGGCCCGCACTCTTATTGTCCTACTACCTATACAGTGCCAATTTGTAACAGCAACATGGACAGGAAGAGATATTGACTTTTTTGTCCAACTTGAACAAAACGCTTATGATGTGCGGAGATAATAAAGCAAGTAAGTAATGGAAATTGCAAACATGTCATAAGAGCGATTACAATAAATTAATTATTAATAATAAAATTTCATAAGTTTAACGTCTTCAAACCTCGCGTGTAATCGTTTATTAAAATTCACAATTGTTGGAATAACTTTTGGGGGAAAAGTACAAAAATGCAGATGGAATATGCTCCCACTAACAAACCTAAACCGGGTACTCATTGGAATAATGAAGCCTTGAATTACATGAAATGTTATGTGAACTTGATGGAACTGAGAATAGGTGGATAGGCGAGGAAATCTACTTAATTTAACAACCTTGCGACTAACTATAAGCGGAAACAAATCTTCAGTTAGTAGTTTGTGTTGTAATTTAATGAAACATGAAGAAGGTAAAACCCGGTACCGGCCCATTAAGGCTTATTCCTCCGAAGGATAACATTGAGGCTGCCAAGCTTAACATCCCAATCCCCTCCATCAGAAGTATCGTATGCCTATACTGTATATGCAGTGGACAGAGGATTTAACCCAGAAATTTGGTTCAGTATCTGGTGATTAGCAATTGTGCACTATGTAATCGTTTGTTTTTATCCGCACGTCGTATATCGCCACCAGTGTAATATGCCAACGACGAATTTCGTATATATGAGTATTGTCCATGCACGTGCTTACGTAGTCTTCTTTCATTCTATCTTTACCTGTTTTTTTTTTTTCACTTACCAGTTACTTTAATTCTTTCTACATGGCTTCCAATACCTAGTATATGACCAACGCTCTAACAACTGAAATCGCGTTCCCAATACTTTTAATTAACTATCAGGCGCACTTCTTTTAAATGACTCATCGAGGTTTCTTTGATACATTAATATTACAATTTATTTTACAGTTTTAAGAATAACAATTTGTACTAATTTTTATTGCGATTCACAATGCATAATATTCTATTGACATCCGACATTCACATATCCCATATAAATATTTTTCTTTGCCCCAAGGTTATTTACATTTCATATCCAAACATTAATTAACTCTACCACCCTACGTGGATAGGTTCAATTTTTTAGGCTTCCCTTTCTCGAAACGTTTATAACATTATTATTTCATATTAATGGTTTACATCCCTACCAATTTCTTCCATTTTATTCCGTCCACTAAAGATACTGCTTCACACCTCTGGTGACAATTTAGGCCGTATTAACTAAGGTTTTCAGAGTTAATGTTGTAGTTTATTATTCCATTAGTGTTTTTTGCGTATTGTCACGAGTCTAGAATAGTTCCAGTTTTTAGGGTCAAACATTATGACAGGTTGACCTGATCTGTTAAACACGATCTTTACCTGTGTTTTACCCTTAGGGTGAATAAAATCTCTTGAGCTTGTAGAACTCAGAAGTATTAATAGATGAATTAAACACAGAGAGAGATGATAATGCACATAACCTAATAAACTCTCGTACAGTGACCATCAACAAAGATCATCAACGAAGTTGTCAGCGATATACGTAAAAAGCTAATAAACCGTAATGTACATACTTTGGTCAAGCAGCAACATTAGTGAAAGTTATAATTAATTGAAATTTAGCCTAGACCGAAATGACAATTGGCATTCGTAGTTACAGCAGAGCCTATTAGTAATTTAAGTTTTTATTAAGGTTTTTATGTTACTTTCATTAGCGACATGTTACTGAGAAGTACTCGCAGATCCTCCTTCTTTCAGCCATAAAGTTATACTACATTTTTTTAAATAATGAAATGCTAAGAAAAGCAAACTTAATGACTATTCTTCGCAATTAATTTCAGGCTAGTTGCTTAGCTATTTAACTGTGCACTTAACAGCCAATTTACAAAAATATCTCTGGTCGCTGTTAATTTGCGTGTGAAGGCTGGCTCATGACGTCACCGTTCTCTGGCCGATAGGTATAGAGGTGAGTGAGTGAGTGCGTGAGCTTAGAAAATTATATAAACCCTTGTACAAACATGGTCATAATAATGGTCTTAATTCTAAGTAAGGACTATGTACCTTACAACTATCATCTCTGCTACCCTGCCGGCAAAGGCCTGATGATAAAAATTTCTTCCAGCACTAGTACTTGAAAAAAATTAACGCTAACCGGACACCACCATGGTGTCATAACCATCCTAGTAAACCTGGCGGAAGTTTACACTGCAGTATGAAATTATTTTGTGATCAGCTATTCGTTGTGTATTCACTTGTCATTGCTTTTGAGTCAGCTTTAGTTGGATCGCGAGGGGGCTGAGGAAGGGGAAGTAATTAGCGCGAGGCTATCGGCACTACCCGCCTCGTCTAGCGGCGGCAGCGGGGCCCGGGACGGGACTGGACTTAAATATTCATAACTGGTGTAATGGCGCCCGCCGCAGAGCCATACTTCGTCAAGAAACGAGGTCGAAGAAGGTCGAAGCTGCTGAGAAAGCTGGCTGACTTTACCACCGGCAGGAACATGAAATCTCGCCTTATTGCACAGTAACGTATTCTGTTTACCAGAGATTCACTTTTTTGCCAGACGATTCCCGTGTCCCATAATGTTTCTTGTAGATGGTGGCAATAGAGAAAAGGAATATTACAAATGAAACAAATCACTCGAATTCGTTATATAATGAAATATTTACTTATGTGCAACAATTCATGCTATTCTTCGCATTGTGTTTGTATTGCCTATTTCATTCTAGATGTTAACAGTGATTTACTTCATCGTATCATTTATTGTTACCATTGTGAAAGGGCAGAAGAGATGCAGGAAAAGGTGAGGGCTTGGAACAAACTGTCTGAGGAATATGGACAGAGTAAAACGATAGTCATGGTTAGAAGTAGAGGGACTTCTGATGTGAATATTTACTTAAACAATCAACAACTCCTAAAAAAAGTTGACCAATTAAAAACAATGGCAATGCACTGAGTGAAGACAACATCAGTTAATGCGAGGTTAAAAACAATACCAATAGTGAAGCAGTTTTTATTATAAAACTTAAACTTAACTTAGTCCACAACCCGAAGGTTGGTTGGATCCTCCCGAAGGAGGCATAGTAAGCCATTGTGTCAAAGGTATGACGGCCAGTTCCTTTCCTCTGGGACCTACAGTTTAACGTGGAATCCGAACCACGGAGCGTCCTGACATAGTTCATATGATCAAACACAACTCTCAAAATTCCTGCGCCTGCCGGGATTCGAACACGGGACCGGAGCAGCGAATGTTTTGAAAGCAAGCGCCTTAACCACTGAGCTTCTTTTATAACCAAGTCTTAATACTGCTATGGGACAAAAAAAGTGCCCAAACAGTGCAAACATACTCTATTTAAAAAATATTATATCCCCATCCTCACTTATGCACTAGAAGCCTGTACCCTATCCAAAAGAGATAACAGTAGACTTCAAGCATCTGAAATGAAGTTTGTGCGTATCATCTTCCGGAGGACATGAAAAGACAAATTAAGAAATGAAATCAATCGTGCAGAGGCCGGTATAAACAACAGTGTGGCAAAATCCTTACAGCGGTCACACCTGAGGTGGTATGGACATGTCCAAAGGATGGAGGAAGAAAGAAGAGCAAAGGGCTACTTTAACATGAACATCCAAGATAAAAGACCTGTGGGAAGGCCTAAAAAGAAATGGATAGACCAAATCAAGGAGATCTGTAAGATAAAAGACTGAACTGGAGGACTACTCATGAACATGAGCTACCCATGGACAGGAAGAAGTGGAGACCAGCACTCGGGGGTCCTGAGACGGAGAATGATGATTATGGTACTTTATTCTTGTGCATTGTCATTTCAACTCTTCAACGTCTTTTAGTTTGTCTTTGGGAATAAATTAGATCTGATGTTAAAGCCAATCAGTTGTTTCCATTAATTTGGATAGTATTATTCTCTTCTTATATGGCAGAATATTGTACGGTGAATAATCTATTATATCTGTACAAAATTATGTTTTTGATATTTCTAAGGTAATTTATCTATTGCGCATTTTTCACATTATGTTTCTGGAGGAGAGCTCTGAAGTTAATGATCCTAGCCCGGAAAAAAAATTCCATACAGATATTCATCCTCCTTCTATCTGGATTTTAGTATATGTTCTTTCTGGACCATATTACTTGAGACATTAACTTAAATCACTCTGTGATATAATATTCGGGGGGGTACCAGTATCTAGGAGAAGCGAACTACAACTTTCAAGAGTACTACGATTTTTCAAGCACAGTGATACTGTAGATATCGTCACTAAGCCTTTACTCGAAATTGGTACTACAGGTGTTCGTGGATACCCATAAGTCTTATTTCAGCAAAATAATTGTATTGTTAGCTTATAACCAAATGGCAGTAAGATGAAAAGTTAATATTTCCTTCGAACTTCTATTTCGTAGAGGAGTTTTTCGATTTTGTGCCAATCAACGTTTGTTTTTGTCATCTGAGAAGTAAATATTTTGTCAGCATACTACAAAATTACGACGAAGTGGCAATATTTGAAGAAGTTCTTTTTTTTTTTAGGTATATCGTACAAAGAGATTAAATCTGGGGTTTGTTAAAATGTTAGCAAAGTCTTGGTGCACGAGTGTCTTTAAGTAGCTAAACGTTGACTGAGATAAAGGACTGGGGGACGTTGTATTCTTTGAAAACAAGACACCTTTTGGTGGAGAGCATCTTCTAAAAGAGGGTGCTTGAGGGGATGCACTGGAAGAACAAAGAATAAGCCTTTGCTAATTATGTGTCTTATACTGTGAAAAATTTGCAGAGTATAAAGTACAAAATAGAATACAAACCTGTGAACATAACCTGTTCTAAAATGATTACAGTATTATTAAACATTCTGAAAATAATTTAACTCACCTGCCATTATTCCTTTCCGTTAGGATGTCTCCCTTATTTCTCCTCATAACAATTAAAACTAACTGTAATCAATGTGTTTTTAATATATAATAAATCGACCACACCATAATAGTTCTAAAAAAGTAAAATAAATATATTTTTCAATTTTTTAAATTCTCTTGCAAATGCTATACGAAAATCAAACAAAAAAATTCAGTTGGTGCCAATTATCATAATACGTCTCATAAAAATTATGGTAATTAAAAAAAGAAATCACTATTCATGAAAGTCACTGTTGAATATTATATACGATTTTTTTTAAAAAAAGTTTCATATGTGTTAAAATTATTCATTTAGTTCTATTGGGAAAACAATAATTCCAGAAATATCGTTATAGTTTTCCTGTAATCTTTAAGAAGTTACGTATCACTGTAAATTTTGAAAGAGTTTTCTGTAGTTTCAGAAACAAAAGGGGGAGATTTGATTTTTTAAATTGATTTTCCTCGTAAAGTCGTAAAAATAATGGAATAAAAAGAAGAATCCAAATATTTTGAGAGTTGGCGAGTTACCAGAGTTAATTTGATGACATAAACCCTCCCCTACATTAAAATCCCTTTAATTCTTTCAAACTTCAAGATTATTTCAAATTTCACATTATAACCGTGTTAAGATCAGCAGGAACTAAAATACTGTGGATTCCATATTTCTAAATTAAAGAGATAGGAATTGATGATGCTGCGATAGAAGTACAAAGGAGTAAGTCTAAGTGGATTCCGACTCATTCTGAAGGTATAAAATCATAAAAATGAAATATTACACGTCATCAGTTGCGGACCTAGCCCGTTATTACTTAAATACTCCTGGGAACGTATGGTATATTTTTAGGGATAAGGGGAATACTATTACTGCAGAACTCCAGGTTCCTTGTTTTAGTAGGAAACATTCATTTTATTTTATTTGTTCAAGTTTCCACCAACATTTCTGCCAGCTCATATTTTCTTAACCCTATATGCACTTTCGCAATTCTACGCCAGTTATAAAGCAACACGAGAATGCCATGAACGAGCAGCTGCTCGTAGTACAGAAGACGAATAAGCGAAGCGACGGCTGGGCGGATTGCTGAGGGATTCAGCTGATAATGTTCTGCTGTGAGCGCTGGCTGGGAATCCGAAGGGAAAACTAATATCGGAGGTGAGACGAGGCCGCTTCATATGGATCCGGGGAGGATACGTGTGTGACTCACAACTCCGTCAACATTATCCGGCCCGGCCACATGTCCACCTGATACTTGAAGTAACTACAATTCCTGCGCCGTAATGATCGTCCGCGATGACAGAAATTTTTAAAGTGACCTGGCATTATGGTCTTTCAGAATAAGTCTATTTTTCAATAAGATGGTTAGAAATATGAGAACGAACACTTTCTCGGCTTAAGGATTCTAAAAAAAATATTATTGGCTATACTGCTGAATGTTATTGACGACGCATGACGTCGCCACTGCATAATCTGAAGCCATCCTCAGGTAATTGAAAATCTTTGTATTTTGAGCACTAGCTATCTGTCGAATAATCAGAATGAAATTGGAATTATGAAACGCATATTTTCACACAATCTTTAGTATAGTTTATTTGTCTGCATGGATATTTCTCATTTAGAATGTTAGCAACCTGTATTTTGAATACGTTCAGAAGAGTTTATAATATCACAAGCTGTTACCCGCGAATTCGCACGCGTGGACTTAGAATTTCACTGTCAGAATTGGATATGGAAAGCTGTTAGTAACGTAAGATTTGTCCCAAACAACACCGAGTCGGCATAATATGACAGGAAAGCTATCATTATATCACTCTACCGTCGAACCTGTCTCATGAGGAGAATAAATTTCTAACATATTCAAAAACAGAAAAACAAACGAAGGTGCGGGGATGTTGAAAAGGGGGAAGGGTTAATTGATTGCAGCTTTGTTTCAGCTTGTTCTTTTCTTCTTTCTTCAGCATAAACATTCTTGGGTTCTAATAACTGCTCGTGCTCTGCTAGAGCTACCACCTTAGGCCAGGTTTACGCCCGCAAGGCCTGTCAAAAAAAGAAGCCAAATAAATATTTCCCAGAAACGTTTAGGCACACACAAAGTAATAGCGCAGTGCAGAGAAAATCGACTACTATTGGTATATAAAAACGTTATATGTA
>JARYHS010011408.1:44221531-44347142 GCA_031002005.1 Vandiemenella viatica
CCAGCGGAGCTGCCGCTCATAGGTATTTCTTCAGCTTTAATGGCATAGATTTATTTTGTATTTGTTGCCGGAGAAGAAAGAATATACCGCTAGAAGAAATATGTACAGTAAAGAATAGCTGCTTTAACGTGATCATCCTCCAATGCCAGTCATATCCCCCTAGACCCGCCCGTCACATCAGCACTCCCACCCTTCCTACCTCTCAAAGCTGAACACTGTATCCTGGTAGGCAAGTGGCAAATTTCCCCTTCGCAAGTAGTGGTAAGGGCAGTGGAGTGTAGATAGAGCAGCGTGACATTGAGCCGCCTCTGTTAACTAAACGCACTATATTGCAATACATATTTTAATGAGGATAAACAGCATGGTTTGCCGCTTACTGAGTCGTCAAGCTGAATCACTACCTTGGTCAATGAATCAATGGCTTGACCTAGCAAGAGAGAGAGAGAGCAATCAAAGCACCATTTTCCTGTTGATTTAATGGAAAGAAAAAATTTCGGTGGATCAAAGAGACCAGTTTTGGACCGAAAGAAACATCGGGCTCAAAAGAAGAAGAATCAATGAGCTTGTCCCTGAGAAAGACGTTTTGACTAGTCATCTAAATCTAATACTTATTCCTTTACACTAATAATATCACCACACGAAACTATGGTTATAATGTGGGTCTTATGATGAATTGATCATTAAGTTTCGTTGCCAACAATAATTATCAGTGAAAGGTGCTTAGTGACGAAAACCGTATTAAAAAGATGCTGAAAATGTTATGTATTTCATTGGAGTATGCGTTGGATTAGTGCGTTTCATATACATATATAAAAACTACAGATACATAAATTGTTAAGGATGTTTTAGTATTTTTCTTCAATTTCTCAGAAATCAAAATACGTCCCATATTTAATCGCCAGTCATCAGCAGTTACGATTGACTAATGTGGTTTACAACAGCTTCTCCAGTAAGTTCGTCTTGTTAAGTGTAATTGTACGTACTCGTAACTGTCATCTGCGTGTCTGTGTCATGTTTACAGTGTTGTTTTTTTGCGTCCGAAGAAAACAACGAATAGGGTGCAATACAGTACTATTCCATGCAGGCCTGCATTTCTGAAAGAGATCTAAGAGGGTTACATTTTAGCTCTCTATCCGACGAACGAATCACCATCAGCTACGCGGTGGATTCTCCATGACTGGACATTTGTACTCAGTTTGATGATTACGATTAGTCCACCAGCAGCTCATCATATATCCTGCTTGACAAATATCTGATACTGAAAGTTTCTTCTACCACTGGTGCTTAAACCAGCTAAAGTAAAGTAAACGCGTGTAGTGATAATGACCTGATGACAGGATTTATTATCGACTGTGCAATCCATCCCTATCGTAGCTGCCTAGGCTAACCCGGTAGTCCTACCAGTTATAGCAAATCCCCAATTTATCGTGGAATCCTAACCATGGAGCATTCTGGCATTATTTCACATTACACAGCAGCTGTGGCAGAGGTGAGGTGGGTTAAAGGCCTATGAAAATCCCCGGCGAGGCATGGATTCGAACAAGGAACCTTTCGATTGCCAGTTAGACGTGTTAATGGCTGAGCCACAAGACCTCTCTTCAAACCAGCTGATCGCTTGTTAAACTGCAGACTCAGTTTTTCCGCCGTAGAGATCTCGGTCACAAGGTAGCCCAAAATAACTGAGTAATACCGACAAGTGGAAGAATAATAATGTTGTTAAAGGTAACACTAACTGTAATCACCCATAACTTTTAAACGAATCATGTTAAAGAAACGGAAAAAACTTAGAAAGAAGATACAGGAGAAATTAGGAGAAGCACAAACTAAGAAATCGGGCAAAGGTACTCGCAAGTGGTAAAAATCGAGATGTTCCTAGCAGAGAGCAGCAGATTTTTAGGTACTTATGCAGGAAACATCTTTAAAACCATTCTACAAAATTAAACTCGTAATTTTCAGATTATTCTGGTTTAAGCAGCAGATGTTTTTAGATCAAACCTACGTTTAACTCTGCCATAGCTGTCACCCGCAAAGTGGAACGGAATCAGGTAACGTCTGCTAGTTACGGACTTCCTTGATTGAATCCGACTGGATGATCGCCGCCGGACAAGTGACGCAAAGTGATTAACGCTCGAAGAGGAGGCGGCCGTCTAACGACAATAATTGGTGGCCAGACAGGGGGACGTTGATTATTTAAGAGCTTACCACTGTCAGTCCGTCAGTCAGTCAGGGAAGACCAGTCTGGGGTCTGCCACTCAGGCGATGTCCGACACCTGCTGCGAGGACTGGACTGGTCGTCACCCCCGAGTAATCAACCAGACATACTCTTTTTGGACATTTATGACCCAGTTTGATGCTGATCTGGATATTAAGCTGAAGTATTGAGTCGTTTCATGATCTCCATATTCTGCCTAAAATCGAGAACCGTTGGCCGAGCTCTTGATAAAATTTATGGAATCACTAGCTGGTACCCGACTTCGTTCGTGTTTGTAAAGAATTTAGATTGACAGCTAACCACCATAGTGTGCGATGGGAGACTCGATGCTTTCACCACACACAAACGCCAGTCATCTGCGCTATGTAGTTCAGGCAGCAAAGTAAATATACGGACACACATCTCTTTGGTCGAAATACGAAAATATCCTTGATCGATCAATTTAAACCACCATATGTCCTACACTTCGACAGTTACCGAAATTCGGTCAACGTTGTGATCGATGGGTGACTTTGTGCTACTACCACACACAAACACCAGTGACCTGCGCTAGATAGTTTGACTCAAAAGTGATACACATGACATATACGTTTATGGTAGAAATATGAAAGTGACGCATGTCGACCACTTTCAACCATCATATCACCCACACCCCATAGCTACCGACATTCGGCCAACGTTGTGCACAACAGGAAACTCCATGCTACTTCCACACACAAAGAGCAGTGATCTGTTGCTAGGTAGTGGTGACTGAAAAGTGAAATATAGAAAAAAAAAACACCACACACACATTATATATATATATATATATATATAATAACATTAAATGCCCTTGAGAACGGTAAATACATATTGAAACTTTCTCGTGTTAATCAAAATTGCCAGTACAAATTACAGCAGAAGGCTTCCCGATACTCAGGCGTCATTAAAATACTTTTTCTTTAGGCAGCAAATTGTTAGATCTGTCTTGGGGCAATCAATCAAGATAGCAGAGGATTTTTTCGTATATGGAGCTAGATGTGCAAAATAATTAATAACACGTGTACCAACATACTAGATTTTTTACTCGCACGACATTTAAGAGAAGGTTTCCCAAGTAAGCGTTGATTGGTTGCCAAAAAAGCTTATCTGTAACAGTTTGCTTAGAGCTCTACCCTTCCAATGCTAGACGGTCAGATGGTATAAATGTTTACATTCTCTTTCTCAGCAAACTAAGTATACGAACTTGATCGTTTTTAACACACAATTATTTGCAAATATAATAGCACCTTCTAAGATAATGATTTCGAGTGACTTCTCTAAAACAGACAAACCGGTTCTAGAAATCATTACGGGTCTTGTCAAATAACGCCATTATCACGTTAGGGAAGCAGCTTGGAAGAGCGATTCTGAAACTCAGTCTACGTAACAGGATTTGTTTTATGTTAAAGTTTCTATCATGTGAAGTGAACTACACTTAATGGTTCCTTGAGGTTTATTACTATGTATTACAGTTCAGATAACTGGGACAGGAATAGTGCCCAACGCTGGATGCGGTGGGATGTTTTGGTAGGCAGACGTGTGGACGGATCAAATAGTGATAGGAGTGGCTTGTGGTCGGTAATGAGATGAAAAGAAATCCCATATAAAAGGGAATAGAATTTGGAGCAGGCAAAAAAATAGCTAGCGCCTCTTTCTCGATTTGAGAATATTTAAGCTGAGCAGCCGATAGGGCTTTGGAGATGTAGCTACGGGGCGTTCCGTGCCATCTGGTAATTTATGAGACAGAACTGCCCCCACACCGTAATCGGATGCATCTGTGGCAAGTATCAAGGGGAGGTTTGGAGTGTATGGCATGAGGCATGCTGCGGACTTGAGCTGCTGTTTAAGGGTGTGGAATGCGGTCTCGCAAGCTGGGGTCCAACGGAACGGGACATTCTTGCGACAGAGGTGGTACAGGGGTGCTGCCACTTGTGCTGCTGAGGGTATAAATTTTCTGTAGTATGAAATCTTGCCTAAAAAAGATTTCAACTGATGTAGATCTCTGAGGCCGAGGTAAGTTGAAATAGCGTCCACATAGGAAAATGCTGGGGATGCCTTCCTGAGCGATGATGTGACCCAGGTAGGAAATGGATTGTTGAAAAAATTGACACTTGGAAAGGTTGCATTTCAATCCTGCTGCACGGAGGCGGAGGAAGAGTAGGCGGAGGTTGGTCATGTGTTCGGCAGCGGAGGGTCCCGTGACGACTATGTCGTCGAGATAGTTGATGCATCCCGGAATATCCTGGAGAAGTTGTTCGAGATACCGTTGAAAAATCGCTGGAGCACTGGCCAAGCCGAACATGAGCCGGTTGAGTTGGAAGAGGCCAGAGGGAGTGTTGATGACTGTGTATTGTCGGGACTGGATATCCAAAGGGATTTGAAGGTATGCTTCTGCCAGGTCAATTTTTGTAAAGTAGGTACCTCCTGCTAGTTTACGGAAGAGGTCGTCCGGTCTCGGAAGTGGATAGTCGTCTACCAGCAGATGCGGGTTGACGGTGGTCTTAAAGTCACCACAGAGACGTAAGCGGCGTCCTGGCTTCTGAACTATGACCAACGGCGTGGCCCAGGGGCTGAACCGCACCGGCTGGAGGATCCCTTCGTCTTGGAGACGTTGAAGTTCTTCCTGAAGTGGTTGTTGAAGCGCTACGGGTACCTGGCGTGCCCGGAAGTATCGAGGCCGTACGTCCGGCCGGAGTTGGAGTGATGCTTCGAAGTCCTTTGCACAGCCGACGCCTGGTGAGAACAGGTCCTGAAACTCGGTGCAAAGGGCGTCCACTTCAGGAAAAGGAACATGCTGAGATACGAGGTGTATGTTATCCTCAATTGAAAATCCGAATAAGCGGAAAGCGTCCAGTCCAAATAAGTCTGCTGTGAGAGAACTGTTAACTACTAAAAAGGGGACTGAACGATGTACAGACTTATACATGACGTTTGCTGTGAATTGTCCCAGGAGTGCTATTTCCTGTTTGTTGTATGTCAGGAGGCGCTTGGGGGCCGGCGAGAGGGGGGGCGAGCCAATTTGCACATAAGTAGTATAATTAAGCAATGAGACTGCTGCTCCTGTGTCGACTTGTAGGCGCAGGGCTTGCCATTGACCGTAACGTCAATAAAAAGTTTGGATGCTGTGGAAGTGTCTACCTGATTGATATCCATAGGTGCGCCGCTCAACCTGTCTTGGTAAGACCCTGGGCGGCGAGAGCCGGGATTGGCATTGGTGGTGTTGGTGCGGCAGACGGACGCCAGGTGTCCTTCCTTGCCGCAACGTGAGCATTCAGCCCAACGATCCGGACAATTTTCCCTCTCATGTGCTGAATAACAGGCGGGGCAGGAGGGTAGGCGGAGCGGGCTGCGGCGTCGGCGCTGCGGGATCCGCTGCTGCTGCCGAGACTTGGTGCCCCTGCCGGAACGGGCCGGTTCGATGTCCTTCTGAGGAAGCGGTCCCCGGTTGTGGTGTCGGGAGGAGCGCGACTGGGAGCTCTGGATGGCGGCGACGTCCTGTGTGTCCTCTACGTCGGTTCGGATTGCGGCCACATCCGCCCAGGACTCCAGGCGGCGATCTGCGGCCGTAGATATTTCGAATTTGTAGGCAAGTTCGATGACCTGCTCCAGGGATGGGTCCTCTAACTTGAGGGCGTCATGCCGGAGTGCGGCATCTGGTGCAGCCTGTATGATGTGATCACGCACCATGTCGTCGGCGTAGGATTCGTGGGAACAACGAGTTTGAAACTTACATTTTCTGCTAAGGCCTTGGAGTTCGGCCGCCCACTGGCGATACGTCTGATCGGGCTTCTTCCGGCATTGATAGAATTCGACGCGGGCCGCGACGACATGGTACCGGCGTCTGTAGTATGCATTCAGTGTCGTACAGATGGTCGTGAAGGTGAGGGTGTCGGGGTCTTGTGGCTGAAGTTTGGTGAGCAAGACATACATCTTCGATTGGTTCCAGGAAAGGAAATATGCACGCTGGTCTTCTTCTTTGGATATGTGATGAATTGCGAAGTGTTGTTTTATGCGCTTCTCGTAGGTCTCCCATTCTTCGACGTCGTCGTTGAATGCTGGGAACGGAGGCGGGGCCGTGGGTTGGCGGAGATTCCTGACTTCCGCAATCAGTTGTCTCTGAGATTCGAAGAACTGATGTAGAAGTCCTTGGAGGAACTGTTGCCATTCCGTAGGTGCTGCTGGCGTAGCCATGATGGTCGAGAGTTCTTATCCCAACCTTGTCGCCACTGAAGTGAACTACACTTAATGGTTCCTTGAGGTTTATTACTATGTACACAAAACACTGGTAACAATAACAAATGTGGTACAGTTAGCGGATGACCGTCGAGAAATTTAGCCTGGTCCTGATCCGGGGTAGAGAGACGGCTTCTACTTCTCGCGAACTTCCGGTGGTCTTCTGTAGTTGAAGCTGGTTCCGCGGTCAGGCCGGAACTGGCGGTGGATTTTTTTTTTTTTTTTTTTTTTTTTTTTTTCACTACCTCAACGGTTTAATGAACAGTCCCGCTACTGTTTGTAGCTTAATCTGTATGTTCAGTTGATGGTTTTGAGTTCATTGGTGTTACACTTTAGGGGATAACCAGGCTATGGTCGGTTGGACCTTAATAGGAACCCCTTCTTGTATTCTTATATATATTTCATATATATTTCACTTTCTCACTACACTTACTCAGGAATCCACAGGGTTCATAATAATACTTAATGGCACCTTGTATTTGTGCCAGGTCATAGGTACAACCGTGCCTATAGACTCTAGTCTTGGAACTTCGTGGCGGGCTTCCTCTACTCTGTTGAAGAATTTTTCAGTTGATTGGAAGATTTGTGTATGGATATTTGGAATATTTGTGACGTCATGGAGGAGCGCTGTTGGAGTGAAGTAACTTGCCCGTGTGATCATTCGGAGAGTCTTATTCTGCAGTCTCTGAATATGCATTCTGTTGGAGTGGCTGGTCGTTCCCCAAGCTTGGCAACCATATAAGATGAAGGAACAATGATTGATTTGTAATGCGGATCTTGGTTGATAAATTTAGGTTGTCGCTCCTCAGGATCGGTGCAAGGTTCATCATCACTGCTAGCCCTTTTTTTCTCCGGTCTAGCACATGTTGACGAAAGAGAAGTTTGTTGTCAAGTATTATGCCCAGATATCGAGTCTCTGTCACCCATGGAAGCTTGTGGCCCATTGTTTCTAGCTGTTTTTGGAGTACTGGTCTTTTCCTTGAGAAATACATTGCAGAACATTTCGTAGGGTTGAGTTTGACTTTATTTACTCTGCACCATTTATCAAAAGCGTCCAAGCCTTTTTGAGCGTTTTGGATATTACGTGTGTGGTTTCCTCCGGTCGAGTAGATGACCGTATCGTCAGCGAATTGAGCCATAAGTACGTGAGGAGGTAAGGGTATGTCGTTAATGTAGATTTTGAAAAGAGTAGGCGCAATTACCGAGCCTTGCGGAATTCCAGCAGTAATTATGTGAGTTGCAGATTTTTGGCCTTCAACTTGTACGAAGAATTTTCTATTTTTTAGGTAGCTTGCAATAAGTGCGATGTAGCATTCCGGAATATCTGTTTGATGATATAGTTTATCAATTAATTTAGTGTGCCAGACTTTATCGTAGGCTTTTTCTATGTCAACGAAAACGGCAGCAGTTGATTTTTTCCAGTTAAAACCTTTGCTTATATGCTCCGTTAGTCGCACTATCTGGGTTGTGGCTCCTACACGGTTTTCAAAGCCGAATTGTTCGTGTCGGATGGTGTGTCCAAACTCCAAACTGGTATTGATTCTTTTTAGCAGTAGCCGCTCTAGTATTTTGGAAGGAGCAGACAGTAAACTAATCGGTCTGTAATTACTTGGGTTTTGCTTATCTTTACCCCTTTTTGGAAGCGCGATGACCTTTGCAGTTTTCCATATCGATGGGTAGTAGTGTTGAAGCAGGCAGGCGTTAAAGATTCTGGTAAGTAGTACAATCCCTTTTCTTGGTAGATGCTTAAGGTGGGAGTTGCCAATACCGTCATACCCTGGAGATTTTTTGGTGGCTAGTTTTCGTATTACAGCTCTTACTTCCCTGGGGGTTGTTAGTTCCGGTTGGTCGGAAGGTGGTCTGCTAAGTTTTTCTGCAACTCGTTGAGTAGATGTGGTCACCTCCAGTTCTTCAGCTGGGGTCAGTTGATAATCTGCTGCTGTATGTTGAGCTGCAAAATGTTCTGCCAAGATTTCTGCTTTACCCAGTGAGAGGAAGCACGGACCTGCAGGGCCATTTATAGGAGAAGTGGCTTCGCGTGGTTCTCGAAGGGCACGGATTAGTTGCCACGCCTCCCTATTTTCCAGCATTAGTTGAGACATTTTTTCCTCCCATCTTTCTGAGCTCCTTTCTTTCAGCCGGGCGGTGAGTTGGCGGGAGTAATGGCGATATCTACGGCGGTCGGCTGGATCGCGGAAACGTTGCCAGAGTAGTCTATAGCGGTTCCGTAAATACCTAATATCTTCAAGAATATCAGGTAGTCTCTGTTGATATTCATCGTTGCGTGTGGTGGTAATTGATGCTCTTCTGTCAGCCTCCTTAACTACGTTGGTAAAATGACTGATGGCCGTTTCTATCAATTCTGGTGTTGAAAGGTTGACGGTAGGCTTAATCTTGTTATGGACCAATCTTGAGAAAAGATTCCAATCTGTCTCCTTGGTGCTTTTTGGTGACTGGTTTAATAAGATAAAATTCCTGAGGTTTATTAGCACCGGGTTGTGATCAGACGATAGATCCGACATAGACTTGAGTTGGACTCTATGAGTGATGTTCTTGAGTAGTGCGATGTCTAGGACATCAGGTTGTGCTCGCTGTGAATTAGGGATATATGTCGGCTCCGTAGGTCCTAGGACGTCTATGTTCCTCCTGCCAGCAAGTTGGAGAAGACGTTCCCCTTTTGGGTTATTTGAGCGGGAGTTCCAAGCTGTATGTTTGCTGTTTAAGTCTCCACCAATGATGATTTTGTTTCCTTTCGAAATTAATTCATCAAGGTCGTGTTCAAAGATATTTCTGTTGGGAGAGAGATATGCTGAGATTAAGACAATGTGCCCCTCTTTAGAGTGAATCTTGACTGCTGTAGCTTCTAGTTCTATTAGGTTTAAAGGTTGGATGGCTGTATGCGTTATAGATTTCTTGATTGCTATGGCGGTGCCGCCGCCCCTTTGGCCTATTCTGTCAGTGCGATGTATCTGAAATCCTGATAGGCTGAATTTATCGTTAGGCTTTAGATGTGTTTCAGTTAGCAGAATAACGTTAATATTATGTCGGTTGACAAATTCTAGGAGTTCAAGTTTCTTGTTTTTGATTCCATTAGCATTCCATATTGTTATGCTTAGGTCACGATGTGATTGTGGATTTGTGGCCATTATTTGAGCATCGCCATAACACCTTCCATAAAGGCAAACAGTTTAGAGAACTTGTCCTTTGCGCTGTTTACTTTTTTCATGGTTCTTTTCATTGTGTAGAGTAATTTCTTCATGTCTAAGAAGTCTACAGGGTCATCTGAGTCTTCTTCTTCGTCTGAGTAATGTGGTTTTTTGTTCTCTCCTCTGGAGCGTTTTAGGGTCTCTGCGAAGGAATGATAGTCACTAATCTTTTGTTTGCGGGTCTCTGGCTTCTTTCCAGCTTTGGTTTTATCCAGGTTTTGGTTTTGAATTTCCATTTCGCCTGCGTTTTTGGTTCGACGGTTCTTCAATAGTCTCAAGTCTTCATTTTCTTTTTTGTTTGTCTTTGTAGGTTTCACGATCTTCTGGTATTGCGGGCATCCTCTCCAGGAGGCTGCGTGATCACCTGAGCAATTTACACACTTTGCCTTTTGGCTATTCGGGATTTGGCAGCTTCTGCTCGGATGCAAACCGGCGCACTTTACACATCTTGCAGGAAAGTTGCAGTAATTCGCAGTGTGCCCGTGGCGCTGGCACTTGACGCATTGAGGAGGTCCATTTAGATTCTTATAGCGTTCTACTCTAATTCTTGTATATAATAGAGCGCGAACGTTGTAGATTGACTCAGCTTCTGGTCCCGGTTTCAATGCCACGCTGAAGGTAGCTAGTGGAATCAATTCCTTAGTCTGTTGATCCCTCTTCTTGAATTGGTGCACTTCCAGTGGCTCAAAACCCTTTTCGGTGAGCTCTTCTTTTATGCTCTCAGTTGTAACTGATGGCGGGAGTCCTTTGATAACTACTCTCAATGGTTTTTCATCAGGCATTTGATGGCTGAAGTGGGCAATATTGTTTTGTTTGAAGAATGTTGTTAAAATTTTATGGTCTTCTTTATTGTCCACAAAATATTTCAAGGTTTCCCCACTATAGATTACCTTCAGTCCTCCTGTGAGATGATCTTTGATGGTTTTGTTCAATTCCAAATAGTTTTTCACCACTTTGATTACTACAGGGGGTATTTTACCACTCCTCTGTGCTGGTGTTGTTGCAGGTGTAGTTTCGGTTTCATTTGTGGTCTGTTGACAGGTATTGACATTCTCTATGACTGCTACTGAGGTTGGCTTGTTTCCAGAGGAGTAAATCTATTTCGCAACTCAATCTGAGAGTCAGTTTTACTTATTTTCTGTTTTTTCTTGGGAGTACTCTTCCGTCTCCTCTTACCCTTTGCTGTTTGAAACCCGTCAGAGGGTTCGGGGAGACTCGGAAATTCTTTCAGGTAATACTCTCTTCTGTTTTCTGGAGATTCCTTTTTCCGTCGTGGTGGCGGACTCTCATGATCAGAGCTCGAGGATTCATCGCAGCTTGAACAGTCCATTTCAGATTCCGAAGGAGAAGCCAAATTATCTTCACAATCTGTAGCCCGTTCCGAGTGTGACGCCCGTCTACCAGCCATGTTGTGCACGAAACGCCTATCGCGTTCCGTGCACGTGTATATCCTAGTGGGAGTGTCGCTCTGATTCCTTGTTAACACCGCTGGGTAGCTGGAACCAGAAGCAACCCTACACAGTGCGTCCGGGGGTTCCACCTCTCGCGGAAGTGGGCCGTGGGACGGTATCACCCTAAAGCCTCGGAAAGGGGGGTCGGGTGGATCTCTACCGTCTGACGACAAATTTGCTAAAGCGCTAGAATAACTGGATATGTCAGTACAACGCTGCGCTCCGGGCAACTTTACCCAGCGACAAACAAGCTATACTGACAACCAACGTAACCTCGCTTGAGGAAAACTGTACCGAGCCGACCAGGAAGTTACCTGTTCGGCGACTCAATACGAACTCGAACTGAACTGACTGGCGGTGGAGCGGCCGGCTACGCTTATATAGGCGGCCTGGCGCAGGAATTCCGTTGTGTGGTAGTACGGCGACCTCTGTAAGAAATAGTCCCACTTAGCTTCTAGATGATTCTATTTGTTTTCCTGGTTTGTTTTGCGCCTGTTTGGAGTCGTATATGTATCCCGGCGTGCAGGCGCGTTGTGTGTGAGGTCTGCCTGGCAGGGGCCTTTACTGGCAGACTGAACACGTTGCATTTCGATATTTCAGTCGAACAGACCCCATATCGGTAGAAAAACCGAAAAATTGGTGGGTTCGAGACATTGCTCGCAGGTAACAACGCAACGCGAACATACGCGAGCGCTCCGTTTACACTCTCGTGTTCGTGCTGTCTCGCGCCGACTCGTCTATGCTAGCGCCAGAGAATAAACGCGGCATAGGAGAGGGACTGAAATCAGATAACTCATATCATCTCTAAACACTACTTTCTTCTTCTTCATCAGTAATCGGAGTTTTGGTTTTGCGGCCCTTTGCTGACGCCAAGCATTTTATACCTTCTTCCAGGTCGTGTTATTTGCTAAGGGGAAAAGAGAAGTGTTGCCATCTTGTCTTCGAAATGTGTACCTGTGTTCTGTGTGGCATAAGTTCATTAGTTTTTGGCAGTTATGAAGCGGAGATTGGGGACCATCCTAGCATTCGTCTTGTCGACTGGAGCCAGAACAGCCTGTACTCAGGGTCCTGGGCTGCATTGCGGGATCTAAGGGGGGACAAAAACGCCGTACTTGCCCCTGGCGGCAACTTCAGGAGGGCGGCAAAATGGCAAGTGAAGGCGCGGTAAATGCGATCTTTTTTTTAGATCTTTTACCACGAGCGATAATCTTCAGGGGGGGGGGGGGGCGGAATAAGTCTATACTGCCCCGGGCTACAAATTCATGTTTGGAGGGGTGGCAATCTCACGTTTTTGCCCCGGCTTGGAAAATTCGTAGATCCGCCACAGCTGGGCTCGTGCCCGGTCCGTTGTACCTCCCTGGTCCAGTGTGCGGCGCCTCAGAGTACTGAGCCACACTGGAGGGTCAAAACATTTCTTTCTTGTTAACAATAAACTACAGCTCAATGAACACAATCAGTACACTTAAAAGCGATTTTTGAACAGAGTATTAGGGTGAATCGAATGCAAATACTATTAATAATAACAGCAAAACGAAATATTAAAACTAATAAAATATTACTATTCATGAAATGTGAAAAAAATGGTAATGTTGTTATATTTAAGTACTAAGGACTAATACCTTCAAATATTTTGGAGAATGGATAATTCCAAACATCAATGAGGACTTAGCCATTTTTGCAGATGCACCAGACTGTAATGAACACACTACATTTGTAAGAACATGTATGGATCTAAATCCCTTTCCCTTAACCTCAAACTCAGGCACTATGATACTGTAATTCAACCAGCAGTACTTTATGCATAAGAGTGCTTAAACATCGTTTGAAAGGGACAACTCAGAAAACAGACACTAAAGGAAACTAAGATCTTGGGAAAAATCATGGAACCTGTCAAAGAAGAAGAAGGAAATACAGACTCAGGCATAGTAAGGACCTATAGTAGCAACTGGAGAGCATTACAACAGCCATGAGAAAAAGGAGATTAATGTTCTGTGGTCACGTAGTTCGGATGGATAATCATAGACTCACCTCCAAAATGTTCAACACCATCCCCTAGAGGGATAGCGACTAAACCAAATATGGACAAGGCTAATCAGAAAAGATCTCCAACAATTGGAAATTGACACCAACGGAATTTATAATAAGGATAATTACACAACGTTGACTAAAGCATCCGATTCTTTTCAGACGCTAACAGCCAAAACACTGCGCCCAGGATCTGGGGAGAAATGGACCCAAGAAAGAAAAGACAACCACTGTGCAAGGATAAAGGAATACTGGACTAAGAAGAAACCTCACCAGAGTTAAGAACCACGTGGACCATAGAAACTAAAATGAAGAAGATGAAATTAAGTACCTTGTAAGACCTAATAGTCTAGACAGTGAATTGCTAAAATAGTTTTGCCTTTTTTTTGCTTTTGTTTTTATTGAGGCTGGAGCTCCTAAATATCTGACAGCAGTTTGTCATCAATCAAGATGTCGATGTAGCTGTATGTTTAACGCGTATTTTAATGCTTGGCTGAGATTTTACCTACAATTTTTATGAATTAACGATTTTTATGCAGAAATCTACGAAGCACGTCTTACTTATTACTAGCTTCCTTGTGCTGTTAATCGCATAAATTCAGTATTTTCTTTACTAAATTCTGCGTAAACTTCCGCGATCTGTTCTGACGGGTTCTTCCTGGACAGAAATACTCGCTTAGTTCTCTTTTCAGAGGTGGTATTGCAGTAGGGCTGTTGATAAAATATCGATACATCGATATATCGATATTTTTTTAAAAAAATATCGATATTTATGAGTGATATTTTTTGGACGATATATCGATATATCGATATTGAAATCTGGATATCGGATTCCGATATTTTTTAAAAATAAGTGGTTATTTTCCGTTTTGCTCGTAGAATATTCCAAGTTATTATTGGAGGGAAAACGATTACCTGTGTTGCACATGAAATACATTTTCATAGATAGAATTTTAAGAAACAATTTATGATCCGAAGCACATGGAGAAGCATGGTCGCCGTAAGCGGGCGTGTAAGGCAGCATATTATGTAGCGGGCGGTGTCGCGAAAACTGCGGCCAGTGAAATTTGCGGCCAGTGAAATCTGCGGCCAGAATTCTCAATGCTGTAGCGGCATGTTTATTATAGAATAGGATCAAACTGGTTGTATTGTTAAAAGCCGCCCCACCGGTGCTCTGAACGGATTGCTGCGTTTGTAGCAATGTTTCTAAACAGCAGGTTGACACTACAGATGTTTTATAGTTTATAACTGTTATTAAAATACAAGTTTTATTCTTGCTTAAAAGACGTAGAAAAGAATTGTAATAACGAGGCAGATACTTACAGAATCATAGAAGATTTCATGCAAAATCTCCCTTTGCCTCACATTACTAGTGCAGGAGGCCTCGCATTCGGGAGGACGGTGGTTCGAATCCTTGTCCGGGCATGTAGATTTGGGTTTTCCATGGTTTCCCAAATCACTGCAGGCAAATTCCGGAATGCTTCCTTCAAAAGGCCATGGCCGAATTCCTTCCCATTCCTTGCCCCCCATCCTTTCCCGTCTCTAAAGACCTCGCTGTTAGAGAGACTTTAAGCAGATAAGAAACTAGTGTAGGAAAAAAATATTCTACCATCAGCAGTTGTGGGTTAACGTCATCCACATCAAATTTCCCCACAGACGACACTATAATAGAGTGACAACGCTCCATTTGGACGGATGGAGCGATCGTGTATGGCCACCTCTAGACGACCTCGGCCACTCCGATCTAGTTAGTACCGCACTGGATTTTCCGAACAGTGTTGCAGATCAGCAAAAAATTCAGCTTTCAGTAACGAGTGCGAAAAAAGTCTAAGTCTAAGAAACCTGTGAAACATTTGCGTGTCTATTAAAAAAAAAAATAGAAATTAACATGGCTGTTTCGGGCGTGTAATGTAAAATGATTTGTTCACGTAATAACTTCCAGGCCACGATTTAGTGTGACCAGGTCGGGTCGTCTAAAGGGGCGTTTAGAGTTATTAGGACGGCGCGGCATGACACAAAGAGAAGAGGTATTGGCCGCAGATTTCGCAGATTTTAGGTTGGCCGCAAATTTCACTGGTCGCAGTTTTCACATATCCGTAGCGGGCGACCCTTTTTTTTTTTTAGCTCAACAGCTGCTTCGGGCGGTCGGCGGCGACACTCGGGATGGCAACAATGGGGGCGGCAATCTCAAAGTTTTTTGACCCGGTTCGGAATTTCCTATATCCACCACTGGCTGTAGTTGGACAGGGGGGCGGCGTAATCGCTAATGCACACGGGCGCTCAAACAGCTAGCGGCGGGCCTGTGGAGAAGTAAAAAACGAAGGTAAAATAACTCATTCAATATTCATTAGAATTCTTGTCTGGACATTTTGAAAAGTTTTTAAAATTTGTCTTCAATCAATGCAAAAGTATTAGCATTAAGAAACTAATCGTAATGTACCAGGAATGGGTAGGGTTGCTAGATAGCCGGAAAATCCGGGAATGTCCCGGAATTTTGTGTCTGATCTCGTGTCCAGGAATTATGCGTTACTGTCCCGGAATTTCTGTATACTAGTTTTTTTCTCAAACTCAGTTCACCACGGTGGTCATGAGGCCAAGCCAAGTATCCCATGCTCGCAGCGGGAGGATGGAATGTCCCTTAAATCAGAGGAACTGAAACTGACAGGAAAATACTCTTTGAATTTTCTGGGACTTTGAAAATTCTAGACGCAGTTAACATTAACTCCCTTTATACAGAGTTCACATGTCTGTAACGTGTTTTTCAGGTTCTTCCCAAAAGACTTTCCAAACGATAAAATCTGGGCCAATTTCTTTAGAATAAGCATTTTTAATGATTTTGAATATTTTAAAAAAAAATTTTTTTTTTTTTTTTCAATTCCAACAACTAGCAATGACTTTTACGAGACAAGTTTTAGCGCGTTGAATAATTTATGAAATAAGAGCGAAACAGAACGTTCATGGATTTGATCAAGGCTGAACTGCAAACTCAATCAATTTTGAAGACTCTTGCTGAGAAATTTATCAGTTTTGCAAAGCAGTAACGGAGAAATATTTATGAAAATGGCAAAATCTAATAATAAATATTTTAAAAGTAGTTGATTAAGATCTATTTTGATTGATGTTGTTTTTGATTTAGCAAAAGATAGATGCTATTTTTTTTTATTTGTTGATAAAACCTGATGCTGATTTTCTGTCTAATTTTAATTAATGAGCCTAACAGAAGTGTTCAGTTTTTGTTTAATATTTTTGAGATTTTGATTGATAATACCCGATGTTGATTTTGTACCAAAGTAAAAAATTCCTAACGAGGTGGTTAATTTTTGTTTTAAGTTTAGAAGTTTTCCTTTTGATTCATAATACCTGATGTTGACTTTCTACCATAGTTTAATTAATAAACTTAAAAGAGGTGCTATATATACGTTTGATAGCATATTTACCTAAAATAGAATTTTTAGTAATTTGCATTTTCGTTCCACTCTTTAACATACCGCTAAAATACTTTTCGACCCAGAATGTCCCGGAAATTATAAGCCTGTATCTGGCACTCAACAGTTAAATTTTTCCGCGCGAATTGGATACGCTTCTTGTTCCATACCAACAGAAGAATTGAGCTCCAAAATTATGTCACAGCCAGTTTTGTTATATCACTTTACGAATTATTAAGATAAGAAATTGAAAAAAGAATCTACCACTTTTGGATTGCCTTACCAAAGCGCTATGCTAAAAACTTATTATTATAGATTGGTGCCTTTAAAAAACAATTTGTTAACGCCAAAGGAACTGCCTTGACAGTAGCGGCTCTAGAATATTTTCAAGCCGGGGAAAACTGAGATTGCCGCCTCTTCAAACATTGTTGCCAGCCAGACCCCGAGAATCAGCCGAGAATCGCCTACTTGATTGTTGGCCAAACGCATTGGGTGTCGCGAAAACTGTGCCCAGTGAAATTTGCGGCCAGTGAAATCTGCGGTCAGAATTCTCAACAATGCTGTAGCGGTATGTTTATTATAGAATAGGATCAAACTGGTTGTATTGTTAAAAGCCGCCCCGCCGGCGCTCTGAGCGGATTGCTGCGTTTGTAACCAATGTTTCTAAACAGCAGGTTGACACTACAGATGTTTTATAGTTTATAACTGTTATTAAAATACAAGTTTTATTCTTGCTTAAAAGACGTAGAAAAGAATTGTAATAACGAGGCAGATACTTACAGAATCGTAGTAGATTTTCATGCAAAATCTCCCTTTGCCCTACATTACTAGTGGAGGAGGCCTCGCATTCCGGAGGACGGTTGGTTTCGAATCCCTGTCCGGGCATCCAGATTTGGGTTTTTCCATGGTTTCCCAAATCACTCCAGGCAAATTCCGGGATGCTTCCTTCAAAAGGCCATGGCCGAATCCTCCCATTCCTTGCCCCCCTCCCCCAATCCTTTCCCGTCTCTAAAGACCTCGCTGTTAGAGAGACGTTAAGCAGATAAGAAACTAGTGTAGGAAAAAATATTCTACCATCAGCAGTTGTGGGTTAATGTCATCCACATCAAATTTCCCCAGACGACACGATAATGGAGTGATATCGTTCCATTGGGAACGGATGGAGCGATCGTATATGGCCGCCTCTAGACGACCTCGGCCACTCCGATCTAGTTAGTACCGCACTAGATTTTCCGAACAGTGGTTCAGATCAGCAAAAACTTCAGCTTTCATAACGAAGTGCGAAAAAAGTCTAAGAAAGAATACTTAACCTGTGAAACATTTGCGTGTCTATTAAAAAAAAAAATTAACTTGGCTGTTTCGGGCGTTGTAATGTAAAATGATTTGTTCACGTAAAAACTTCCAGCCCACGATTAAGTGAGACCAGGTCGGGTTCATCTAAAGGGGCGTTTAGAGTGATTAGGGCGGCGCGGCACGACACAAAGAGAAGAGGTATTGGCCGCAGATTTCGCAGATTTTAGGTTGGCCGCAAATTTCACTGATCGCAGTCAGTTTCACATATCCAACGCATTGATGTCATCACTTTAAATGTTTGCCCAAACGCAAGTGTAGGACACGATTTTGCAGCCCCTCACCCCTCAAGTTATCGCCCAAAGCAGTACCCCAGTTTGCCCCGCCCATCGCCCTAAATCCTGCAACCACCTAGAATCTCAGCTTTAAAAATTGTATTATGGTAAAGCGTTACCCATTTGCAAAGCAATATCAAAGAAGGGGAAATTTTCAATTAATGTAGGCAGTTCTCCATTTATAGTAGAAGAAACAACGGAAAAAACATGAGTTCATGCTCTTGAAAAGTATGTCCAATGAAGTTTCTGACATGAGTTTTGGTGCAAAATTTTACTTCATTCACGACCTTAGTTTGGAACTTTTTTGGATTTGAAACTCTTTTAAATGCTATGACATTCTCTCATCATAATTCTATGCAACATCCAGTTGTCCTAGAAAATGGTAATTTGGTAAACATACTTGGTTTCATGCCCACAGTATAAGAAAAGTTCCTGTGTTTTTTCAATGCCAATCTAAAAGCTGAAACGTCTTAGAGAAAATTGCTTTCTTCTTGATGAGGCTATATGCCTTGAATTTCAGTTTTGCACAAATTTCAGTTTTGCGCAAAGATCAGAAGCATAAAAAACACAATTAATTTTACTTTGTTACTACATTTAATTTGGAAGTTACAAGTAGTCCTACACCGATGGTAACAATGCAAACACGGCGTCGCTCGCACAGAACGAATCGGACTCGAACCCGTTGTTTTACATGAGCGTCCGTTGTCGGGGAAAGTATTTTGACATGAAAATTGGATGTAAGCAGGAATATTGATAAATTCTGATACACAATCTTTGCTAAGGTACAAACATTTGGTCCAAAAAAGTGAGAAGACTCAGAATAAGCTATCAACCTACAAAAATAAATTAAATTCCACATAAAACAATACTTGTTAAAAAAAAATCTTGGTCACTATGCAAACTCTGATAATAGAACATAAACCTAAATAAATGCCTCTACAATATTGCATTATTGAGCTTTTAAACTCACAAAAACCTACATTTCCCTCGATGCTCTTTCTGGATTCACAAGTCTTCGAGAAAATCATAAACATTATGCCTTTCCTTTTAGTAAAGTAGTAGTATAATGGTTAAATCACAATTAAAAAAATATGATTTATCCGTAACGTCATGAAAAACAATTTTTTTCAGAAAATCAAAACTAGATTCAGAAAAATATCTCACAACTCTTCACCATTAAATAGCCACAAGACTTCGCCCTTTTTTAAAAATGATTTGTTTTTGTAACATTGTTTTTTTTATAATAGGGTCGATATATCGATATATCGATACTTTTTCTTCGATATATCGAATCCGATATAAATATTTTTTAAAATATCGATATATCGAAAATCCGATATTTTTTAAAATATCAACAGCCCTATATTGCAGGGCTCATGTTTCTAAGAGAATGTAGCATAATGTGTAGGTTGGTCTTCGAGTTTTTTCCGTTATTAGTAGACATGGAAACACGTGTGTGTGTGTTGACAATTAGAGATAATTACCTTTAAGCGTTAAACATTAGTTTTAAAGATTCGTTATATAGAACACATATATAAACCAACAATGTTAGGTCTCATTGACGTAGAATGCATTAACATTAATTGGATGCAAATCAATTAAGAATTTATAAATAATATGATAGTTGTTTAACTGCGAGTTAGACAGCTTTAAAGCAGTTGTCGAGAACCATCTTGTGGGTTTTCTGTTCTCCCCTCTGTGCCAAGTTTGCGCGTCGAACCAGTGTAGCCGCAGCCACCCTCAGGGGTTTCCGTTTTCCTTTTTGTGTTCGTCTTGCTGCTTTGCAGAGGAAAGTTTATTGAGGCGAACGTGAGATAACTCTTCAGGCGATGGTCGAGTGGATACTTTCAATACTTTGGCCGCCCCTGCAGCTCGGCAGAAATTCCATTTAGAGGTCGGTGAATACGGTTTATGCACCAGCGATTTTCTTTCTCTCACTCTCTGAGTGAATGTTTGGCGTCTGAAGTCCGAAAACTGTCCTGCCGAAATAATATTTTTCTTTTCTGGTCGCAGATCGGGTGGTGCTAACGACAGGTTGAAGTATTTACTGTTACCGCGAATGACTTGGGAAGGTTTTTCAAGGAACAGGTGAAGTAATAATTTAATTTCTGAATACTACGAGATAAGGTGTGTCGAAAACATTGGTACTTTCTGTGTCAAACAACACCGTCATTCAAATCAATGAGCGAAATCTGCCAGCGATGGTCTATATGAATTCTGGTCAAACTGACACCATTTTCAGAAGAACCGTGAAGACCTGTAACACGATCTGATCCGTTTCGTGTAAAAACAAAATCGGTTCAAGAGTATTGACTAAGAATTCTAATATAGAGAAATAGATCTAACAAGGTAAATGAAGTAATTTCAAAGTGTTATACAAAGAAGAATTAAATGTCGAAATTTCTATTCTCTGACACTTGCGAAATTATGGATTTAATTGTCAGGAAAATATATGTTACCTACGCCTGATAATCATGAAAAAGTCTCAGAATGTATAATAATATTAACCATGGAAATTAATTACAAATGGTTCCTGGGAAAACTAGATTCAACATTTAGTGTTAGTGTCCTCCAAAATTGATAAATTTTCCTGGAATCGTTATAGCACCAATTCTAGGATATACATACAGTGGATAAATTAAAACGGAATACCACGGTGGTCATAAGCTCACGTATTCGACAGAGAACGATTGCACTAATTAATGTCAGCGGACTCTAACTTCTGTTAGTCAGCGGACAAATGCCTCATTGGTAGCTGCATTTCGTTCTTCGGCCAACTGGCTAGGCGTGGTGGGTGAGCGATAATGCTCTGGTGTCGCATGAGGGAAGATGCAAGGTGATGTCCCAGTCCGCCCATGCAGATTTTCGTTTTTCATGGTTTTCCTAGACCACTCCAGGCGAATGCCGGGACGGTTCCATTAGTAGGCCATCTCCGAATTACTTTCCGTTCCTCGTTCCTTGTCCCCAGTCCTTTTCTACATTTAGGCCTCGACGTCAACGAAGCATAAATCCATTAAAAATCCAACCTACTACCTGATTCCGTGAAGTTCTGAATATACCATCTGCAGAACTGTTCCAGAATCCTTTCTTTAATCGTCTCCTCTCTGTTTAGGGAGCGTCCATAAAATACGTAGCAATATTTTGGCCTCCTGTGAACCTCCTTCCCCCCACGTAGCATGACGTGACTTTTGCCTCTACCTCCCCCCCCCACCCCCCGTGTGCCACATAGCGTTTTCCCTATTGATTCCAGAGCACACTTTGTACTGATTTCTCTTGTCAGACTATCGTAAATTACATACGGGGATAATTAAATTGCGGAAATAAATATTCACATGCTGTTGTGTATGCTGTACCTTGTTTTAAGTTTTAAGAAAAGCTACGTGGCTTGGCATTCTGTGCCTGTCAGTGAATTTTTCAAAAAGGTGTGGTATTTTCTTTCTGAGACAAAAAGCCTATCGCTTAAAGCCCTTACCACACATGGGACGGAACCAAGCTCTCCAAGAATCCCTGAGCGGAAAAGGCAGCTACTCAAAGCCTCTTACCGCACAGGGAAAAGCATAAAATCTGGTGGGTTATAGCAGGTGAGGATGTTATTTATCAGAAGCTGATATCTACAATTGTCGGAGAAGGAAAGACGTATGCTAACCGTTTCAAATAGTTCATTTTAATCACGCTCGTTTGTTACTCAAAATTAAAAACAATAAACAATTTAACCCAAAAGAAAAGTTAATCTAATTTATGATGCTACTTAATTTCTCTGGACACCATTACTGTCATCAATACTAACAGCAGGCTAAACCTGACCACTACGGCATCGTGTCTGACGTCCTTCGTTGTCGAACTAACAACGGGCAGATATTTTTCCGCAAAAAACGAGGATACGAGATTTATTTCATGAAACTTCAATTTAGTTAAGCAACTACGAAGAAATGAATTGAAGGAACACAAAGAAAAGTAGCTTCTGTTTATCTCTATCAGATATAATTGTTTTCTACTGTACTCTACCTCATTTGACTCCCTTAAATTGTAAAACAAGTTTCCAACAGTGTACGTGGGCTGCTATTAGTGTGTTTTGGGAGAATTAAATAAGTCTGTTTCATTAACAAATTTTATCTGTATAACAGATGAAGAATATTAAGTGATAATGTGTGCTTGACCTACAAACAAATCTCAAAAAAATATTAAAAATTGAAAATGCAAAGATTTCGCTATATAATTCAAGGAATAAATTTACACCTCTTTGCACACCGTTAATGTTGAGCAAATGGTTGTCTTGTTTTAAACTGGAGCAATAGTCTTCCGTAATCACAGTATCGCAACATTCTTGGCACCGGGTCTCCATGTCCTGAATCGTTTACCTCGTTCGTCGCTGGTATCTCCGAGATTTTCAGGAAGTAATCAAGATGTCTAAACATAAAATGCATTATCATGCTCATATTGGCGCCAATAACACGAAACGTTGACACCAAGTCCTTTGTAGTTTTCACTCTGGTGTTCCCAAGGAAATTATACATTACTACTTCAAAAAGCTTACCAAGCTAATGCTTCATTCTCGTGTATCGTTTTTGGGATGTTTGTGCCATTATAAGCTTTGGGTTATTAGTCCACCAAAAAATCCTGTTGTAAGTTTTTCAACCGTTGTGTATGGAAATACACTGCAAATATACTCAAAGCACAGCCCATGTTTTTCGAAAACTTTGACAAATTGTTTTATCAATACAAGTTTGATGTACAAGGGTGGGAAGATGATGTTTTCTCGCTCAGCTAAAGGTTCTTCTAATATATTGGTAACCATTTTTCATGTAACAACAATTATAATAAAAACAAGTGGAATGTCACTCATATGCACATTGGCTACCCCGTAATGCATAATAGATGTATGTTACATAGCTTACAAAACAAACCTGATATATAAAAATGACGCTCATGTTTGGAATTAGGGGATTAATTTCGTATAGAAATGATGTTTGTTTCCTAAACACCAAAATCATTGTTGCCCAATATAGTTCCTTTGGAGTGGAATGTAGTTGTTAACGATGATTCTTCGTGGGCTGACACTACTAATTAAGTCAGCTAATTAGCGGCTCCTAAAAGGGAAGGTCATACAACACAGCAGTGTCACACACGCGGCCTGCCGAAGATGGTGTTTCAGGAACAAGTGCTCCACTCGCAGCGCAGCGCAGCGGCTGGTTTGGACGCCGTGTTAGTGTACGTTTCCACTGCAAACCGAGTTCGGCCGAATTTTCACTCTGCCGAACTCTGCCGATCCAGTCTGCCGACTGAAAGTGGTCACACTGGCGCGGACTTCGACCGATTCAGTTGTAAACATATCGCGTTGCAAGATGGCTGAAACTGGCGTTCTAGAAATGTTGAGTGAGAATTCTCTATTGAGGTTTAATATCATGTTTGGTCGTGAAAAAGTGAATGGGTGAACGAAATTTTTTCAGAGAGAGAGGCTGAGGGAGAGTTTCATACATTGTTCCCCAAATTATTGGAACAGCCAATTAAATTTCGTGAATACTTCAGAATGAACCCGGACACATTTTTTTATATTTTGGAAGGAATCCGACCTGCTATAGAAAAATATTCGAACTTCAGGAAATGTATTTCTCCGGAAGAAAGGCTTGCTGTGACACTGAGGTACTTACCTAAGCCGATTTTATTTAATGCAGGTGCACTTGACTTGTTCGATACCAAATTCTCTGTTCTCAAACCTAACAAATATACAAAACAATACATTCATTATCCAAAGATCCCAATAAGAGACTGGCTCTGTGGGATGTGGAAAGTTGTCAATTTATAGTTAAACAATTTCATTACAAAATACACATACCGGTACACCAGATGATGGACAGTCATAGCACACATTAATTATGACAATTACAAAAACTACTCGCAATTATTTTTTTATAGATACCTTAGAAATAAAATCTTTGAGAGAGCAGAAGGAGTTGTCAGTAAAAATTGTTTCAAATTTTTCCTGAATTTAATTTTGTTATCTGCTAGACATTTAATATCTACTGGGAGCTTATTGAAGATATGTATGCTTGAATATCGGTGACACTTTGTTTTCTATTCAGAAGATAAGAACTAAGCCATTTATTAAAAATGCCATCTCTACAATAATGCTTTAATTTCTGTATCAGAATTTCATGATCTACACAGTCACAAAAAATTCCAAAGGTATTAGTTGTCATATATGCCTTCTAAAATATTGTCTGTTGAATGACTCTTCTGAAAACCAAATTGTGATTTAGTTAGAATATTATTATTTTGAAGGTGAATTTTCTTTGACATGAATATCATTACTTGTTTGATTGTTTTTTCCCTACTTCTTTTTTAAGATTCCCCATATTGGCTTAATTTTATTTTCAGAGGCATGAATTTTACTTTTATAATACATATTTTTAAATTCTTTAATAACCTTTTTCAGTATTTTGGAGTACTACTCATAATGTGTTAACAACATGCTGACTATTCCCAGAGGCAATATATTATTTCCTTTTAAAATACATGATATTCTAATGCCCACAGTTATCCATGGCTTTTGTTCTTTGTGAGAAGCACATCTTTCAAGGGAAAGCAACTTTCGGAGTAATTTAATATGATGTTACTATAAATGCTGTATTTTTCATTCATACCTTGTGCACAGTAAATGTTTTCCCAGTTTGTAGTGTTCAGGCACTGTCTTCGAGATAGTTCCTACTGAAGTGTCGATAGTTAATAACTGGGTGCCATAGTCTGAGTCCACTGACAGATGGCTTGATTGTATAACTGAATGATTATCATCATAATTCTAGTGGCAAAATTTCATACCTGAGTTGAAGTGACTATAGAGTCCAGCATGACTTCACAGGCTATTTAAAAAATCTACATTAAAATCACTACAGAAGACTATGTTAGCTACTTTTCTGCTTAATAATGTTAATAACAGTTCAAATTGGTTCAGAAAAATACAGATGTATTTCTTCAAAGGTTCCCACTGGGATACACTCCATTTGATCAAAAAAAAAAAAGGAACAGTCTCTACTTTATTACCAGAAGAAAAGTTGAATTTTGTATGGAGCAATGGATATCTTTATTTTAAATTAAATAACAATATATTATTAAAATTTTTACTGTGTTTATAAATGATCAATGCAGCATAATCTATTTCCAACTGAAATCGAAAATTCATAAGGTGTGAGCAGAAATAAAAACAATCATTTCTTATGACATAATTTATATGCTTTATTTAAAATAGTAAAATTTACAAATCAGTCTCCTTCATTTGGGTTTGACCAAGAGGCTAAAAATGAACGTAAATCCAATGGGACCACATTGTCTGGGAAGATGATGAAGAAGGCAATGTCTTTTCCTCTTCCATCAGAACTTGCTGGATTTTTTGTCCTGACTGCCAGTTTTCTTTGTCGTGGGACTGCACGAAAATGTGGCAACAGGCTCATGAGAAAATGGTAGTCTTCATCTTTACTTTCATCAGAGGACGCTGATGCCTGTCTGATCTGCTGCAGCTGTTGAAGCTTTCTTTCCTCCAATGCGAGAAACTGTGCCATCCTGTCAGTTTTGGCTTTTTTCACTTTCACCTTCGGAGAATGTATTTCTTTGCTACTATTGTCATTGGGTACGTCAATATCAACAGTAACCAAATCGGCTTCTTCATAACATGTGGGTGAAGTATCGTCCAATACTTCCTCTTCTATGTATTCAGTATTTTGGGCCAAATAAGGTGAGGGTTGAATGCTGCTTTTCATCTTTCTTGGCTGGAATACATCACGAAGAAATGAAAGAGGCTCATAAAACTTCCACGTGGTGTTATATCTGGCTTCGCTGCCAGTTGGCTGGTTCATTTTTTTAATGTGTTCCTTGCGAAAAACATCTCGCAAGCTGGACCACTTCGCTTTAACAGCACTACCTGTAAATCAAGAACAAGAATTGTAACTTACTACCTCATTGACACAAGAATAATTATTTACATCAGTTATATTTTTCATTTATTAGGCTAGTAAATAAAGGATTATTTATTTGGTAGTTATATTAATTTATTTTATTTACTTTTTTTCAGATTTCTGTCAACTGGTATAGCTTACAGATCTTTGGCATTTTCATATAGGATAGCTCACTGCACTATTGGCAAGATAGTGTACGATACGTGTGACGCAATTTGGGAGTGTTTTGTTGGAAGACACATGCCCTTTCCGACAAAAGATATACTAAAAAAGAATGCCGAGAAATTTGAAGAACTATGGAATTTCCCAAATTGTGTTGCTGCCATTGATGGAAAACATGTGCGTATCAGATGTCCTACGTTAACTGGTTCCAAATACTATAATTACAAAAATTTCTTCTCCGTGATTCTTCAGGGACTGGTTGATGCAAACTATAGATTTGTAAGTGTGGATGTTGGTGCTTACGGAAGGCAAAGTGATAGTGGTGTTTTTCAGGAATCTAATTTGTTTCGACATATCGAAAATGGAACTTTTCCTTTCCCTGGACCAAGAAAACCACAGGTTCCAGTACTATGCTTCCATATGTCATTCTTGGAGATCAAGGTTACCCTCTCAAGGAATATTTAATGCGTCCTTATCCAACTGCCAACACGAATGTACCACACGATGTTGAAACCTATAACAAGAGGCATAGTCGAGCCAGAAAAACCGTGGAGTGTGCATTTGGATTACTTGTTGTAAAATGGAGATGCCTGAAGACTGAGCTGCAAATCAACCCTGATCACGTGGACAAAATAGTTAGTGCTGTATGCTTGTTGCACAATATCATCATTGACAAAGAGGGGGTAGATGATAATTGGTTGGAACAACATGAGCCTACAGCTGCACCATCTGCAGGATCTAGGCGCTATAACAGAGCAAGGCGTGAAGCATACAACATTCGTGATGAGTTTAAACATTATTTCAGTGGACCAGGAGTGGTTGAATTTTGAAATGTAAAATGTACAGCTTGAATTTTGTTGGCATATTCTTAAATAAAATTATGTCTGGTATACTGTTGTTGATTTTTTTCCAACCCAAGTTGCACATGATTATATATCTAAGTCACATTTCCTTTTGATAGAAAATTGGTTGATTGTTTTTGTTCATGTGGAATAGAGATCCAGCACTAAGCCACAGTGCTTCTCTTAATTTATAAAGAATTTCATATTGCTTGGTGTTCATGAAGTACATTGGATATATGTAAGAAAGATCAAGGTATATTTTTAATAGTTTTAATCTTAGCAGGATGGCTTTGTTTAGAGGTAAGGTATGGTTACCATTTACTGAATTTCAAATATACCTCAAACAAATAAATGAATAGGTGTTCCATTTCTGGGATTTTTGAATGAAATAAAATTCTGAAGAGTAAGCTCACTTCGTCGTAAAATTTAATCCTCCTGATTATGTAAAATCTATTGAGTAAACAAAATGTTGACTTTAACCAAGTGAACAGCAATAAAGGTCAGTGGAACTTCCCTGGTAAACAAACTACCAGTGAATGAACATACATTTCTTTCTGTATATCAGAATGATTTTCTTGCTTTTTTTCCGGCATATATATATATGATATACAAACAACTGTATGACCTAAATACACCTTTTATGCATATAGTAAAAGGGCAGACTGACATAATTATGCTACTACAAATAGTCAAGCTCTTGCAGATTGCAAATAAGCAAGAACAGTTGGATTAGTAAGGGTGGGCACATTTTCAGTACAGTATGCTTCCTGTTAGTGCTGGGTAAGTTCCTTTTAATATTTTGGTTGACAAAGAACCCTTTATACTCTCTCGACGAGTGCCTAAAAAGTGATAAAAATTCAATTTTAATGATTTTGTAACATATTCTTTCTCTAATTTTTGTGACTTAAATTTTAATTTAAAATGTTACAGTATCATTTCATCATGACAGCTGTTATAATTTAATAAGATAATCCGTAATAATTCAGAATGCACTTAAGAAATGTGGAATTTCTCCATCTGATGTTGAGAAAGTTAACTTTAATAAGTGCATACAAATAGGCATAAAGAATTAAGGAAAACTGCACCAAAATCTTCACAAGAGAAAGCTATTATTTTATTGTAAATACAGAGAGGCACATGGGAATATATCGAATGAAATGGAAATGAATAACATTGAAAAAATCCTGCTAAAGGTCCCAAAATTTTTGAAATTGATCTTTATCCAGCCTACAGTTCATGATGACTAAATTCATTCTGTTCAGCCTGATTTTTGTGATCAAACTATAAACTTCCATCATGATAGTGAACTCCAGCCTAGCAATGAACCTACTTTGTTATCAACAACACATACTAAGCCTACTACTCTGAGTTCAAGAAGTTCCACACTACTTCCACACATTTCCTCACTTCCACAGGCCTAGAAACTCCCAACATTTCATACAAAGCTAAAAGTCAAGAGGATATTTGGAATAAACTTTTCTTGGGCTGATATTTCTGGAGAATGGGGAAGCCATCCAAGAAAACAGTCAAAAGAAAAATGTTTACAACTAAATACAGCATTTTGAATATAGTCGAATTAAAAAGGTTTGCCAATTTTTGTAAACTATTTTAATTTTAAACTCTTAAGTGTTCATTCATTGGTCTGATTACCCTACATTCCAAGGAATGAGAGGTAGGTTTTTGGAAGTATAGTATATTATTCGATTCAGCGTACCAGAAAACATATGCCACGTATAAAAGAATAAAAAATATTCACATTATGCAAAATATCGTATCGGTATCTAATAATAATTTTGTTGCAGACAGGTTAGGTACTTACTTTCAAGATCCATAAGATCCGCAATTTCCTGCCACAGTTTTCTGCTAGTATCCCTGTTGTGATACGACTTTGAAGACGTATCCCACAATGGTTTTCTTTCTTGTACCAACACAATAAGCAACTCTAAATCCATGAAGAAATTTATTGCTGCAGCAGAAACAAGTAGAGAAAACAACCAAATCTAGCCAAAGCACTTCGAGCACGCGGAGAGTACAACAAAACACGACTGCGTTCGGCCGAATGAAACAAAATTATTTGGTCGGGGGCGGAAGTCTGTAGAGTTTGGCGGAGTTCCGCCGAGTAGGTCGGTCATAGTGTAACCGGAATCCATATTGGTGCGTACTTTTGTTTGATTGGCCGATATCGGCCGTATTCGGCAGAGTGAAAAATCGGCCGAAGTCGGCTGCAGTGTATCCGTACCCTTACACAGCACCTGTTGTGCGCGGGCACACAGTGGGGTGCAGCCGCTTTGTCCCTGACGCCTGCCAAAGGCGCTGTCACTGGGTGGCGCCACGTGCAGCGGAGGGACCCGATTTCATACGCCCCTTTGTCGCGCCTAGTCTGCCACTGACGTCGAGCGAAGCGAGGCGCTCTTGTGTGCGAGCTGCCTGCTGCTACGATGACAACAGAGTAGTTTAACTGGCTGTATAAACACGCGCACAGTACCGTCAACCTCACAGGCGAAGTGATCTGATCTAATCTTATTCATTCAGGCTGATATTTTATCCTTTGAGTCACTAAACAAAACATCAATAGCACACGCATCATCAGTGAAAGGTATCCGCTTAAAACTCACTACATATATTATTATTATTATCTGCAATTGGACCCTATCGGATCACGCAAAGCCTTAAAGATTCAGTTGCCTAAGCTTCCATACAGCTTTCATTTTTTCTCCGTGAATTCTCTTCCTTTCTTCAGTCCACTTCGTCCCCGGTTTCTTAATGACTTCACTCTCTGGCGGTACTTCCCATTTGTTAATTCTTTCTCTCTATGTGTGTCTGTCTTTGATTTCTGATGAGTTTATGTGGGATTTTTCCAGGTCTTTAGGTATTTTTTGATCTGCTGGACCCAGGGCATAGTTTATAACTGTTCTATGTACGTCACAATTTTATGAATGAGTCTTGTTGCTGGAAGTCTGTGACTATACATATATATATATTTCCATTAGTTTTGGAGATACTGGTGCTGGAATGTTCTGCATAAAATAAACCTCAGAAAATGATCAAGAGCACACAAATAACTTATTCGAGTACTGTATTCATGAATAAATACACCCATATATTACAGAAGTTTAAATTAAAGTTTAGAAAATCCCACCATCAACTTCGATATACTTTTCAACTCTCCTTGCAACAGTACGTGTAAAGGATCATGATTCATGTAGTTTATATGGATTTTTTTACTCAATATTGTTGATACTACCACGTCCTTCAGTATTTACCATTCCTTCTGAATGACCCCGTGTATTCTCTGGGAATGAATCCTAATGGATCACGCAAAGACTCTATCACGGCTTGTAATTAAGAAATTTTCCAATGTTTACAGTGGGTGGATGGTGTCAGGGATTGTCAGTTCCTGGAGGAATGTGGGGAGCTTAAGTGTTGCCATCTGTCTTCGATTCATGAAACTTATGTTCTGTGTTATAAGCGTATTTTTATTTGAGAAATTTGTCTTTTACTAGGCGGAAAGTGGGGACAGTCCCAGCATTCGTCTAAGCGATTGCGGTAAAGCGCTTAGAAACCACAATCAGGGTGGCAGATACTCGGCGGCCAGGTCTCAACCAGGTTTGATTTACATTATTAAGTTGTGGTTTTCGCTTCATTAATTTCGAGACGTATTTTAAATGGAATCTATTAGTCGTATCTGTGTTGACGGTCGCAATATATTTCATATTGACTAGAATTGTCATTTGTACTTTTCTTCACTGTATAAGAAATTGAGATGCTAAAAATAGCAAAATTTGTTTGCACTCGATCCATGTATGACTTTCCTTGGCAATTTCTGCCCAGGGTAATGACATTCTTCACAACGTTTTAGTCAGGTTGTTGTATTTAAAACTAGATATTCACGCAGAAGAAGAAATAAGGTCAAAGATAAAACTACAACCAGAAGCCTAATACCACCGACTTTAGAAAGGATACCATTCCGTAACATAAAAAATTTCGAGCATGATTATGACAGTGTTACAACAATGAAGAGATGATTTTTGAAGTTCTGTTCTAAGCCACACATCTTGATTCTTATTAACTTGACAAATTTTGAGATACAAAGATAAGTAACTGGTTTCTGGTAAGTGTCTGTGTCATTCCACCTGTGTGGAATACTCCTACCTGTACTCCTGGTTTCAGATACGAGCTCCGGCGGAACCGTGGCCGATTTAATCAGCTTGACCTCCCAGCTGTTTGCAGGCTCCAACAGCTGGAGACCTCAGCCACTGTGCTCTGTGGTAAACAGGCTAATTTCAGCACACAGAGAACCAGTTGGGGCCCTTGCCTTTCATTAGAAGCATTAGTACCGCCTTGCGTGCTTCTGTTTATAGCCATTACATTCGCCTCTGTGTGACGCTGAGGATTTCAGCTGTGACTGTGCGAACAGTCTTTTTACACTGTTTTTGTTCTTTGAGCAGCAGATGCCTGTATTCCAGGGGAGCTGAAAGTCCTTTACAGCCCTGATTATTATCTAAATTCACAGAGCAGCTCCGATTATTAACTGCGACATATTTCAGAGTGCAAAGCATGAACATATATTTTTTTCATCTATTTGTTTTGTGCTTCTAGTGGCAATGAAGAAGTTGGTTTTATACAACAAAAAATAAATTATCTTCTACAGTTTTTCGTGACCTAGAAAGGTTACGGAACTCTTCGAATTCGTATCACGTAATGAATATTAATTGTCATGACTATTACCAAATTATGTACTACTGTTGTCGGTGCAGGTTTGATGAAATTTGACTTATGGGAAGCAAAAGTAATAGTTGTCAGTCACTGCTGTTGCAGTAGTAAATAAAGTAAATTAATTAATTAAACTATACATCGTACATAAACAAGAAAATATCTTAACTTAAAATGATAACGAATCGATAATTATCTGGATTAAAAAATAAAACAATCTTAGAATTAATATTAGAAATGTTCCGCTCAGTCATATCAGCAAAGGAAGGACTGTCTTGCACAAGTTTAAGCTGCCAACTTCTTCCTTAGTTTTTTTCTGAAATAGGAAGACATTTTAGACAGGAATAATTATTAATTATATAGTGCATCCCATGCTTTAGAGATTCATTGTACAATACGTTAGTCAATCAACTGTACTATATAGACGATGTTATTTTTAGTTAAGATATAAGTCGGCGTCTTATATCACATAAATTACAAATTAGGATTCCAGTAATCGAAATTTCTTTTATTGTTTTTCTTAATATATTTTTACATTGCTCATTTTGTAATTTTTCACCACTGGTTTTTAGCTTGCACAAATTTTATTTCCGTTATTTTGTATTTCTTTTAATGTATCTTATGATTTTCTTGTTCAAGCAGACATTAGTCTTAGTGTCATGTCCTATAACGTTGGGTTCGTTAACATGTTAATTGCTACCGCACACTTTCTTTCTCTTTTTTGTGTGCAAAATTTACTCTGGCCCACTGGTGACGCAAGTTTCTCAATTTAGCTGAGACCTAAAGGACCGAGCATGGTGGGTGAACGGCTAACGTTCTGGCCTCGCATACGGGAGAACGCCGGTTCGAATCCCCGCCCGGACATACAGATTTGGGTTTTCCATTGTTCCCCAAATCACTCAAAGCGAATGCCGGGATGCTTCCTTCAAAAGGCCATGGCCGAATTCCTTCCCGTTCCTTGTTCGTCGTTCCAACTCTCATCCCGCAGAGAGAGAGAGAGAGAGAGAAAAGAGAAAAAATAGAATGCAGGATTTCTAGAAAAATATGAAATTATATTAATCTCGTCATTTATGTTTCACGTGAGCTAGCATATAAGAAAAGTAAACCTGGAGATACCAGGATCACAAACTTGGTATTAGTGGAGTTGGAGATTCGTATTACCATATCTTCCTTCAATGCTATTTTGAGAACCTTCTCAATGCTCATATAGAATTCCGCGTAATATTACAACCTTTCTGCATAGTTGAGTTACGTTTCACGTAGTAACTAAAATAACTTTAGTAACTTCCGCAGCGGTATTTTTTATTAGAATTAAATTAGAAAGTTGTTAAAACACTACTTCTATTTTAAATCAGCAACTTGAAGAGTAAATACAATTATCTTCGTTATCCTCTCCTGCATATTGTCTGCAACATCATTCACCAGAAACTTCTGCAGAGCTGTAAAAGAAATACACGTAAGTAAACATCTAACTCTTCTGTCTATAATTTATTGGCTGCAATTATTGTTAATCACTCAGCAAAGCAACAATGTAATACATGGAAATTGAGGGGAGGGGGTGTAGAAACGTGAAATAGAGAAGAACTTAAATCTGGTTGCTACTCAGGGCTGTTTGAAACTATATGAACAGATAAAGAATAGTTTTTGGTTGAAAGAAATTAGGAAATAATCGTGGGAAAAAAGATAATTCAAATATATTAGTATCTGAACTTTTGATCAGTTATTTGAGTTTACAAAGAAATGTCTAAGGGGATTATACCCTTACGTTTGTTTGAATTATTTGTGAGTGGCCAAGTTTTCGCATTTCATAGGTAGCTTTAACATGTTTGGTAGGACAACCTGGTATATAATTTAAAATGTTCATGTTGAGACCATTGAATCGCAGGTAAAGTTTGTTCGGTCGCGTCAGCTGTCAGAGAGCTCCTCCATCAGTCGATAAACAAAGAAGAGACGATTGAATAAGGGATTCAGGAACAGTTGTGGAGATGATATATATTTAAAACCTAAGCGAGTCAGTCAGTTGGACAGACAGTTGGACAGCCAGTTGGACAGTCAGTTGGACAGTCAGTTGGTTGGGTGTTTTTTATTTTTGTTTTTTTTTGCTTCTGATTTAATGCCTCGTTGACATCGAGGTCACTAATTTGCCTGGATTGATTTGAGAAACCATGGAAAACCCAAATATGGATGGCCGGATGGTGATATGAACTTGCGACCTTCCAAATGCGAGGCCAGAACACTATCGCAGCTTGAACCCAGATGCAGCATTTGTCCGCTGGCTTAACAGAAGGTAGACTGACAGAGTCCGCTCATATATTAAGAATCACGACGCATTTGAAGAGTCAGTCGGCTACAGTATGAGCAGCAGTTTGAAGTCAGTTGTGGCATACTTCCTGTGCTTAACAGAATCTAAGTTAGACACATAGAAACAATGCAGTGATATTTAACAAAGTACTGTGCGCCAGCGGGAGAAATTAGGGAACGTGCACAAACAACGTGGCTCAGTCCAAAAGAGGGTGGGGGGGAGGGGTTGGCTGGAAGGCTACGCTGGGCTACGCTGGGCTACGTAGGGGAAAAGGGGGGGGGGAAGTTCCGAGTCAGGCCACGTAGCTTTCCTTTCATAACATTTTTCACAGTTAAAATGAGGAACAGAACACACAACAGCATGTGAATATTTATTTCCCTCTGTTAATTATCTCCGTACGTAATTTACAATTTTCTGACAAGAGAAAAACAAAATGTCTCCTGGAATCAAAAGGGAAAAAAGCTACGTGCCTCGTTGGGGGGGGGGAGGGGGGGTAGAGGCAAAAGCCACCTAGGGCTATGTGGGAGGTTGGGGGGGTTCACAGGAGGCCACAATGGAGCTACGTGGTTTATGCACGCTCCCTTCGTAGTATCGCAATTTATCGTCATTGACAAGAGCTTCTAATCCCGACGGATCTGAATTTTTGCATAGCATTGAAGAGACCGGTGGTATTAGTTTCCGCAATAAAAAGATATTACGTGAACTACAGTATTTTTTGCCCATTATCACGTTAATACGTTGTAGCAGTCTGGTGGCGTGACTGGGGAAAGGAAGGCTTCCGGTTTGATTCCCGTAGTCAGCTGGAATTCTTACTGGCCTTAATGTGGACCTTCACTACTGGTGCCCAATGGTTCGGAATCCAATGTGAAATTGTGGATACCCTTTACCCGGTACGATTACCCGATTAGGTTACGGTAGCTACGACAGAAGCGCATGCGAGGAAAATCGATATTATCACTACGTGCCCGAACCCTATGGGGATGTTCCAGCCATAAGCATTTATTTTTATTTCAAATTCTTATAAATTGAGAAATAGTACGTGAAGAGAAATATTAGCATATATAGTGGCTGATCCATAAAAGAAGAACAGAAATTTGAAGTTCAGATTGCAACAATAGCAAGACGAACTCAATACAAAAATTTGTTTAAGACATCCACGAAATAAAACTACACTGATGGGGAGAGCAAAACTGAGACCCAAGAAGTGGGAAGGGATACTTAAACTCGTACTGTTGATACGCATTCTAATTTCAGGGAGCTCAGCGGTCAAGGCGCTTGCATTCAAAAGTTCGTGATCTGGTCCCGTGCTCAAATCCAGCTGGGGCAATAATTTTTAAGAGTTGTGCTTGATCATATGAGCTAGTCAGGATGTTTCGTGGTTCGGATTCTATGTTATACTGTACTTCTCAGAGGAAAAGAACTGGCCGTCCTTCCTCTGACACAATGCCTCAGTATGATTCCTTTTGGGAAGACCAAACCATCCCTTCTGTTTTGATCAAGGTTTTTTTTTTTTTTTTTTTTTTTTTTTTTTTTTTTAAATTCTGTTAGTGTAAGAATTAGAGGTTGATCAGGCACCTGTGATTCTGACTCTCGGGCTATAATACTACGCTCGGTTCTACTGATTTCTGGTCGGCGCCTTTAAAGGGTTTCATACTCTGCAATGCTCATTTCTTCCCTGTCAATCCGGTCGGAAAAATAAAGCATCCCTACTCTAGCGTTACTGAATGTATTTCTCTGTTTTGCCACACAACATGGGTGACAATGATGACCGTTATTATTCGTATATTCTGACCCTGCAGGGGATCTTCGTTACTGTGGCCCAGCGACGGGTGACTGCTCTCTTTTTATCTTTTATTTCCTTTTTTTCGCTAGGTGACCGGCTGGTGTAATGGATGAATCACAGCTTTGCGCTGGCGGCTCGCTGTCGGTGAGATCTTTACGATCTCATCAGTTTTTCAGAGCCTGGCCGGCTAATTCCAGCGGGGGACGCAGCGGCGTCCTAAGAACGTTACTCACGGCTGAGCTGCGACCACGTGACCAGCCACCCGCACTCCCGGCTTAAATATTCCCGTCCCCAGCTTTGTACGAGGCTCTCCCACGCACTCGCTAAGTTAATATGCGAGCCGCCGCCAAAAAAGAGGGAATTTGCGTTGCCGCCTTCCCAACTTCTGCCTCAAAGATATTTTTTTACCTTTTTTTTAATATTTCTCTCCGACACCTTTACTGTAGTCACGCGGGCGTATGCGTAAAATACGGCTAAAGGAGCAAGTGTTTGCCTTAAATGTTAGGTTTTAATACGCCAGATGCGCCTGGTAGTAGCTTAAAGGCTTCTTGGGTTTTCAGTTTAATGCAGAATCCTGCTTCACTCTTCTTTCCAATGCGTACGAAGAAAATGAGAGGAAAAGACGACGCATTAAAGAGGCAAGAGGTGAAGGGCGTAACATGCCATTAACTTCTTTCGAATTTTAACCCTGTGACGAAAGAGAACATGGAAGTTGTAATCAAAAGATGAAATGAAAGTGTATAAGACTAATATATAGGAGTGCCTCAAGGTAGGGTATTGGGACCATTGCGATTAGTTTTTGTGATGAATGGTTGTGTTGATGGTTTACTGTCAAAAGTTAGGTTGTTTGGAGACGACATAACGTTATAAGAACCACTGCGGGATGACGTGGACAGGATATCTGTCTAGCTAAGTCTATACAGGATGAAGATAAACGCAAAGACAAGGCAACTCATTAGGTACACAGATAAAAAACTAAAGAATGATTATAATTATTGGATGAGGAAGAAATTGCTAGACTTTAAATGTAAGTATCTTGGCATAACATTTGATAATAAACTTAACTGAACAGGACATACTAGGCAGAGGTTTCAATACCTTCGCTTATTGGAGAAAGTGACGAGGTAATGCACCAGAGAAGTTAGGGAATTGGTTTACAAAACATTTGTGAATATGCTTTGCTTGAATATTGTGGTATAGTTTGTGACCCATATTTTAAGTATCCAATACGGGTATTTGATGAGATGCAAAGAAATGTTACTAGATTTGTCTAAGGAAATTATTGCAGGTCACAATCAGTAACAGATATGATACAGGATATGGAATGGCGAATGGCATTAATTAAAAGATAGAGAGCGATGGTGATGTACAATACATTAGTTACTGATGAGATGTGGAAAGATATAGCTGGAAGACTTAAGAGAGGTGCATGGAAGAGAAGAGATGACCATTACGACAAGCTGGCACACGATTTCAGCCATAAGGGTGTATAGATTGGAATAAATTGCCATGGGAAGTAATTAATAATTTACCAAAAATACTTAAAGATTTTAAAATTAAAATTCGTAGAGGGTAAAATGAGTTGGCTATATGAAAGGGGGAAAATGGTTGTGTAGGGAAATTGACACTAAAGCGTCTGCTCCATAGAAATAGAATTAAAGTACTAAAAATAACATGTGTGTTCTTTCTTCACTACTAACAGGACTCACAAATTTACAATAGTCGTAGCTGTTACGTGGGGTATTGATTATCCAATTGATTGGCAAAAATATCTACTCGAAAAACAGAGGTACAAACTTAAAGACTCCACACTCTACAGATTTAAACAGCCTGGATTTCTTTGTTTTTTGCGGGGGGTGGCTGTTAAATGTGTTTTATGGAACCCCCTGTCGATTCTCAAATGGATATGATTGTAAGAATCAGCTGTGCTGCTGCTGACAAACAAGACAATCCACGCGTTTTCAGTCGTGTTCACCAATCCATCGTTCGATGATGTAACATTATCACAAACCCTACAACCATTTTCGTTATTATTATTCATATTATTATTATTATATCGTTTAGCCCACTAAGGAGCGCGTGGAACCATTAATTTGCATTGTCCTTATTCTTCTTGCTGTTCTTATTTTCCCAAAACTTCCTCATCCTTTCGCTGTGGGCTTGACGTCTCTCTTGTGTCCATGCATTTCTGAGTTTCAGATTTTTTGATGTAGGGCTCTTAGGGGCAAATTTATGTGAGGTGATCAATTGTCTATATTTACTGCGTGTGGATGTCAATGGGTCAAGGCTGGCTTCTGCGAGGTCCTTCCGGGTTTCTACAAACCAGCGTGCTTTATTTTGTCGCGGACCGTTGACGATGTGGAAAATTTTCTTGGTAAGTGAGTCATCCATTCGTGCAATATGTCCATAAAATTTCATGCGTCTTTTCTGTGCAAGTGAGATGAATCTTTCGGTCAGTGAATACAGTTCTTCTGAGCTTTTGCGCATCTAGATGCCATCTTGAATTTTGGGGCCGAATATTTTTCTCAGTATCTGTCTTTCTATTTTTTCTATTCCTTTGACATTTACCGTTAATGATGATGTTTCCGTCGCACACAGTGCTCCTGGAAGAACGACGGTGTGGTAGTGATGGAGTTTGGCTTTGGTGGAAAGCGATTTCTTATTGTACGTATTCCAAGTAATAGCATATGCTTTTTGCAGTTTTTCAGCGCGGTTCTTGTGGGCTTCTTTCTCAGTTCCAGTATTACCAATAATTTCTCCTAAGTACTTAAACTGTTTAACTTGTTTGATAGTGCCATATTTGGTCACGAGTGGCTTCAGGTTTGTGCTTTTGGAGTCCATATATTGCGTTTTCTCATAAGAGATTTGGAGGCCGGTTTTGATAGCTATCTCATGAAGCTTCTCTACAGCATGTTTGGCTTCCTGGACAGTTCGTGTAGTTACTGTTAGATCATCCGCAAAAGCAAGGCATTTTATGTTGATTCGTTTATCCTTTGTTCCCATATATATTCCAGATATTTCTTTTTTCCATATGCTAATGATCTTGTCTAGTATCAAGTTGAACAGGGGCGGTGATAACCAATCCCCTTGTCTTACACCAGTTTTAATTTCAAAAGATTCAGAGATTTCACCCATAAATTTCACTTTTGAAGTTGTATTTGTCAAAGTTTGTTGAATTAAAATAGTTGTTTTATTATCTACTCCATATTCATATTATTATTATTGTATTATTTTATTTTTTGGATTAATTATGGATATCCTAAATAATTACCGTATATAAATCTCTGTAACCTGTTGAAAAATTTCCTGGCTTCCAAAGACAGAAGTTTGTATTTTAATTGGGATGTCTTGAAGAATTGTATTGTAATATCTTTGACTCGCAATAGCTGAGTGAACGAGTGAGTGGGGTATGTTGCGCCGCTTAGATATTGTGCAGTAGCTAGGGGGCTCATGCCTTCCCCCCCCAAAAATATTTAGATCCACCCCCGACATCGTAATTTTTGAGATTCAGATAGTTTTTCAGCTCTACTGATCTTTTGAGGGTGGCATGACTGTAAAGCCTACCCTTACCCGACTAAAGCCCCCCCCCCCTCAAAATACGCTCAAGGCCCCCTCCCCTCCCACTGGATCCGCCACTGATAATGTGTCATGGCGAGAGTCTGTTTTTCTCTGTAGGGAAACTACAATAGTTTATAAAATGCGGTAATGTAATATGAGTGTGTAAAAAAAGTGATTGAAGAGTTCACTAAATTCAATGGTATCTGATTGGAACAGTGCATTTTCATTTTGACTTCGTAGTAATCAATACCTTCCGTTTGTTGGTGATTTACCTCGTAATTAAGTGGAATGATTACATTCGGCTTACCACTGCCAGGATAGTGGTAATAGCTAACACGGTGTAAAGCATGCGTCGAAAGTAATGTTCAAAATTTGTGACATCTCCTGTAACATTACGTAATGTGTTCCCCCCTGTATCCCATCATTTCTTGTTCTTCTGCTATTACAATCCCGGACATGAGTTCCATCGTAATTCTGAACCGCTTTGATGCTCTCCATATCAATTTATTGGACATCAGTCTTACAGTTTTGTCAGTTATAATATCCGAGGTCACCCCAGTAGCTGTATACTAGTGAATATTAAAACGAAGGACTTGCCAATGGGTGTCAAACCACTGTTCTGCTCTGCTTTCGACTAGAAACAAAATTTCTGCAGCATCTACGTGATATTTTCATCATGCAACATATTATATCAATACATGAAAACGGCGATTCGATAAGTTCTATTATAATATGTCGCTGATCGAATTATTATTAGTAAAACATCAAATTTCGAAGTTTACATGGCTGGCCTCTTCCGAGTTTATATTTTTCTGGTCTTCATGCGTTCATCTGACTGATAATCCATAAGTAATCTGGTGGCAGCGTGTGTCGGATTTAAGCGATACTGTTTAGCTGATATGTTAATGTTTTTCTCTAATTCATATACTGGATCAATGAGAATGAGTTTTGATCATAGAATGAAAACTCAATTTGTTTTGTTAGAGTTCTTTTTACCATTTTTTCTTATCATCTTAAGAAATTTTTCCCAAAGACGATTCAGTCAGAACAAAATATTCACCATGTCAAGAAGCTTACTGGATGATCGTTTCAAATGATTCTGATTGAAACTTAATTAATTTTTTCTTTGATCAAAAGGTTACTATAGTCCAGTCACCAGGTGGTTTTGCCTTTTACCAAATGATAATGATTAACACAGCTTCTGAATTGGTAAAACAGTTCAGTGAAATAAGATGACCAATGACACACTTTTCATCTAGCTGTATTTATTTCGACGAAATCCTTACAACAAAACACGAATAGTCATCAACTTCGTCCAAAGATACTAAAGCACATAAGAAACTCCATTGAATAAAAACTCTTAAAACGATTCCTGCAACTTCTCAAAAACTATTACCAGTACTTCTGCGGCTCGCGATTCTCGCGAGAAACATCCAGAGGACATAAAGCATACCGACAGACGTTTCTCAAGCGCTAACAATCCGTTGACATTAAAATTCATAAAAAACAATTACAATTTGTACAAAACCACTCACAATCATTTGAAAACACTATAAAATGGGAATTCAATCTATTCATACGCATTAAAACATAAAATGGTCAACATGAACCACTCCAAATAACTGAAAATCGCCCTTGAAACAACGTGGCTTATAAAATTTATAATTACAAGCTTTAAATTAGTATTTAATATATTATAATAGTTCTAATGATATCACACATCATTTACAGAGTATCCTTTTATAAAAGCAAATTAATTCGCATGAAAAAAATGTACAGATTAATTATCAAACAACTGCTACGTCTCTGTACTTAATTCCTAAGATTAAAATTGAGGGCTGTTATAACCGTGAAATGAAATTAGTTCACATGTCTTACGAAATATCACATGAAAATTACTGTCTCAATTTTTTTAAGATAATTTTTTGTCACGCCTAAAGCTACTAATGCTAAGTGCTTTCGTGAGTAGGTTCAATAATTTGAGTGCCACTGACTAATACCACTTACGATATTGCCTTAATGTATCAATACTAATTATGAACGTAGAGTAGGCGCAGTGGTTGGGGGGAAACGCTCCTGAGTAACATTGACTTGCGTCTTTTAAACTGTTTCGAAAATACTTAGAACAATCTCCTCAACAGCCTCATTTCCTAAACGTTTAATTGAATTTTGTGTTACCTTTGTGATATACGAATAGACAGCATACTAATATCATTCGAAACACGGGACCTTCAAGGTGACGTTGCTACCAGAAGACAAATTTATAAATGTTGTAACTAGTCAAAGCTTTTTATTCACGGTTTGCTCATTCGCATTTTAAGTATTCGCGAATAAAATAATTGTGACAACTTTCCGCATTCGCAGTTGAAAATTTCATTATTTGTGGAACCGAAATTAACGTTATTGTAATTTTAAGTATTGCATAGTTATTTATTTACTAGCTATGAAAACACAGTATCATACCCTTTGACCTACTGCTGCCTCAGTGCGTTTGAAACACTTGCTATTTGACGCCAGCTGACAAATGTATTATTGTCGCAATTTGACTCTTCCTCATAATATAGTGTTATTGAATGAATAGCACGTTCTTTTAAACTCTTGTTTTGTTCGCAATTAAAAAAGAAAAAGACGTTTTGCGACTTAAAGTAAAAATATAAAAGCTTGACCTTTTACGTCTTGGTGAGTTGTTTCTTTTAATATCAGTCAACCAACCGGACGACTAATCAACAAATAAGGAGACAATATAACGAATTCTGTGAGTTCAATCGCACTATCAGCAAAATCTGACCGTGTTCCAGCCACTGCAAAAATGAAAACAGTATTAACCATATGGACTGAAGATCGCAATCTTAAAAAAAGTGCTCTTAAGTGGTATTACAATTTGTGAGAAAGCTGAACGTCTTTGCGCAAATTTTAAAGAACTTCAAGAAAACGATCAGATACAGGATTTCAAGCATCAGTAGGTTGGTTTAGTATGTTCAAAGTGCGACAATCACTTCACAGAATCAAAATTGTTTCTTAAACTTGGAACAAATCCCACATAATCCTACACAAATTACCATTCCGTATTCACAGTTTCTGTATTCATGGCTCTTTTTTTTTTTTTTTTTTTTTTTTTTTTTTTTTTTTTTTTTTTTTTTTTTTTTTTTTTTTACGAAAGTATCTCCTACCAATAAAGAACTTTCATTTTTTACTTTTAGAACTTATAGGTCACATAGGGATCTGCATATTACTGATAATGAATTTGTAGAGGTGATTTTATTTTGATGCAGTCCATCATTCGTCTAGCTTAATCTGTTTCTTCAGTCAACCGAAATGATCAGAACAAATACTAGTATACATATTGTTCTTATTTTCTTAGTCATTACTTTGTAATTTTACTAAGAAACCCATTGAATTTATTGCCTTGTATTATCAAATTAGTGTAAATAAAACATAATTGGTTTATTGGAATATCTTCTAGCACAGCTCAGCTAATGTGTCGAATTTTTTTTAAAAAAACGAGTACGTTTTTCTTATTTGAAATTTACAGTTCTGTCTGGGATCGTCTGGATTGAATTTAAAACTTTGAGAGACAAAGTAAATTGTTACAAAGAACGTAGTTTGGTTCTAAGAGGCTCCATTGACAGAATTTCTGTCAGAAGGTGAAGCTCTGAAAAGGCAATACTATATTGTTGTTCGGAGGATCACTCGCCAAAGAATAGCTGCATCATATTAGTAATGGCTTTATCAGTCGCACACTGTGGGGCATTAAATCAGCTTTGGAAGTTGCTACAACAGTGCTGAGCCGAGGCTGGTTTCTGTTTCCCTACTTATGGATTTCATTGGAACAAGAGTTCACGGTTGCTTAGTAGTGACTGATGATGAACCACCATGGCAATAGGCTTTGTACGTTTAAGAATGATGAAGACTTCATACCAGTTGCTGAAATAATCAATAGGACGTGGTCACTATGGAACCGACATGGAATGATATGAACGACACCCAACACCGGCAGATCGTTTCAAAACAGTTGAATGCATGTGCGTGGTCTCAGCGACCGGTTCTGTCGACCGATTACAATCGACTTAAGTTGGTGATTGGTCAATTTCATGTCAGTTTTTTGCCGGTCCGGTCGCAACTTCTCCAATCATCTAACCACACGTTTCTTAGAATTCTTCGTATTATTATCTTATATACTATCAGTGTTAAATTCCTTCCCCATTTACTTTTTCGATTTACGAATTTTGATTTTAAATTCCTTCAACATTTTCGGTAAATTATTCTTCACTTCCCTTGGTAACTTATTCCACTCCCTGACATCCTTACCCACAAAAGAAATTTTTTTCCCACTCCTTTATGCATAAAATCGACTGCTAGCTTGTTCCCATGGTCATCTTTTTCCTTCCGTGCACTCTGTTAGTTCTCTGGGCAATATGCTTCCAAGCACCATCATCAAATACATCTTGTAACATTTCCCGCACTCTCATCACCCTCCTCCTGTGTTCTAATGACTCCCAATCCAGCTCCTTTATGATATAAGTTACTGAATAGGTACTGCGGTAGTTCCCACAAACAAATATAGCTGCTATCCTTTGCATACCCTTCGATAGTCAGTAATTTTTACCGTGCAAGCAACATAGAAGTGGAAAAATTAATTGCTGCGGTGCAGGAGAGAAGAAGTTTTCGTGAAATAAATGAAATGTGCATCTACTACTTTTTTTTGTAACTTGTATTTTTATCAATTTTGTCAGTCTCGTAACTTCAAAGTATAACGATTTTAATTTGGCACGATAAGCATAACTTAAAGTACAGCTGATGGACGAGAAAAATGCCAGCTGCAAGTTATTGTGGTCGCGTATGGTGACTTATGCACTACGCTATGTGTCTCAATTCACTCGGTTGGCTCTGACTGCTGGGACAAAACTATAAGCGCGTTTATTCGACTAACATCTGGCCAACCTGATTTGATCAATCCACCGGGTATGGCACTTAAATCGGGAAAAGTTAAATTTGTATTTTCCACCGTATGGCAATTCTGCTGTAGGCCATTTTTGGTGTTAGTGAAAGTCAGATGTTTCTAGTAAACAGTAATAACATCAAAATCGGCGAGCCGTTGCGGACAAGCACGGAGTACAATTAACGAGACGCGATCATGGAAAATCTGCGGACTGGACGTTCGGCAACCGAAACTGTTCAGTTGTTTGCGGTTCCTGAGATTGATTGTGTACGACACCGTTGCCAAATTAAATGCTTCTGAGATGTATGGTGAAGGAGTCTTTCGAGAGAACGCGAAAAACGGACTCTGGCAGTTGTGGAAAGCGCCAAGGTGTTGATCCAGAGACATATTTAAGGGAATTGGCGCCATTGTTGAGTGTCAGCGTCAGTGAGTAAACAATACTCAGGATAGCAGGAGGACCTCTGTTATAAGCCGTGTCCAGTCAAGATGGGACATATGCTCTTTCAGACAATCAGGATAAACTGAAATTCTTGATGCATACCCCTGCACAGCTCTTTGAAAAATTAAGAAGGCGGAAGAATATGATATTTTTCTGATGTTTATTGTTTTTAAAACTTTTGACGCGAAGATCTTCCAGAGGAATGATCGCTGGCTCACCCAAGACCGCGAAGTAGACCAGATTATAGTCACGAAAACAATTTTCGGTCAGTAATCACGTGGTAGGTGTTGTATGTTCTGCTATGGTGACGTCTTGAAACAACAACTATCAGGAATGAAGTTTATGTGTGTGTTCTGACAAATGTGGTGAAACAATGGATTGAAACTGTGGTCTTTTGGAGGCACACACGAGCCATTTAGTCCAAAGCTGGTTGTCAGATAACGTGCAAATCTTCTGGTCTAGAGCATTCAAGCCCCCCAATAGTCCGGCTTTGAACCCCCTTGTTTACTATGTTTGGACAGTAATTGAAAGAGTTACGGTCAATTTGAAACATCAAAATGTGACTTACACAACGTATTCGAAGCATTTACCTACATGTATTTTGATAGCCCTGTTTCGCACTTCACAGGGTGTGTGCCAGCGATTCAGGCCAAGATAAAAATGGTGTATGCAGCTAAGGGTAGTTATTTGGAATAGTTCCTCAACGGTCAGAAGTCACAAATTACATTCAAAAGAAGTTTTTGACAATTAGTATTTCGTTTAACAAACATTTTAAATTTGTCGAGACAAATACGGCGTACTTTATGTAAAATGACATTAATTTTAGATAACTGATAAGTAATTTTATAACAGAAGATAAATTATTATTAGAACTACTTATAATCAAATATTTATAAATACCTGCGAGAGAAACAATGCTTGTTCTAGCACTTTTCGCAAAGTGCCCTTGTTTTTGTGCACGCGCCACGCACAAACTAACAGAATTCAAGTAAATTACAGACAGTAATACCTGAAGTCATGAGTTAATATGCAGCATAATTTTTATTTCGGTAAATTACATAGTATGAGGCCAAAGACGTAATTTTGGAATTTTTGTTTGTCTGTGCGCGCATCAATCAAAAATTAATGAACATGGTTCAACGAAACAACACATATTGACAGTTTACTCTATCGGTTAACTTGTAAGATACATTTTATACCGATTAGTTACATAGTTGTCCATAACAGAGAGATTAAAACAGAAAGTTACAGAATTTCTGTTTGTCTTTTCACGCATCATGCAAAAACTAAAGAATGGATTTACAAGGAACTTACACACTGTAATAGCCTATTTTGTGGATTGAAATGTATGATACATTTACTTCCGGAGAGTTCCGTAGTTTCAGAGGAAATAGGTTTTTAGGTTTTAATGGAATGTCGCACATTGGTAGTCCGAATATCTTATATAAGCACAAATAAGTTCCCACAGTAATCAACAGAAAAGATACACAAGCAAAGAAAAAAGTTGATGTTTCTACCTTTATATTAGCGCGTCGAGGTCTCCTACATTCACATTAATAGAAATACTTCTCCTACTTGCGTGTCATCCAAAGTCACATAATCTTCGGAAGTAACGGGTATTTCAGGGGGAGGCAGAAACAAATGACGATCACAAACTCGTTTGAAATATTTACGTACTTCCTAAATTCGTAACGAAAAGACGAGATCTAAGAAAGAGATGAAAAGAAGGGTGCTTCACTGCATTTTAATACCTAAACAACATTTCATTGATAACTTATCAATGAATTAATAGCATATTTCTCAGGTAATGTGTAGATTTATTGGGAAAATTCTTTGCAGTGTTTATGTAAAGAGGCGTTTAATATTTTAGAACCGAACGGTTGAGTGAACAACTTGTAGGAACAACTGGTAGTGGTCTCATCAGCACTGTTTGTGGTGAATGTTCTGATCAGGTTTTGAAAATAACGGTTGCTGACCCTGTGGAAAGAGAAGAGTAGACTTAAGACTATTACAAAAATTTATTTGGCTCATTTAAGTAGTTTGAGAATACTTTCTGTTCTTTTGGTGTTTTGAGTTTCAGGAATCTTTATAGAGTACGGCTGTCGACGAGAATACAATTAACTTAATGGTTACACCACATTCTGTAATACAGTATAAATAGTGATAGTTGCCACAGATTTTGAATTAATGTTTAACAAAACAAACGCCAAATTCAACATGGCCTCTACTGTTGTGTTAACATGCTATCGCACTTTCAGATTTTTAAATACTTGTTTGCAAAAATTTATTGCTAGCATAGGCATTCAATTTGAAATCAAGACTCTTCTTCGTTATTAAATTTCTTGCAACCTGTACCTTTTTTGAGGGATTTAAACATTTTTAACAGTCGCAAATCTGGACTAGAAACTTTCCAAAAGTTTCTGGGATATTTGAGATCTTGCAGATTTTGCATTCAGTATCCTCTCGACTCACCTTGGAGTGACTACGGGTAAATCAACTTCTTTTCGATGACTATCTGTAGACTTCCATAACTTACACCGGTTGCTGCACTAGTTTCAGTTTGTTGTGAGACATTTTACAGTCTGAAACTATGAGTACTTACCACCCAGTGAAATAGGATTCAGAAGTTTGCAAGACAGGAAAATGAGCAGTTAAGACAGTAGCCTATTTTTTTTTTTTATAGGAATGAGTAACTTTGTATTTACTTTTAGGCCGTCAGGAAAACTACTAAATATGTATTTCAAACATCTTTGGCATCGTCTAAATAAATTATTGGAAACTGCTGTTCCATTAACTTTAAACTACGAATATTTACATAGAATTTCTGTTGAAAGGAAAAATTAGTCTCTTAAATGCGCATTTTCTTGTCTCCAGATCAGTAAATTCTGAAAACTTTAAAAGCAAGTGTCCCTAGAGGATCTTTACAGAGAAGGCAATCCTTGGAGCCGGTGAGTTTAATTACCCATCTCACCACTGGGACACGCAAAAACCAACACAGTTACCCTTTGAAGCTGTTTGAGGAAATTTCGTTGCATTCAATAAAATGTGTAACGTAGACAGATCGTACATCCAGCACAATGATATTCTGTATTACTTTATCTTTGCTCGTGGAAGCTCCTGAAATATTCTGTTTTTATTGTAAGTAGTTTACCTTATTTTTGGCATCACATTCCAATATTCCAGTTAAAATCGGTTATTGTTTGTAATAGTAGGAGAGCGAGGCTGCATTATCAGCAAGTATTTTGATGATTAAGTTAGTTTCTTCACAGATAAGAACTTCGTAGCATTATATTCATGAGAAGCACAGATAATACTATTGGTATCAGAGGAAAACGCTTATATATGTGTTCTTAGTTAAGATAAAAGTTCTGGTTTAATCATTATTAGTATATATTGAAGATGGGAGGAGGCCGTTTTCGCCTCCTACCTATCATTCGGGAGGACGAGGGTCAAACCTCGTTCGGCCATCCTGGTTGAGGTTTTCCGTGGTTTTCCTCAACCACTCAAGGCGAATGCTGGGATGGTTCCCTACAAGGCCACGGCCGACCTTCCATCCCCCTTCCCTCCCCGTAGTTGTAGTAGGCTGAAAAGAGTCTCGGTGACTCTCCACATTCAGCTGGGAGGAATGAAATGTAAAAAAAAAAAAAGATTTTGATAAGGCGTGTTCTGACATAAGACGGTTCTTTTGTGTCAGTTGTATGAATGATTTTTTTTTTGTGGTTCTGGTTTTACGCCTCGAGGCCATCAGAGGCGGGAAAGGATACGGGATAAGAAACGGGAAGGAATTCGACTGGAGTGATTTGGGGAAACCTAGTTGGATTCATTATTGAGATTAGTTACTAAATTACTGCATGATGTACAGTACTTATAATCAGGGAACTGCATAAAAATTGTGAATGTTGTAATGTTGTATGTGCGTGTAAGACCTTGCTGTTTGCAAACATTAATCATATGATTTGTTGAATAGAGAGTGCATTGTTAAACAATTTTGATTTTAAGTGTATGTACCTGTCATTTTATGCAACCGTTGATAAAAAGTTTTGAATGATGAATACGTTACTTAAAATATTGTAGGGGAAAATGTATTTATTTTGCGATTTATGTTTCTTTTTGGAACCTTTTGAACGTTCTTCACGTGTGTTAAATGGTCATTTTTAAAACAACTGAAATTGCAAATGTGTTTGATTTGCCATGAATTTCTTTGGCCTATTCAAAAGAATTTTTATGTCTGAATAATACTCAATTACCTAAGAGCTAGAACGTTTCAAACACTTTCATCATACGCACTAACCATATTCATTTTCTTTATTAATGAAAATGTTAAAAAGTTGTTTCGTCATTGAAAATAGCTATTTACTGTTAAATTTGGCTTACAAAATAGTGGTTCAGCCTTTCAAATGCTTATTTAGCTTCTGGGTTCAAGATCTTGTACTTCTAGGATGCCTGTGAGACTATTTGTAAAATGTAGGAAAATTAAACTTTTGCTCCTGACTGACCTGTTTGAGAGAATTCTGACTGTTAATTGAGGTTCGTTTATATCCAACTGCATTGTGAGGTTAGCTGACGGGTGAGACCTTTTCTTTCTTGCGTATCTGTTTCCAATGAAATGCCTCGCAAATGTTTTGACAATTCTTACTACGTATTTGATAAAGGGGTCTACTACACAAGTAGTACAAGCAGCCTATTTTCATTAATTCGGTGTCAAGATGGTAGATTTATTGGTACCCAGATCCGTAAATTGGCCATAGATTAAAACTTCATAAAGACACTCAACAGTAACGAGAAGACATTTTGCGAGGTTTTTGAACAGGTTGTTAAGGAAATTTTTGTTGAAAAAAATATCAGTCGAAAAAAAATACCATAATTTAAGAAGCAATAAGTGTTTGAATATTGATGATTTACCAGGGCTAATGGAACGTGTCAACAGGAAACGTCGTGAAGCGTGAACAAACCATCATAAGTGACACACAACAAGAGATAAGACTTGATATCAATGAATAATGTTTTTTATTTTTTTATTTTTACTGACATTTGTTAACGCTGCAGAAGTAAAAATATTTCTTTTTTAGTATCCAAAATATAGTAACCGCATATTACCGTTTGTGCTACAATATTTAAGATGTTAAACTGGAATTAAATAGTTATTACAACGCTCATATAATCTTTCCTTGCCGTATAAATATCATAATTTGTTAACTTCAGTCAAGAAATACATTATTCTTTTTGTTGTTATTGTTGTTCAAAAGTGTTATCTGTGTATTCATCTCCAGAAATGCGTCTCAGAATATTAATATCTTCTAGTTAAAAATTCGATATATTCTAAATCTACATCCATATTCTGCAATTCACAAACATTGTGGGTGGCAGAGGGAGAATATTGCTGATTCTTTGGAAAATGTAGCCTCTTTTAGTGTTTCCATCACAAATTTGTAAGATAGATAGAGAAACATCTTGATTAAAAACTATGCCTATGTGAAATTTCTTCAATACAATTGACACACATCTCGTTTGGTGGACAAGAAATGCCTAAAAATGTTAGAATTGCTAGTGTTTTGTCATCTGCATATAAATGTTTTGCCATATTGAAAATTCACTTAGCACCAAGACGGACGTTTTGCATATCTCTCTTGGTCCTTGTGGTGTTACATATCTCGTGTCCTGAGCCTATATTTTGCTTGTCACTTGCAGAGAGTTGCTGCGTGCAGCTCGTTGCATTGTGACTGGTTTCCTGCCAGCGGCACGACATCTTTTATGAGTGCAGTCTTACGGTGTGTCGGAAGCAAGAAGAGTATTTACATAAACACATGCTAATTGACAGCGGTTGGCGACAGTGGCGCCGCTTCTGTTAGTAACGGCCGTATTATGCGGCTCCCGGCCAGCCTTTGCCCTGGCGTGCTGAAGGAACTCGTCGATATTCAAATGAATGTTGCGATAGTCGTGAAAAACGCCACGCAGCTACTTACCGCCTTCGTTAAAGCAGTACGAATAGCGAAAGGAAATTTCTTTCCTTCCTCGTCTTCTTTTCAGTAAGTGTAATCAAAATATTACTTCAGCGTTTTTCTGAGACTCTTCTCTCGTCGTCGTTGGAGTGAATGAGTTTTTCCCCCCGAAGCTAAAAGCCAGCTGTTAAATAAATTCTTTCAGAGTGAAAAGAAACTTAGGTCGTTTTCTGGTCTATCAGTTTTTACTTAAAAGCGTCAAGTGAAAGACAGGCGTAAGGTTTCAAAAGGAAGCAATACGATAGAAGATCAATGGTTTAAAAGAATAAGAGTTGTTGAAATTATTGACCCTTTGTTCATGTAACATTACTGCACTGAGCGTGGTGGGTAAACGGTTAACGTTCTGCCCTCGTATTCGGGAGGACGCGGGTTCGAATCCCCGTCCGGGCATCCAGATTTGGGTTTTCCATGGTTGACCCAAATCACTCCAGGTGAATACCGGGATGCTTCCTTCAAAAAGGCCATGACCGAATTCCTTCCCATTCCTTGCCTCAATCCCATCCCGTCTCTAATGACCTTACCCGTCGACAAGGCGTAAAATAAATAAATAAGTAATAATAATAATAAAAAGATTTCTGCAGTAGGAAGAAAAGAAAGTAAAAATTGCTGGTAAACTTCAAAACGTGTTTGCTTTGAAGAACAATTAATCAATTCGATACAATAGAGTATTAGAAAAGGTATAACGCTTTGTCCTGGTAGTATACAGTTATTTTAATGCACGTAAAGCCGAAAAGTATTTATTATTAACTCGTCAAAAACAATTAATGTTGTAATTTTCGACAATTGGATATATTTAAGCTAAAATAAACGTTTTTACTTTTGAATATAATATCATACAAGTGTGGAGCGTCAACGAAATCTTTGCGTGTATAACGAAATGCAGGACATCAGGAGTTGACGTTGAAACTATTGTCGGTTCTACTTCAGACGAAACTGAATTTTCCGCTAGATGTGTTTGCTGTACTTTTAAAAGTGGCTTCCCACGGCCTGTGCAATTGCCGGTTGCGCCGGTCTAGCTATGAACAGCGGGCCGTGGGAAGGGACCCGCCTCTACTGGCAGGGATTGCACGCCTCTGTCCGTCGCCCAGTTGGTAAACATCAAACGCCCGGGTAGTTGAAACGACACTAGGCAACGTGGCTGCGAGGCGGCGAGGGCTAGCCTGTGGTGCCTGCTGATCCGTACGATTTGGCTGCATGGTGCGGCCTACAAAACAACAGGCCGTGGGAAGCCACCATAACAGGGGTCACTCAAGTTCAGTTATTTATATCCCCACTCCGCTGCCCTCACCATTACATACGAAGGGGAAATTTGCATCTCGCCTACTTGGTCACAGCGTTCAGCTCGGAGAGGTAGGAGGGAGGGAATATTGAAATGAGGAGCCGTCAGTGGAGAGGGAACAGACTATAGTTTCAAGCAACCCCTTGTAAATGCAGAGCTGCTCAAGACCGAGCAGGCAGTTCCAGAAGTGTACACAACGCGGATGCAGACTCCCTCTGCAATTAAGTTGTTTTGAATGCTGGATGGAAACTGTGTCAGTATTGTTTGCAGCTTAACGTTTTTCGATTTTTAAAAGCCTACAGAAGCGTCCCCTCAATGTGTGCTGCCGTCTTCAACAGGTGTTGAGATTGTTTAAAGATTAGTATATAGGCGGGCCTTACTGAGTAGAGATCAAAGTATAGTGAAACATACTTTTAAACTTACAACGTTTCTTATAAAGGTCAGTCCGAACCGGAAAATATGTTTCACAGAAAAAAGTTTTACACAGGTGGCCAGTGTGAATAATGAGAGGGAGATAAGTAATTGTGTCCTGCCAGAAGTCATCAGGATTTGTTAGACTTGACCTACGGGAGTAACGTTTGTGTTGGTATCTGTCTGAGAAACATGGATCTTTCTGTGTTGTGTATGAAAAGTTTACCTATTTTTGTTTTGTGAAATGTTTATTTAGTTTATAAAGCGGAGATTGGAGACTGTCCCAGCACACGCATAGATGATTGTGGGAGACCGCATGAAAACCGCTTTGAGGACGGCCGGTTATGCACAATCCAGTGTGCAGCGCCTCAGGGGACGTCCATTAATTACGTGCGGTGTTAGTGTTTTTCCTTGAAAAGATCCGGTGGGACACCCCCCCCCCTCTAAAGAGGAAGAATGACCTTCTAATTTTGAAATTTTTATTTTTCCCCCGCAGCTCTTTGAAGTGCGGAAGTCTGAAATAAAAAGTTGATGCGAGGTTTTTTCGTCCTCCCCCCACTTAAATTAGATTTGGTGAGATTTTACCGTATCCCCCCTCTATTTGGAGCTCACGTAATTAATGGACACCCCCGTTAGTTCAATGACCAGCACTGGGAAGTTATTGACGTAATGTTATTTAATTTCTCAGAACTGCATTTATCAACCAGTATATAACAACAAGCTCTGCAGCAGAAAATAAATAATACAACCTAAAGCACGCATCAATTATTTATAATTTCTTTCATAAACCAAATAAATTAACACGATTTCCATTAAATGTCTTACTCCATGAACATAAACTTTAAAACTGCGTCGAATTACATATTGGAGAGATTTAAATATAAAGTTATCGTTTTGTATGAGAGTGGGTTTATTATCAGAGAATGAGGTGATGCAATTCCAAATAAGACGGAAAATTGTTTGACTTTAGTAAACTACCACATCCATATAAAGTCCAAGAAAAAGGATTATTTTTTGGGAGTACTGCAGGAAGTGTAATATTTACAGTAAACATTGCCCAACGCTTCACGCCCCTGCTCGTATCCCTTTTTTATTCGTACTTTTTATCTTTAACTTTATCTCTTTATGGCCCGTTTATTCCTTTGTGTGCTTCATTAGTGTTAATCGGACTTCGTACTCTAAAGACTGCTTCTTAGAGACATAACAATCCTTAATACGGGGTTACGACTGGGAAGAACTATTATTAAATAGTTTATTAAAATAAATTTCACATTTATTACTATGTAAAACATGGGCACATCAGTTAACTGACAGAATCTTCACAAATTTACTAGTCTTTACTTCCAATTAGATTAAACTACTTTGTCCTGGTATCAACATTAAGAATCGTTTTTACACACTCACATTAATTTTTACATTGCACATATATGAGAGAATAGTTTAAACACAAGAGAGAAATAGTACAAATTATCTTACTTGAAGCATGGCAAGGTTGCCATCATGGTGCAGCTTCGCCATTGACCAACTGGACTGATCAAACTAACTGGTCCACACTGGTCCATACCCAGACTGTTCTCACGTGTGTTTAGTATTGAATGGAATTTTAAGCAATCCGTCTAACGGGATTTCTAAGCCAACACCTATGATCTCGTTTCTCACGACGGAGCTAGCACTCTCGACAAACAAATCTGAGGAGGTTTCGAGGTCATTAGAGGCGGGAAAGAATGGGACAACGAATGGCCTTTTGAAGGTACCATCCCGGAATTCACATCGAGTGATCTGGTGAAACTGTGGAAAACGAAATCTGGATTGCCGGACGTGGATTAGAACCCACGTCCTCACGAATGCGAGGCCAGAGCATTGCTACTCACCCACCACGCTGGGAGAATGTTTCACAAACCGGAAACAAGATTTCAGACAATTTGATTGAAATCTGGTTTAATTCTGTACGCTGGGGAGTTACAAGGTCCGCTTGGTGGGGGTGAGTGGGCGGTTGCGTGCCGGCCGCTCGAATTTGCGACCGGCCGCCCGCCATTAGCGGCGCTCGGCAGATATTGCGGAGTCGTCCCAACGGAAGGCACCGCTCTTCCCGCTAATGACGTAGCCCGGCACGGCACTGTAGCACGAGCTACACACACTGTCACGATACTCCAAATTAAAAACCAGCCTTACAGTGCTCTGCGAGACTACGGCCCACTAAACGTTATGACCACTTTTTAAGATGGAACGATTTACCGCATGGGGGGAGGGGGGAGGGCTGCGGTCCCAGTGGATGCATACTCTGACGACTTACTACTCTTGCGGAAATGCCGGGCGCACTTTCGGAGTAGATGTGGTCACAGTGAATCGGAGTTACTTGTTCATTTCAGTTAGAAAATGGACGTCGACGTCGAGGTCATTAGAGGCGGGAAGGCCTTTTGAAGGAAGCATTCTGGGATTCGCCTGAAGTGATTTGGGGAAATCATGGAAAACCTAAATCTGGATACCCGGAAGAGAATTCGGACGCACGTCCTCTCGAATGCGACGCTCGAGCGTTACCGCTTATCAGTGTTCTCGTTAGAAAACAAAAAAGCTTGTTGGATTAGTGATATTAATTCTACTAGGGAAACTAAATGAAATTAAAATGACTTTTTCCTGATCTAATCACAGACGGTCAAAAATTCTTAGTCTGCCTCAGAATGCGTCCAGAAACGTTCTTCTATATTTTACACAGAATCTGTTAAAATTGAGTAAGAGAATAATTCTCGCAAATACATTCAATCTAGTTTCATTGAGGTAAATCAACCAACATTTTTAATACTTAATCTGGTGTGGATCGCTGAAAGCTTAAAAATTAATATATATTGAGTAGAGAGCTTATTCAATATAAAGTAATAACTTACGTCACAATAAGTGACAATTACAGGATATTATTGTTTTGATAAAATCAACCTTTAGTTAATTTAATTAAATTTTAATTACATTTATTTACGTTAACAATTGGTGAATTACTGAACAGTACATAAAAATTTAAAAAAAAATTACTCAAAATGTCATTTCAGGGCTGTGGTAGTCTTTTCAAGTCTAATCCCAAAAAAAATTTCTATCACAATATAAAGAAATCTAGAATTCGGCCATGGAATTTTAAAGGAAGCATCTCGACATTTGCCTGGAGTGATTTAGGGAAACCATGGAAAATCCAAATCTGGATGCCCGGTAGGGGATTCGAACCGGCGTCTTCCCAAATGCGAGGCCAGAACATCAACTGCTCACCCACCACGCTCAGTTCCTCATTCTGGTAGTGCGTAGACGCACGACTATGTAGTACGACTCAAACTCTCTGCTATGGCCGCAGTAACCAGTAATCACGATAATAAACTCTTCTGAGTACGGCTCTACTGCGACCGCAGCATAACTCAGGAGGTAGAACGTCTGACTGCGACCTGGACAGCCTCCCAGGCCACTCAGCCTGTTATCCAGTAAGTACCGTGGAGGAAACTCCGCGTGAAGGTAAAGTATATACGAAGCGTGGCGTTGACCCAGTCACATTCCCGTTACTGCTGACAAGCTCAAACACCTACGGGAAACACAGGAGCTTTAGGAGCCCCGTAACCTTTTCCGTTTTCTAACATTTTACCGAACCTCCTTGCTGGGTGGTGGCGCTCGGGTATGGCGTTCGGGAGGACGCAGGTTTGAATCCCAGCCCGAACATCCAGTTTTCCATGGCTTCCCGAAAATATTTCATGTGAATACTTCCTGCAAAAGGCGATGGCAAAAAGCTTTCCGTGCTTTTCCACTATTCCTTTCTCGTCTCAAATGACGTCTGTGTCGACGATGCGTAAATCCCTAAACAAAACAGAAAAAAGGAAAATGGATCGATTAACTTTCGCGACAATAACTACAAAGTCGGATCGCTGAGCTCCGACAGACTTTGTACGAGAAGATTCAAAGTGGCGGAAAATAATGTCTTTTAATTTTAAATTTTGTATTTCGCAACAAGTGTATCTAAAGAAATACTAACCATAATTGATACTTCGAATTAAAATACATGATTTTAATAATTCAACTTGTATGCAGATAAAGCTATCATACAACTAAAATAACAATTGTTCGAGGGGATAAATCAGTATTTTGCTATTTGCTGATGGCGATCTGCTGTTAGCAGAACAGAGTATATTTATAAATTACTGAACGGTTTCAATAAAATTTTGGCAGAGGAATCTGGACGAAATATAAACAAAAGAAAGATGAAAGTCGTGAAGTGTAACACAAATGGCAGAAAAACAGTAGAGTTCGTAGATTAAATGTAAAAATAGTGTCAGATACAACAGAAGAAGCAAAATAATTCATTTATTTATGAACTAAAATTGCAGCTGATATTCGAAGCAAGAGCGAGGTCAGAAGCAGAGCAGCGGTTTCGAAAAGAATCTTGTTAAAAATGAGAAATCTTTTAGTTTCAAACATTTATATACTTTTAGAGTATTGCAGTTTGTTAAAGTGAAGTTTGCCCTTGAGTAATAACGGGTAGATGAAATATAGAAACCTAGGATGCTGATTATTAACTTGATAGATAAGGCACGAAATGGACGTGTTTTAGAAATGATTGAAGACGGAAAGACAAGATGGTTTACCTCATTTTAAGATAAGCCATATTGATTAATTTTCTGGTTGAGGAGGTAGTAGAGGGAATAAATTGTAAAGGATGACAATGATTGGAAAATATTGTTCTGGTAGTCTAACCCGCACATTTTAATCAGTTAACGATGAACATAAAAAAATGCATAGTATTTTTCAACGAGGAATTAGGTATAGAAGGTGAAAATATTGAGTTTGTATTACATAGAATCTCACGCGGGTGGAATGTCTGAACCGCTCGAACACGTTTCGCGCAGGTAGAGGCAATATGGGCAGCTAAGGTCCTTAACTATAGAGTTGTTTAACTCGGCTCCCAGGAGGAGTATGTAATAGCGTGGCAAATTACGGAATTCATATTCGGGGTTACACACAGAACAGTGTTGGCGACTTTGAAAAAAAGTGTGGATAAGGGATAAGTACAGATGTTACTGTTAACAAACTTAATATTTTTATAACTTTGTTTTATTTATAGAAATCCGCAACACCGAGCCGAAGACAAGAATTAATTCTGAATCGCTGTCGCTGCGCAAACACTCCTCAGGCTAGAATATGAGTGAGTTAAAAATGAAAGATACGCAAGAAATTAAATACTGAAAAAATTGAATGGAACTGTGATCTCTTTAAAGCAAATAGGAGCAAAAGCTCTTGAGTAAAGTGTGGTAAAGCTACTAAGAATCACTGTACATTGTAATCGATGGCTGTGTTAATGGCTTACAGTCAGAAGTTAGCTTTTTTGTGGGTGTAGACAACATAATGTTATATGACAGTATCAAAATGGGAGAAGACTATGAACAGCTACAGGGTGACCCGAACATGATATCTAGCTGCATAGGTCAACGTGGGATGGAGATAAATGTAAAAAAGAGTCAGCTTGTCATATTCACAGATAAAAAACTAAATGTTGATTACGATTGTAGGGTGGCGAAAGAAAACTCTAATACGCAGGAGACATTGGTCAGGTGGTAGGAAAAAATTTTAAAATCCTTCAGTCAATGGAGAGAATGATGAGGAACTGTAATAGAGAAGTGAGGGATCATACTACTGTTTCAATATGTTTGTATAGTATGAGACCTATATTTTGGGTATCAAATACAGGAATTGGAGAAGGTGCACAAGAAAGGGCTGCTAGATTTGCCTCTGGAAATAACTAATATGATATAGGAGCTGGAATGGGATTCATTGGAATACAGGAGGAGAGTGTTTGGAATACACAAGGCGTATATTGTTGAATAGGCTTGGAAAGACGTTGGTGGAAGAATAAAGAGTGTTTCATGGAAGTGGAAAGGTGACCGTGACCACAAGCTGACATTCGATTTCAGGCATAAGGGAGTGGGAAAACTTTCTTTCGTAGATAAGGGAGACAGGGAGTGGAATAAATTTACAAGGGAAATTTTAAGTAATTTACCAAAAACGCTGAAAGAATTTAAATTAATATTCTTATGGGACAAAAGTAGGCAAGTACAAAAGAGTGAAATAAATGGGCGTGCAGGGTAATTTTCACTGTAGCGTCCGCTCAATCGCAATTTAATTCAAACCAGATTGGAGACTAAGTGTCGGAGGTCAGCAGAGTCGGTATAGGCCAGAAGAGAGGAAGAGGATGCTATATACAGTACTTTACAGAGGTTTATCACGGCGTACAGAAAAATAACTCTTCACCAAATAGATTCGTAACAAGGTGATTACGTGAATCTTGATTTAGCGACTTGTGTCTGTCACCACAACAACAATTTAATTGTGCCTAGTCGCAATGGCATCCAATTATTGGCTTTGCACTGATGGGCTTACCGTGTATTCAACATCTTCAGGACTACTCTGCAGCATCATACATAACCTTGGTAAAGTTACAACGGCCAAAAACTTTTCATTACCACGTCTGGTTTTCCTTCGTCTCTCTAACCCACAGTGGGCCTTCTGAGTAACTTCAGAGAGAGATAAAATAACTATGCTTGGTGTTTACTATTGAAAAGTCCAACATCAGTGTGTACGACATTTATTCCTCCGTATTGTGGAAACGTTTGTTTCGTGTTAATATTGTTACAAGTCACTTATATCTTGCTAAAAGGTAATTATAATTTGTTTGTCGTTATGTAGGTTGTTTATACAAGGCTGGTTCAAAAAGTAGTGAGCCAAGGACTAGGAACAGAAACCAGTACTTGTATTTACGAAGTATTGGTCCTGGCTGTTGAGGCACTTGTCCCGCTGCAACACAAGGCGGTGAATGACTGTCTCGTAAAATTCTTGGCTGCGATGTGAACCAGGTCCGCACGTATTGCTTGACGTTGTCGTCCGAGGTGAATCGTTTGTCCCTCAGAAGACGGGGCTGGAGGAAGTCTATCAGAAGGGTTGAATAAGAACGTCAGCATAACTTTTCCTGCACTTGTGTGGATGGCCTTGGATTTCGTTGGTGGTGGTGATCCTCGATGCTTCCACTGGAGACTTTGTCGTTTCGATTCTGGTTCGAAGTGATGACACCAAGACTCATCTCCAGCCACCACTCGTACCAGGAACTCATTCCCTTCTATGGAATAGCGCTGCGGATGATCAAGACAGTGGGCCATTCGACATGCTTCCTGTTGTGGTTGAAGATTGTGAGGCACCAATTGGGCATACACTTTGCGCCATTTCAGTCTTTCCGTCATAATGGTGTGAACAATTCCGACGCTCTATCCGACCTCGGCGGCTACTGCTTTCACTGTAACTCGGTGGTCCTGGGTAACGAGTACATCAACCAGTTGGACGATGTCGTTGGTAATGCGGTGTGGTATTCCAAACCATACATCATCGGCTAACGACACCTGTCCTTCCCTGAAGCGCTTCTGCCACACCTTGACCCTTGCAAGGGACATACAGTGTTCACCGCACACTTGTGACATTCTTCGATAAATGTCCGTTCCTCTTACTCCTTCCGCTGTCAGAAAACGAACAACACCTCTTTGCTTTTCTTTTGACGCTACCATTTCACTGATTACAACACGAATGAACATTGGACGACTGACGAATGCTTCCGCTAGCTTTGTAGTCACGTGACTCTCGCTTGTGACCCTCTTGCGACGGGCATGTGAGCTTCTGCGCTCTTGTCGGAAACCCTCTTTGTTACTGACGCAATGATATTACCATTTGTCACCGGTTTGCACTTTACAGACTCCGGCTCGTTTCTTTTTGAACGTTCCTTATATAAAACTCTGGTCATTTGTTTAATTCTTATGGATTTCTTGTCGTTTGCGAATAACTTGATTGTTTATGAAAATAACTTAATTAATGTGTAAAATGAATGTTAATCCACCTAAAGCAATCAATAAATCAATATTAAACATTATTATTCATGCGAGCTAATTACTCAATTAGTGTGGATTTTTTAACCAGACAGTCTCCTACGAATTTCATAGATTAATAGCGTTTCTACAACAATCGGGATAACACCGTGTTTTTGACAAGACAGGCCCCGTCTCATCTATAATACATGTCAGCTAAAGGCTCAATTGCATTTTAATTAAACGTAAATAATATCTTACTACCGCCAAAAATGAGAGGTTGTTATGCCTAGAAATGAAAAATCACGGTTGTGATCGTAATACCACTTAATTTACACAGTTCCTTGAATCAATTATTAAGTGCTCTTGCTACATTCAATAAAGTTTCTAATACCTTTCACAACATATTATAGCTTCCATACAATGAAGCACAAACTCACGCCATTTGACATTATCCGATCGCGCGTAGAACACCCAATGTTTGCTTGCTCAGCCAAAGATTCTACAATGGCAGCAAACGATAATGATCTTACGCTACCCACGGACTACATAATCTACAGGTCGTGGGAACCCTATAAAATAGAAATTATTTTACAAATATTAATACAGTATTTACAACTCTTATACTCAATCAAATAATAATAATAATAATTGGAGGCTTGTGAGAATGTCATGATCAATAATTTAAATACTAAAGTAATGAGCTCACCAAGTGGAGGAAACATTACAACATGAAGCGGATAATTCTGGAAATATGTTGCGGTGAATATGTTGGAATAAAGAGATGAGCTTATGAGAGGAAGAGATCGAGGATTCCATCAAACCAGTCGAGAGAATTATGACAGGATAAAAAAAGTAAGGACCGCACTTAAACATTTTCATAAATTTGGGATGTTTTTCGATTAAACATGTCCCCACCTGGAGTTGAAGAATTACGTAATAGAGATCTGCTTCCAACAAAGTGACAACATTGTCTTCACATTATTCTATATATATATTTTTTTTTTATTTGAGACGAAATATCTGCGAGTAAAATGGAAGAAAAATAATTCATTTTATTTTTGCGAAAGTTTGTTTTGATGTTCTGTTTTCAGTATTATACTGCAACGAAATAACTGAATAACAATGGAAAATCTCTGTATATTTGGCCATGTCGAACGCGTGATGACCAATCAGTTTATAAGGATTACCTCCTCGGAAGGCGAGAAAAATGTTTACATGCGCTGTTTTATGAACAGGAATTTCAAGGAAAATTCAGGTACTGATAAAATTCGTATGTGGATCGATAGTACATTGGAGAAAAAAACTAAACGTACGGTATGTGAAAAACACTAAGATTTACGTACTGAAGGCATGAAATCTAAATATCTGAAACATGAGTTAATAGAAATCTAAGCTGTGTAGGTCACAGTGTGGAGATTGTGAGAAAGTGTTGGCGCTATTGGAAAAGATACTGAGAAGATGTACCATTGAAATAGAGACCTGGGTTACGAAACTTTTGACAGGCTATTATGGGATGGTATGGGACCAACATTACGAGTATCAAATTCTAGAGGGGCAGCAAAGAAATTATCGTTGGATACATTCGAGCACTAAAATGATAAGGGAGATGGGGTGGGAGTTAATGGACGACAGAAGGTGGGTGCAGAGATATTGATGGGCGTATATAAGGCATATACTGGCAGTGAGGCCTGATTGAATTTAGGGGATAGATTTCCGAAAAACATGTGGAACGACGAGAGGACTATGACCATATGTATGGAATTGATTGCAGATATATGCGTATTATCTTGCAGATATTGAGGTCAAGATCTAGAGAGATGATGAATAATGTTACTCAGACTATAAAGGACTGAAAGTAAACACGCGCTTTAATCATAACTAGCTTTATAGATAACCAATTTCTGAAGGAGAACGTTTTGGCGTAAAACTGTACTGGGTTAAATGGAGAACCTTCAACTATATAATAGCAGGAGTGGCTCCAGTAAAAGATAACGTTTGTAAATGGAGTCTGACAACTGATGATAGATATGAATCATCTCTGTACTTGCACGCAAGTAATAGGACAATAAGAGAGCGGGCCCAACCGTGAGAAAATCTGTCACATTATTTCTACTTCATTAAACATTGTAATTGATACCCCCTCTCCTCCTGGGACCTCACTTTTATCCGTAAGTGTCCATTGGGCCCTCACTCATTTCCTTGAAAGTGATACACCCTTAATCTCAGGTACCCCTCGACCATGTTCACAGTTCACTGGCAATTGTAATAAATATACATAAGCCATGGTTTAGCAACAGTTGAGGCACCTTGAATTGTTAAAATTAAATATTTCTTGTTGTGACTATGTTTAGGGCACTTTTATTAATAAGTTATAATACATTCAGTGATAACTGCCAGACTTCATTCACTTCATCATTACTCCTATCGTCACCACTCGTGCTGATCGAGGAATATCTTTACCTCTGTTGACACGAATGAAGAGGCTCTTGTAATCCACAACCCTGCACGTCGAGAAATATTTGTATCTCTTTTTGCACTGTTGAAAATGCCAAAACCAGCGAACAAGCAACACACAACCGCCTCATAATCTCGCCACGGCCTGCATACTCATCGCAGACCGCAGGGTGCAGCGAACGTAGCCTGCACATTATCATTGCCTCTGCTTCGAGATACTGGTTACCCTCAGGACAAAGTACTGCGCAACATGCTACCTACTGACCTGGTACTGAAGGGAGCCTCTTGCGATCTGTTAGCTTCTCCGTTCCAGTGTCAACTGCGCTTTGGGACCCGTCGCGGACCTCCTTTATACCCTGCCAACAATAGCGGGTACTATTTCCTAGGTTACGTGCCACAACGTCATGGATATTTAATTGTTTCCTTGGAAACGAAGTCACAGGACGCTTGAAAATGTAGTAAGATAATGCAACAGTGTAACATTAGCCACATAAAAAGAAATTCCAGAGACATTTGCCCCTGCTCAGATGGTAGACTGCGATGCACGGTACCAGCAGTTGTAGCAGACCGCGGGAATTACTTACGTTTAACAGAGTAATGTGGCTGCTAAAATGTCACGAAATTATCTTAAATTAAATACTGAAATTCCTGTACCATGCTGTGAAGTGGAATATCAACTACAATTCTGGTCCAGGATGCGTAGATTGCGAAACAAGTCAACTGTATTCATCTGCATTACATAAGCAACAACATGGAGCCCACAACAGCTATGAAATTTAAAATTTTGAATTCCCCGTAATATACCACCTTACCGCGGAATGTTATCTGTAGTTATGGTTCAGGCTGCATAATCACGAAAGATAGCAAACTGTATTCGTCCGCATTACGTCAGCAATATAGTGCTTTTAAAGGAAACTTAATTCAAAAGCAAATACCAAAATTGTCGCGTCTTACATTGCACCACGGAATTGCAGTTATCTTTGAACTAACTAATACATTATAACTTAATAAAAAGTGTCTAAATGTGACAGTAAAAAGAAATATCTAATTCTGACAATTAAATATTCTTCCGGCGTTGATAACCCATGACCTGTGCAAATCAGTTGTAATGTTCAATGAATCCTTAACCTGGTAGATCCTAAACTGAGATTAAGGGTGTACCAATTACATAGAGAGGAGTGAGGGCCCATTGAAATGGATAATAGTGGGATCCAGGAGCAGAGGGAGATATCAATTACAATGTTCAAAGATGCGGAAATAAATAGAGTTGACAAATTTTCCCACGATTGGGCCCGCACTCTTATTGTCCTACTATCTATATAGTGCCAATTTGTAACAGCAATATGGACAGGAAGAGATATTGACTTTTTTGTCCAACTTTGAACAAAATGCTTATGATGTGCGGAGATAATAAAGCAAGTAAGTAATGGAAATTGCAACCAAGTCATAAGAGTCATCACAATAAATTAATTATTAATAATAAAATTTCATAAGTTTAATGTCTAAAATCCTCGTGTGTAATCGTTTATTAAAATTCAAAATTGTTGGAATAATTTTTTGGGAAAAAGTACAAAAATGCAGATGGAATATTCTCCCACTAACAAAACTAAACCGGGTACTCATTGGAATAATGAACCCTTGAATTACATGAAATGTTATGTGAACTTGATGGAACTGAGAATAGGTGGATAGGCGAGGAAATCTACTTAATTTAACTACCTTGCGACTAACTATAAGCGGAAACACATCTTCAGTTAGTAGTTTGTGTTGTAATTTAATGAAACATGAAGAAGGTAAAACCCGGTACCAGCCCATTAAGGCTTATTCCTCCGAAGGATAACATTGAGGCTGCCAAGCTTAACATCCCAATCCCCTCCATCAGAAGTGTCGTATGCCTTTACTGTATATGCAGTGGACAGAGGATTTAACCCAGAAATTTGGTTCAGTATCTGGTGATTAGGAATTGTGCACTATGTAAGCGTTTGTTTTTACCCGCACATCGTATATCGCCACCAGTGTAATATGCCAACGACGAATTTCGTACATGTGAGTACTGTCCATCCACGTGCTTACGTAGTCTTCTTTGATTCTATCTTTACCTGTTTTTATTTTTATTTTTTTATTTTATTTTTTTATTTACCAGTTACTTTAATTCTTTCTACATGGCTTCCAATACCTGGTATAAGACCAACGCTCTAACAACTGAAATCGCATTCCCAATACTTTTAATTAACTATGAGGCGCACTTCTTTTAAATGACTCATCGAGGTTTCTTTGATACATTAATATTACAATTTATTTCACAGTTTTAAGAAGAACAATTTGTACTAATTTTTATTGCGATTCACAATGCATAATATTTTATTGACATCCGACATTCACATATCACATATTAATATTTTTCTTTGCCCTAAGGTTATTTACATTTCATATCCAAAAATTAATTAACTCTATCACCCTAAGAGGATAGGTTCAATTTTTTAGGCTTCCCTTTCTCGAAACGTTTATAAAATTATTATTTCATATTAATGGTTTCTATCCCTACCAATTTCTTCCATTTTATAAGATACTACTTCACACCTCTGGTGACATGTTAGACCGTATTAACTAAGGTTTTCAGAGTTAATGTTGTAGTTTATTATTCCATTAGTGTTTTTTGCGTATTGTCACGAGACTAGAATAGTTCCAGTTTTTAGGGTCAAAGATTATGACAGGTTGACCTGATCTGTTAAATACGATCTTGAACTGTGTTTCATCCTTAGGGCGAATAAAAACTCTTGAGCTTGTAAAACTCAGAAGTATTAATAGATGAATTAAACACAGAGAGAGATGATAACACACGTAACCTAATAAACTCTCGTACATCGAACATGAACAAAGATCATCACCGAAGTTGTCAGCGATATACGTAAAAAAGCTAATAAACCGTAATGTACATACTTTGGTCAAGCAGCAACATTAGCGAAAGTTCTAATTAAACTGAAATTTAGCCTAGACCGAAATGACAATTGGCATTCGTGGTTACAGCAGAGACTATTAGTAATTTAAGTTTTTATTCAGGTTTTTTATGTTACTTTCATTAGCGACATGTTACTGAAAAGTACTCGCAGATCCTCGTTCTTTCAGCCATAAAGTTATACTACATTTTTTAAAATAATGAAATGCGAAGAAAAGCAAACTTAATGACTATTCTTCGCAATTAATTTCATGCCAGTTGCTTAGCTATTTAACTGTGCACTTAACCGCCAATTTACAAAAATATCTCTGGTCGCTGTTAATTTGCGTGTGAAGGCTGGCTTATGACGTCACCGTTCTCTGGTCGATAGGTATAGAGGTGAGTGAGTGAGTACGTGAGCTTAGAAAATTATATAAACACCTGTACAAACATGGTCATAATAATGGTCTTAATTCTAAGTAAGGACTATGTACCTTACAACTATCATCTCTGCTACCCTGCCGGCAAAGGCCTGATGATAAAAATTTCTTCCAGCTAGTACTTGAAAAAAATCAACCCTAACCGGACACCACCATGGTGTCATAACCATCCGAGTCAACCTGGCGGGAGTTTGCACTGCAGTATGAAATAGTTTTGTGATCAGTTAATACTGGCTGTGTATGATCCTCACTTAGTGAGAATATATTGTTGTGAATAGTTCAAAGTTTGAAGCTAGAAGTACAGACGCTGGCTATCCGTATGTTGTGTATTCACTTGTCATTGCGTTTGAATCAGCTTTAGTTGGATCGCGAGGGGGCTGAGGAAGGGGAAGTAATTAGCGCGAGGCTATCGGCAGTACCCGCCTCGTCTAGCAGCGGCAGCGGGGCCCGGGACGGGACTGGACTTAAATATTCATAACGGGTGTAATGGCGCCCGCCGCAGAGCCATACTTCGTCAAGAAACGAGGTCGAAGAAGGTCGAAGCTGCTGAGAAAGCTGGCTGACTTTGCCACCGGCAGCAACATGAAATCTCACCCTATTGCACATTAGCGTATTCTGCTTACCAGAGATTCACTTTTTGCCAGACGATTCTCGTGTCCCATAACGTTTCTTGTCGATGGTGACATTAGAGAGAAGGAGCAGTACAAATGAAAAAAATCACTCAAATTCGTTTTATAATGAAATATTTATTTCTGTGCAACAATTTACGCTATTCAACAACTCCTAAAAATGTTGACCAAGTAAAAAACCTTGGCAATGCACTGAGTGGAGGCAACATCAGTTAATGTGAGGTTACAAACAGAACCAATAATAAAGCACCCTTTTATAAAATTAAACTAACTTAGTCCACAACTCGAAGGTTGGTTGGATCCTCCCGAAGGAGGCATAGTAAGCCATTGTGTCAAAGGTATGACGGCCAGTTCCTTTCCTCTGGGACCTATAGTTTAACGTGGAATCCGAACCACAGAGCGTCCTGGCATAGCTCATATGATCAAACACACCTCTCAAAATTCCTGCGCCTGCCGGGATTCGAACACGGGACCGGAGCAGCGAATGTTTTGAAAGCTAGCGCCTTAACCACTGAGCTTCTTTTATAACCAAGTCTTAATACTGCTATGGGACAAAAAAAGTGCCCAAACAGTGCAAACATACTCTATTTAAAACATATTATATCCCCATCCTCACCTTTGCACTAGAAGCTGGTACCCTATCCAAAAGAGATAACGGTAGACTTCAAGCATCTGAAATGAAGTTTGTGGGTACCATACTCCAGAGGACATGAAAAGACAAATTAAGGAATTAAATCAGTTGTGTAGAGGCCGGTATAAACAACAGTGTGGCAAAATCCTTACAGCGATCTCGCCTGAGGTGGTATGGACATGTACAAAGGATGGAAGAAGAAAGAAGAGCAAAGGGCTACTTTAACATGAACATCCAAGATAAAAGACCTGTGGGAAGGCCTAAAAAGAAATGGATAGACCAAATCAAGGAGATCTGTAAGATAAAAGCCTGAACTGGAGGACTACTCATGAACATGAGCTACCCATGGACAGGAAGAAGTGGAGAGTGCTCGTGACCAGCAGCCAGGAGTCTGGAGACGGAGAATGATGATTATGGTACTTTATTCTTGTGCATTGTCATTTCAACTCTTCAACGTCTTTTAGTTTGTCTTTAGGAATAAATTAGATCTGATGTTAAAGCCAATCAGTTGTTTCCATTAATTTGGATAGTATTATTCTCTTCTTATATGGCAGAATATTGTACGGTGAATAATCTATTATATCTTTACAAAATTATGTTTTTGATATTTCTAAGGTAATTTATCTATTGCGCATTTTTCACATTATGTTTCTGGAGGAGAGCTCTCAAGTTAATGATCCTAGCCCGGAAAAATTCCATACAGATATTCATCTTCCTTCTATCTGGATTTTAGTATATGTTCTTTCTGGACCATATTACTTGAGACATTTCCTTAAATCACTCTGTGATATAATATTCGGGGGGTACCAGTATTTAGGAGAAGCGAACTACAACTTTCAAGAGTACTACGATTTTTCAAGCACAGTGATACTGTAGATATCGTCACTAAGCCTTTACTCGAAATTGGTACTACAGGTGTTCGTGGATACCCATAAGTCTTATTTCAGCAAAATAATTGTATTGTTAGCTTATAACCAAATGGCAGTAAGATGAAAAGTTAATATTTCCTTCGAACTTCTATTTCGTAGAGGAGTTTTTTGATTTTGTGCAAATCAACGTTAATTTTGTCATCTGAGAAGTAAATATTTTGTCAGCATACTACAAAATTACGACGAAGTGGCAGTATTTGAAGAAGTTCTTTTTTCTTTTAGGTATATCGTACAAAGAGATTAAATCTAGGGTTTGTTAAAATGTTAGCAAAGTCTTGGTGCACGAGTGTCTTTAAGTAGCTAAACGTTGACTGAGATAAAGGACTGGGGGACGTTGTATTCTTTGAAAACAAGACAGCTTTTGGTGGAGAGCATCTTCTAAAAGAGGGTGCTTGAGGGGATGCACTGGAAGAACAAAGAATAAGCCTTTGCTAATTATGTGTCTTATACTGTGAAAAATTTACAGAGTATAAAGTACAAAATAGAATACAAACCTGTGAACATAACCTGTTCTAAAATGATTACAGTATTATTAAACATTCTGAAAATAATTTAACTCACCTGCCATTATTCCTTTCCGTTAGGATGTCTCCCTTATCTCTCCTCACAACAATTAAAAATAACTGTAATCAATGTGTTTTTAATATAGAATAAATCGACCACACCACAACAGTTGTAAAAAAGTAAAATAAATATATTTTTCAATTTTTTAAATTCTCTTGCAAATGGTATACGAAATAAAAAAAATAAAAATTCAGTTGGTGCCAATTATCATAATACGTCTCATAAAAATTATGGACATTAAAAAAATGAAATCACTATTCATGAAAGTCACTGTTGAATAAGATATACGATTTTTTTTAAAAAAAGTTTCATATGTGTTAAAATTATTCATTTAGTTCTATTGCGAAAACAATAATTCCAGAAATATCGTTATAGTTTTCCTGTAATTTTTAGGAAGTTACGTATCACTGTAAATTTTGAAAGAGTTTTCTGTAGTTTCAGAAACAAAAGGGGGGGGGGATTTGATTTTTTAAATTGATTTTCCTCGTAAAGTCATAAAAATAATGGAATAAAAAGAAGAATCCAAAAATTTTGAGAGTTGGCGGGTTACCAGAGTTAATTTGTTGACATAAACTATTCCCTACACTAAACTCCCTTTAATTCTTTCAAACTTGAAGATTATTTCAAATTTCACATTATAACCGTGTTAAGATCAGCAGGAACTAAAATACTGTGGATTACATATTTCTAAATTAAAGAGATAAGAATTGATGATGCTGCGATAGAAGTACAAAGGATTGAGTCTAAGTGGATTCCGACTCATTCTGAAGGTATAAAATCATAAAAATTAAATATTGCACGTCATCAGTTGCGAACCTAGCCTGTTATTACTTAAATACTCCAGGGAACGTAGGGTATATTTTTAGGGCCAAGGGGAATACTATTACTGCAGAACTCCAGGTTCCTTGTTTTAGTAGGAAACATTCATTTTATTTTATTTGTTCAAGCTTCCACCAACATTTCTGCCAGCTCATATTTTCTTAACCCTATATGCACTTTCGCAATTCTACACCAGTTATAAAGCAACACGAGAATGCCATGAACGAGCAGCTGTTCGTAGTACAGAAGACGAATAAGCGAAGCCACGGCTGGGCGGATTGCTGAGGGATTCTGCTGATAATGTTCTGGTGTGTGCGCTGGCTGGGAATCCGAAGGGAAAACTAATATCGGAGGTGAGACGAGGCCGCTTCATATGGATCCAGGGAGGATACGTGTGCGACTCAACATTATCCGGGCCGGTCCCATGTCCACCTGATACTTGAAGTAACTACAATTCCTGCGCCGTAATGATCGTCCGCGATGACAGAAATGTTTAAAGTGACCTGGCATTATGGTCTTACAGAATAAGTCTATTTTTCAATAAGATGGTTACTAATATGAGAACGAACACTTTCTCAGCTTAAAGATTCTAAAAAAAAATATTATTGGCTATACTGCTGAATGTTATTGACGACGCATGACGTTGTCACTGCATAATCTGAATTCATCCTCAGGTAATTGAAAATCTTTGTATTTTGACACCTAGCTATCTGCTGACTAATCAGAATGAAATTAAATTACGAAACGCATATTTTCAGGCAATCTTTAGTATAGTTTATTTGTCTGCATGGATATTTCTCATTTAGAATGTTAGCAACCTGTATTTTGAATACGTTCAGAAGAGTTTATAATATTACTAGCTGTTACCCGCGAATTCGTACGCGTGGACTTAGAATTTAATTGCCATAATTGGATATAGAAAGCTGTTAGTAACGTAAGATTTGTCCCAAACAATACCGAGTCGGCGTAATATGACAGGAAAGCCATCACTATATCATTCTACCGTAGAACCTGTCTCATGAGGAGAATCAATTTCTAACATATTCAAAACCAGAAAACAAACGAATGTGTGGGGATGTAGAAAGGAGGGAGGGTTAACTGGCTGCAGTGTTATTTCAGCTTGTTCTTTTCTTCTTTCTTCAGCATAAGAATTCTTGGGTTCTAATAACTTAAGCTGCTCGTGCTCTGCTAGAGCTACCATCTTAGGCCAGGTTTACGCCCGCAAGGCATGTCAAAAAAAGAAGCCAAATACGTAAATAGTTCCCAGAAACGTTTAGGCACACAGAAAGTAATAGCGTACTGCAGAGCAAATCGACAACTATATAATAAGTATACATCTTCCATCTTCGCTCTTACAATAAGTATACAGCATATAAGTTGCAGCATCATAATCAATGATTTTAGCTTAGTGATTATGGGGTATAGTTTTTAATATTTTTCAGACTGTTGTTTATAAGGTTAAAGATATGTACATTGATTTAGATTTTGATATGATAAAAATCTTCTGTTTTTTGGGGGGGGGGTTTCTTTAAGTCATTCTATTTATGATAGGCATTGAATATGACCGTATTTGACATATTTTAATGATGAGGAAACCTCATAGACAGTGAATCATATCCCACCAAATTTCGATGTTCGTTCCAGTTATTATTAGATTTCGGTTCGTATAAATTTTGTAATTTAAATACTGACTACAAACAACTGTTGAAGTGAATTATTCCCCGGACGCGTTTCGTCCTTATTGTGTGGAATATCATCAATGGCTGCTGTAAATGTATGTTTTTACTTATGTGTATTATTAAAATTATTATACAATTACTATATTCATTATAGTGTAGTGAGTATATATATATACTACACTCACACGTATGCTAATAATCCTCACATGCCGGTCTTAAACAGCACTTTCTACACTTATATGAATATTCTTCCAACAGTTTTTGTTTTACAAGCGTTAGGCCCTACGTGTTGGTATATAAAACGTTATATGTAGAATGTAATAATACTCATGGAAAAACATTGCTTTACAACCTCTGATGATGCCCCATACAACACGGGCGAAACGTGTCTGGGGAATAATAAATAATATTTATCACAACAATTATTTGTAGATGGAGTTTTACTTATAAAATTTATTGCTCGCCAACTGCGGAAACAATAATTTGCAATACAGTGTACATTAAGAGACATAATTAAGAGCGTCACGTATGGTAGCAATTGAAAAAGTAGTTTTTTTGGTGTATTTAATTACAGATGAATACATTCTGAAGCGAAAGTAATAATTTGACTAGTGACAATCCAACTGTTAAGAAATTTTATTTCTACTGATTTAGAATGCGTAATGAGATTATTGTCGACTATTTCATTGTTTTTATGGTTGTTAACGTGATAAAGAGGGGTAGACGTTATAGGAATACGAAGTTCGGAGAACTCGGAAGTATATGTAATAGCATAATATGTGACTTCGGAAAGTGTATATACGTATCATTTGAACTGGTGACGAGAGTTCGGAGCGAATTTGTTTGTCATAGTCGCAGATATCTAACGATCACTTCTAAATCCACTTCTAAATCCACAACTCGTAAGGAATCGTGTACCAGAAAGTATCTATGCGAATACTGCAGAGCATTCCTTCCTAGTTCCTACGGACATCATTGAACTTTATTCGTGGTGTGCAAAACAAAAGACGTGCTGGTACAGTAATTGCGTAGTATCATTGTAATAGAATGGATGGACAAATACGTTAAGACAATAATTTTGGTTTGATGGAAACAAGGTTTTATTCTTGTCTACGGAATTGGTTCGTGTTCTTCTCACTCTACACAAGGACCTCGCCAGACGGTTCTCGTTTCAAATGGCTTCTTTGGAAGAAATGGAGCTAAACAGATACTGTAACAACACATATGTGATTTCTCAAGAGTACCGTTTAAACGAGGTTTATTAAGACAGAATATAACAAAATTTTTTTTTTTTTTACAGAAACAGTAATAGTCAATATTTCACAGAAAAGATAAAATAAATAACACCTCATCTTACTAAATACGAATCAACTTTCAAAAGATCTTTTTGGTTTCGTACGTAAAATGTTATGCAGTTATCTACTATGCCCTAATTTCGTTAGGTTTAAGTGGAACTTCAGCGAATTATTATCAATGAACTCTGGTACCACCAAATAGCACATTGCCATGCGTACTTCTGTCTAATGTTTTCACTGTTATGTTTAAAACCGTTATTTACTCGACGCATGAGTGTAAGTGAACTACGATACTCTGTTATATTCCTTTGTCATAACGAGGCTGTTCTAGACACCTATCACTCTGCAAAATCTACCTCATAAATATAATTTCCTTAAAAACGAAATACTTGTATCTTTCCTGTACAAAAGGATCCTCTTAGCCGATATGCTACCGTATTTCATAGAAGTATTTTTTTGACGAGTTAAAGCATTCCTTTTCGGTAAACTACACGACAAATTTCGAAAGTTCCCTCTCTCTAGCTCAAAACCCATTCTAACAATTACAGAAGTTTCTGGTATGTGATAGACATCTACATATCAATCTACCGGTGATGCCACAATAGTCAAATAATTCCTATTTTGGTGAATAATCACGTTTTTACTCTCGTCTTTACTGCCTTCGACTTGACTAAGATTCCTTCCGTATCAGTACTTCGTTCAGTGGCAGAGTTAAAAAATTATAATCTTTGATAAAATTACAGCAAAAACTATCCTATTTTCCTTGTTTTTTTTGTGATTACAGGTTTTGCATGTACTAGGAAGTGATGCAGCTAAATTTTGGTAAAGGTGTTGAAAATAGTTTTATTGTTGACTTTCCAGGAGTGTACATGGGGTGAAGCCTTGTATTTTTCGAATGTTCTACAATCTGAATTTTGTAACTTTCTGCAGAGGACAAATTTCATTGGATGAGTAATTTTTGGAATGGTCCTTTGTTGAGTAGGTTATGAGCTGCTAATTAACCATTTAACGGAATGTTGTGGGTAATTGGCCGTCGGACTACCTCTATCGCAGCTAGCCGCACAGTTCTTAATTTCAGTCATCAGCACTTAATTACTTTCTACTCTTTACTCAATTCTGTTCTCTATTTGTAATAAATAATAATACGATATGCACTTAACACCTTTTATTACGTTTTTGTTGCAGAATAAATCAAATCACAAATTCTTCATAAAATTATTTTTACTGTTAATATTCTATCACTTCATATGCACATCTTCCATACTACTCAATCATTCAAGTGGAGGCTGGTGCCTCAGAACCCTACGCGCCTATGTAATGTCTGCACTGTTCGACAACCTCCCGCGGACTGACATGAATGTACTGTAGGTTTTCAAGTTCCGAAACAACAATTCATTATTACTGTTTGAATTAATAGTGCAAGAAACATTTTTAATTTGAAAATAGTAGGAATCGAGGTGGGCTGGTTACATGTGGCATGTATGTCACAAGGTCTTCCAAATTTCCGGAGGCAATCAGTCTTCGCCCAGCATTCCATCCTGTATAGTTGGCGATGGTGAGATTTATTAGTCAAATGCGTAGCTTATTTCCCTTATTTGCTGTATTCTGAAAATTACATTATTTATCTATGTCTGGTGACAAAGGTTTATAGAAGAATGTGAATGCAATGAAATCTTCTCGGATGTAGACTTGATTGGAGAAGATTTCATTGCATATACGCCGGGAAAATATCCATTCTTACAAAAATGTGTAATGATTTACAGTTACGTGTAAGCACGCTCTTACCACTTCTAAGTTATCGAATAATTTTTAATAATTACAGATAAAATCTTACAGAATGATATAATTTCTCGTCCCACTCTTTTCTAAAATACAGAAACCTTTCACTTTTCGGATAAAGATGCCCAGATTGGACAACTTGGTTCGTTTTTAATACTTTCAGGTATCTAATACTCTACGTATATGCTTTCAAGTGTAATAGAGAAAATTTTATGAGATTAAGTTTAGTGGGAGAGAACTGTTTATGATTACGATACGTTTGAATCAATGCCACTTATTTCACATACAAGATGAAGATAGTCATTACATGACAAGAAAGAGATTTACAGACTAATGTACGGAACGTACTGAAAAAAATTTCTTGGTATCCAACGTCGGTAGAGAAATGAAGTTTGCCACACATGATACAGATACCCACACTGAATGAATATATCGCTGGGCCGTAAATAATGAAATACGACATCGGACGCAAAAAAAGGGAAGTAAATTCCTCCCGTGTGAAAGAGGCGTAAATCACATTCGAGACAGGTCTGCCACGCGCGAGCAGATGTTTGGGAGTCTGCGCCATGTACGAGCGACGTGGTTGGTCGATTTTCGCAGCCTGCAAGGCTTGCCATAATTACGCATTCGTATTGTCGCAACGAGAACTGCTTCCGCATGATGAAACACAGTCGCGCAATGTAAACACGCTATCCAAAGTAACATAATTTTATGCAAATTATCGACAGCGAATGCGATGTCAACATTAATTGTTTTGGCCAATGAGTCGAGCTATTTATTACGTGAAGCGCTGATGGATTTACGGCCGCTGAGTGAGGTGGTGCGGACGTGGGCTGCCATCTTTACGACCGGCTTTGTGTCCCAAAGCACGTTTGGGAACCGCAGTATTCCATTATGAAGGGATTTAACGCAGCGCTCGACTGTGTGACCATTAAATACGTCACCCCATGATTTCAACTTTAGTGTTCGCTGCGCTGTTACGGCCGAGGTATGGAGGCTTTTGTTCCGGAATCAAGTTACTTCTCACACGGATAAAAGGAAGCTGTCAAACCTTTTTTCTAATACTCTGCGGTAAGTGACTTGAGAAAGAAAAGATTAAATTATTCTGAACAGTTGGTCATCAAAACCAAAGTTTTTTTCACGTATTGCTTTACAAAACATACATTTAGGTATAGATGAAGGAAAAATGCTTCAAGTCGTTACGAGACTATTGAAAAAATGTATTGCAAAATTAATTTGGAGTTAAAGCAAAGAATAATATACTAGTCGTCACCTTGTACAGTTGAACAGTATTATGGAATGCAAAAACCGTTCAGATGAAGCTGATAGGGATAAAAAAATTTAAGAACTTCCCGGTATTAGTTTCACCTTCATCATCATCATCATCTTGGACTTTTGCAGGTCTTCCCACTCATTCTCTTCCATGTTTGACGGTCACTCCAAAATTTTTCCTCCACCACTTGTTACCAGTTTGCCTCTACGTCTTTATTAAACTTGGTAACTTGATGTGCGTGGTCTTTCAACTTTTAATTGGTCACCTTCCCTTCCAAATGTTCAAGAATGCTAACTTCGACACTCTGTCTCTTCCAGCCGCATAACATGCTCCAGCCACTGTAATTTTTTTTTTATGTCTTTTAACAGCGAAAGGATGGGGGGAATGGAATTGGAAGGAATTCAGCCATGGCCTTTTGAAGGAAGCATCCCGGCATGTGCCTGGAGTGATTTGGGAAACCATAGAAAACCCAAATCTGGATGCCCGGAAGAGGATTCGAACCGCCGTCCTCCCGAATGAGAGGCCAGAACGCTAACCGTTACACCACCACGCTCGGTGAGCCACTGCAGTCTGTTCTTTATTAATATCTTACAATGATACAACTTTTAATTTCTCCCTGATGTTTTCATTTCCTATTTTATCTTCGTAACGTCCTTCAACCCTCTCAAAAAACTCGTCTCTGGCGTTTATAATCTGCTTATATCTCTCTTTCTCCTAGACCACGTTTCAGAGCTATAGGATGGTAGATAACAGTTTTAAATTAATTTATATAATTTTGAAACTTTCTGTCCTTACTCTGACCTCCTCCTCAGATTGTTTGACGGTGATTTGGATGAGTGAGGTTAGACTCGAATGTTTTATAAAACAGGATCGAACATTGGTGTTAAAAATATCGTAACAACTGTTAACGTCTTAGGGAGAATATTCCAACATTATCTGCAAGCTAAATCAAACTGCAGACCTTTTTAGCACTTGATTTAACGGGCCATGGACTTACTGGTGCTAGAAAAAGTAAACAATTACACATAGTAACCGACAGATCCTACTCCATCCAGAACAGTAACCAGGAAATCTTCAGATGCATTGACTCTCTTTCTCTCCACACGTTTACTTCGTTGTTTAAATTTGGTAATGAAAATTATTGTAGTAGTTATTAATCTCAGTGACTAAGTAGTGATCACTAATATTGATGCTGTATTTTCCCGTTTTCTTCAAATTTATTTTGTAGTGTTATGAAATATTACATAAAACTGATTTTGGTAAACTAAGGCACATTATTTTAGAATTAATTTTAAATAAAAAACAACTCTTTAACGTTATATTAAATTAATTTCTTTGTGAGGATTGAAATTTTCGTTATATTTAGCTACTAAAAAATAATCAGAGAAATTGTGACTACAGAATATCAACCATTTTACAAATTAAATGGTCGCTGTTGCAGTTGTTCATTCTGTAACTCAGGGCAATACAAAGCTCCATGCGTTGTAGGTGCCGCGGGGACCCATCCTGACGGCTGGGGTCCAATAACGTATCGGACTCCCACTCACGTTAATAGCTCGGTGCGAGTATGTAGTACCACGCAGACGCCACGGGTAGACACCTTAACCGTGCAGTCCGTCTCTCGTGACTAAGTCGCAACTTGAAGTTCCTAGTAAGGTTGGAACATAAAGTGAGTCCAAACACTGTTTTCTCTTCACAAGAAAACTAGTCTTCTGTTAAATGATTCCTCAGACTTCCACGGCCATTTTTGTTCATGATTAATTGACTTTCGGGTTATGCCGCGTTGTATATATCGGCGAGACAGGTCGCACTGTGGCGGAGAGACTTAAAGAACATATCCGCCACTACAAATATAACAACAGCGACAAATCCGCCGTAGTCCGCCATGCTATTAATACCGGGCATGAAATAAAATTTCAAGAAACGAGGTTACTGTGGAGAGAAGACCAGTGGTGGCCCCGACGGGTGAAAGAGGCAGCAGAAATTTTAAAAAATACCAACAACATCAACGAAGATAGCGGCCTTTTACTCTGCGATGCTTGGCGCTCGTTTCTATGTCAACATAAACAGTATCTCTGACGAAGGCTGGAGGATACCAGCCGAAAGCTCAGGTAATGAAATAAACAACGCGGCATAACCCGAAAGTCAATTAATCATAGTCTTCTGTTGTCGGTGGTACGCTCCGCCCTATTATTGTTACAGCCAATCAGAGAGTCCTCATCGTTATGTCTCATGTGAGGGTTTGACAGGCTCTGTATAATGGTGGCTTTGTACGCCGCGCCATCCAGCCCAATTGTACGTATCATCACGCGCCACAGGCGAGCCCTCGCTACCTCACCACCACGTTGTCTAGTGTCGTTTCAGCTACCCGGGAGTTTGATGTTTACCGACTGGGCGACGGACAGAGGCGCGTCGTCCTTGCGAGCAGAGGCGGGTCCCTTCCCACGGCCCGCAGTTGATAGCTAGGGCGGCGCTGCCAGCAAATGCACAGGCTGTCGGAAGCCACTTTAAGAAGCCTTCCGCTGATTGCCGGTCTGATGCAGAGTCAGTTATACACCTTTTCCTTTGTTACCTTCTCGATAGAACCTTCTCAGCCCGGAAACATCTGTTCAGATGCCCTCATTAGGCATAATTGTGTTACTAAACCAAGAGTATCTTAAAATACGTTTAACAATCCTCGCAGACGCACATCAAAATATCTTCTCAAAGCTTCAAAAATTTTGTGTCACTCACTACACATATAAACTGTTGTTAAATTGGGGTCGTTTTAAATAATGTATGATCGACTGGACTGGGTAATTACAATTTCTTATATAAGATTATTAATTAGTAATCATTGGCATCTTACTTCTTAGAGTTAAGTAACTAATGAATTTTTTACTGAGATTCTGCACGCAGTAAAGTCAGTAGTTTATTTCCTCTTAAGATTATCGGTGATATTAACGAATCATGTTACCTTATTCAGGTCTTCACACTACACAAACGTCAAATTATCTAATTAGTTAGGAAATCACTATGGTTTGTTGCTCTATAACCGCGTATTCTATGCAAGCAGTGTTTATTTGCCTAACGGGAGAACTTCAGTGTAACTATCCGTCTCCGAACCCCGTAATCTGTGTTATGTATGAAATTTATAAATTCTTTGATTTCTGTATTTCCTTCAGTGGAAGTCGGGGACAATCACAGTATTAGCCTCAAATAGGTAATTAGGATAGCAGATACTTCAGATCTCAGGTTTTAATCTATTTCTCTATGTCCAGCAACTGCGCAAATGGCGAATTTCAATATGTTAACTGAAACAGTTGTTAGGAATCAGATACGTGAATTTTATCTCAGAAATCCGGTATCTGTTTTGCAAGTTTCATAAGCATGGACCCCCAAAAATGTTTCCTCGGTTTAGTTGTTTTCAATCTGTCAAAGTCGTTTCCAGTCTGTCAAAATTCGATTGTTGTTGTGGTAGGTACTGTATGTCAGGCAGTTATGGAATTAGCCCAGTAACTGTATTTCTCTTTTAGACTGCAACGCTCTGTTCTACGGACATCTTTGCTAACGGTATTTTGTGGAACGCATTCTCGGGTGCTTGTGCTTTATCTGCTCTGATAAAACAAGGATAATTCCACCAGTAATATCTACAATTCCTTAAAATACTAGAAACTAGGTTTTTCCCGTAGCTTCCGCGTTGTAGACCAATCAGTATGGGTAAAATATTTTTATAAAATATTATTAACACTGAGCAATGTCAAATCCTAGACAGGAAACGCCAACAAATGCTGGTTCTAAGGTTTTGTCAAATAAACCAATCTATTTTTTTTTTTATAAAATTCTGGTTTTGCGGAGGAAAAATATGGATAAGTTTATATATCAATGTAAAAAATAATAGATTATTCATATTATTTGTGAGAAAGTATCTGAGTCTAGATGAACAGTACCTTGTTTACGCTTGTAAGAATCAAAGGGTAAGATTGACAGAACATGCTTTCGAAGAAGAAGGCTCTTTGTTTCTTTTTATGGCTTCACGCTTTGTCAACATCGACGACATTAGAGACGGGAAAGGAATAGGGCAAGGAACAGGAAGAAATTCGGCCATGGCCTTTGGAGGAACGATTCTGCCCTTTGCCTGTAGTGATTTGGGGAAACCATGGAAAACCTAAACGTGTGTTGCCGGATGGTGATTCAAAGTCGCGTCTTAACGAATGTGAGGCCAGGGCACCCAACACGCTCGGGTCCATCCGTCGAAACATTCGCAATTATGATATTAGTGTGAATCACTAATCACGACCTGAAAAATTCTACAGCCTGGAGGTCTTTGTGTGATGCTGACGCAGGATCAGCAAAGTAACTCAGACCTGTTGGGGTCTAAATAGAGTGTGAGTTGGCAGGATGTGCTCCATAACAACTGTGGCGCCTCTCCCGGCCATACTCTGCAACTCACGCAGAGGCGCACACTTGCGTCACGGTAGACAAAGTCAAACAGAGGCTCCGCGATCGACAAATGGAGCGCAAGTTTGTGCTCAAACAGAGCGCAGTGTCGTGTGGTTGCATCTAGCCCCTGGCTCCCTCCCCACTTCCTCTACTACCGCCCTCCATAATGTGGGATCAACGCCCACGGCACTCCGAATGAGAGCCCCATGCGTGATCTGCTTGACGTATGTGTGATAAAACCTTAGTTATATATTATACAATATTGTTTACTTCTATAACCGATAAGTATTAATATAGTCGTCAGTGCTCTGTATAACAACAAAATCTTGGACGTACCTAAACTACTTGTAATAAAAGGCTAGGCTTGGTGATCTTGTAGCCGTGTCCACACGCTGACATCACGCACCTAGCCTCGTTGCTGTATTAGCAACGACCACAGATGTCACTAAATTTCAGAGGTTATTTGCATTATTTAATAACAGTTCTATTTAGGTAAACAACCGCGAAAAAAAATAATTTCCAGAGCACTGAAATATTATGTATTGCGTTCAAATTAATATATTAAGTATTAGAAACTTTTTTGTCTATTTTTACTATGTCGATGTAGATTTTTCTTATACCCTCTTTCCACGGATATCGTATGTTTTTTGTTATACTATCTGTCCACAGATATACTAGATGTTTTATTACACTCTCTTTACCTGTTACAGTAAACTAAGACATATGTATCACATTACATCATTTTTAAGATTATTAGCTTTGTTTAGTGACAATTGTATTTAGTTAAGCAATTGCGTGGAAGTGAACTGCAAGAACACTGCATTAAATCCGTCATTTTTGACTGTCTTACAAGATATTTACATTCGATGTTGGTGTTTCCGGTATATCCTATGTCACTGATGTAGTAAACTCCAAAGAAAAAAAATTAATTGTCAAAACTCTGCATTCAACTCGTCGTTTTTGATGGTCTTTAAAGGTAGTTAATGATAATATGGTAAACATGGTATAAAATCTGTCACAAGTTTCATTGTAAGATTCTTTATATTTATATAAAAGTTTGCTTTTGCCCCGAAGGCCACATGGTTCGTTGAAATTGGGAAGCTGTGCTAAAAATCTATCTCGCCGCAGAAATTACAAAAGTGTACCACACGAAATCAGAATTTAATCACCACAAATCCACACATACAATCATTAAAATTTTTCCTTTTTGAGCGCACTATCGTCACCCAAACGAACGGTTGAGAAAGAAACTTAACACTGAGCCAGCCTGCCCAACTCGACACACATCCATCCTACGTATTGCAACTCGGCAAATTTATGGCACGAGTACAAAAATTAGTGTGAAACCTAAATTCACGAATCAACACATTGATGTAACTGCGTCTCAGCAGTTAGATGTGTTGCGCTTGAAGATTCAATGTCGAGAGTGTACTCCATAGTTGTTTGTACAGTAGGTTGCAACCAATGGAGAAAATCGAAATTTATAGGAGAAGGGAAACTTGCGTCGTTTGTTCACAGTGTCGTCAACCGCAAACCATAGACATTAATTGACTTTGTGGTAAGTGAGTATGATGTTCTCCCGTGGCACACGTTAGAGAATGTTAAAAAAGTCGAACTTGGTCGGGTATAGAGGTGGGGCAGTTAGTTCCTTCATCAGTGTACCTAATTTGTGTTTTAATGTAGGTAACTGTTGTTTAGTGTATGTGTTGTTTCGGTCGTGTATAGGAAGATCAAGGAAGAAAGAGGTAAAGTTCTTTATGTGTATATTCTGGCCTACTCCTGCGAAATGCAGCGTCTTACCCCCAAATTTTACGTCCCCACCGGAGGGAGGAATCACCATCAATACTGTCCCGTGCCCTCACCCCATACGCACTGGACACAGCTTTGGGATTTAGGAGGGCTTTGGTATTCCATTTGCCAATATGAAATCGTGCCCAATACATTTACCACGCTGCTGCCTAAGTCTTGAATACTGAAAATTGCTTCCACCACCTGGATCAAACCCGCTACGACATGGTAGAGTGCTGTAACGATTCAAGCCGACGGTGTGTGAATATTTTACTTGAAACTAATTAAAATAAGTTACGATATACATAAAAGTATTAACGTTATGTATGGTCGCCTGTTGTTAGTCACTTAGGAACAAGCAGATCATGGAATAAATTGGGAATAGCTGTTGTGTTATAGGGGGAAGAAAAAAACAGCTGTATTTGTTTGTATGCTTAAATTGAAATACTTATTTTAAATACGAGATTTAAAATATTCTCACTAGCTTCAAACACTCAACGTTAATATCACTGTAGAGCACCTTTGAGATCCTTTGAAAGACATCACTGTGAAAACTTATCCGTACTTCAACTTTAACTGAACAGGATTTAATAAAAATATTTTATCCATTCAGTTGAGGTAATATATGCCCTTAAATACTAACTTAATTTTCTACAAATTAGATATCGGTAAACAAAAGCAAAATTTTGGAATAAATACTACGTATTCACTAATTATAAAAAAGTGAGTAAAGCTAGCTCGTCATGGATTAAAAACGTTTATTAGATGACTAGGGATTTAACCGAATACTGAAATGTTGATTACCAAACACATTGGTAAACATTTCGTAAATTACTATTTCCTGATGTTTAGTCCTGACGCAAAATCCATGACAAGCTTTTTGGTTGCATGTAACAACTACTCCCAAAGAATTATTTTTCACTTAGGTTTTATTTTTTCCGCGTAAAAAACAATAACATTACACAGTACACACAAAATGGGAATCTGCTCGACCAAAGATACTAAGCACAATCATACAAACGTTCCAGCGATTCAAACTTTCAATTAATTTACAAACTCTCAGCTCAACTAACTAATTCATCTCTGCCGTTTGTTTATATAGACGCTACATAAAAGATCCAGAATAATTCAAAGAATTCCAACCGACGTTTCTCAAATTCAAACAATACTTTAACAATTAAATCCATGCAAAATTTATTACAAATGGTACACAAAATCACCCACAATCATTAGAAAACACCTTGAAATGAACATTAATGCATGTTACAGCATTTGCACATAAAATTATCAACATAAACCAGTCTAAAGCCTCGCGAACTACCCTCCAAATATCGTAGCTCACAACCATACTTACAATTACAAACTTTTAATTAATTATGCACACACGATACTGTCCTTGATCACATTACATAGAATTTAAGTAGTAAAACAATATTCATTTACCTGAAAAATATACACAAATTCACGAATAATCACAAGAAAAATATACAAACCCACAATTAATCAACTCACATCTCGTTATACATAATTCTTCTAATAACATTTCATACAAGAGCTGAGTCTGAGGCCTGTTATAACATGTTACCCGTAGTGTCCTTGTTAGGTTCGGAAATTTACCAGAATGAAGTTACAGTGCCCATTAAGTTGTGCATAAATGTGCCACTACGAACCAGTGAGAGCCCTATAATCTGTGGTAAAATGAATTAACTTAATAGGATGCTACTTAACGGTAGGACCGCATAACAAAGCACTATGCGTGGCTGCTGTGGCGTGTCTCGGAGGTACTCGGGACAATCTCGGGATTGCCGCGTGTCTGACGTAATGCGATTAAACTCTCTCACAAGTGGAAATGGAGAACAGCGCCGACCGAACGCGGTACAAGTACGTCCCGCCCGCCTCGCTGACGTCATGTCAAATTACGTCCCGCTGAGTAACGCTAATAAGCTTGCAACATCCCCGCTACTCAGGCAGCAACTCCGAGCCACTCCCACCAAGTGCACAACATGTTTTAAAGTAGGGTTGTAACGGAGGTCACCTTTGCGGATGCGGATTTTCACTGCTTGACATACCTGGATGCGGATGTTTTGCGGAAGCGGATACGGAGGTGGAAAATAAATTTATAATTATTTAGATTTTGATATTATATTAAAAGTTAGCTTAGAAACAAAATGAGTTTGGTCGTGAAAAGGGCTGCAGGAGTACACGTGAGACGTGTCGGATGTTGCTGGACTCTCAGGTAACCAACATTTCTGTAGCATTGGATCGTTATTGGAGAAAAAATCCTACGGGAGTGCGTTAAAGACTTGCGTGCCGCGAGAAAGTAAGAGCGGAATGGATTGCTTGGAACATCTTGTTGGACCATTTCTAGTAGCATGAATGGGTGAACGCATCCTATGGTAGTTCTACATGGACATCCTATAAACTGGACCGCGAATAAGCCGCTTTACGTTAAATGAAAGTTCAAACTTGCAAATGCATCGATTAGTTAATTGTTACTTTTATTGCAGGATCGCAAGAAAAAAACAACCACGATGTAGTTAGCTAAGCGATGATAGTCCGAATTTTGTATAAAGATAAAATAATAATACATATTGAAATAAAAACCATCGTTATACATCTGAATTAAAATTTGCGGAAGCGGAGGTAGGATTTCGCGAGAAAGTTCCACACTTGCGGATGCGGCGATCGGTTACATTCCTATTTCAAAGCACTAACATGTATTGTGTACTGAAAAACAAAATCAGAGAAAGTTTGTTGAACCGGTCGGAATTAAGTTTACGTGGTTCATTTGTTAGCCGGAATGTATAGTAGTATACAAAATAAGGGGAGTTTGACCCAGTGAGATTTCTAGTCGAGGGACACAAAATGGCAGTCATAAATTCCCATTTAACGTCACCCCTTTTCTTCCTCCACTTCCGGTTGCGGTAATGCCAGTTTGATGGTCTAAATCAAATTAACTTTGTTCTGCGCAATATTTAACGATGATATTTATAAACTGGTAATGCATTGCATTTTAACTGTTAATTTTTGTATTATCGAACAATAATATTTATGATCAAGTAGTAGGTGGCCAAGTCACTGGTGAAAAACAGGCACGTACATATATGAGCATGATCGTGAATGTTATTTCACAACTAAAGCGCTCTCTATTACACTGGTTTACCCAAGCTAAATTTAACTCTAATTCGCATTTCACAGTGTAGCTTTATGTGCGATATTGGAATGGAGAAACCGAAATTGGTCCGTGTTCAGTAATCTCTTTCGTAAGATTGCGTGACATGAGAACTGTATGGAAATAGTAATGCGAGCGCTTGTAGCCGGGAATGTTTGTTCTTCTCCCCCGGGTGGGTGAGTACCATCAGAAGACTACAAAGCAGGAAAGCTCTGACATACAAAATAAAAAATGTTATTTTCGTGAAGTCGTACCAAATAGGACGTAACAGTTGGTACATTTCTTTCAAGTGTATTAAAAGATGCACGATCCTTGTCAATGATCTCGCTGGATGGCCCTTTCAAATACTGTTGATTGGAATTTAGTTAATTAGTTATTTAATTAGTAGGTTCCTACAGAGCGTTCGCCAGGTGATTTTACCTGTCACCAAAGGATAACTATAAATAATTTTTCTGAGTTGATTAATTAGTACAATGAAATAACAAAACCGATTACAAACTCCTCATGCAGCTGTCTTTACTTCGGTGAAATCCTCATAACAAAACACGGATAGGCATCAACTGCGTCCAGAGATACTAAAGCACATTACAAAACTTCAGCGAGTAAAAACTGTTGAACTACTCATAAAACGGATCCTGCAACTTCTCAAAACAATTACCAAAATTTACGCGGGTCGCCACCTCCACGACTTTAAATAGTCGTTGGAGAAACATCCATAAGACAATACCGGTAAATGGTGCCGTCAGATGTTCTCCAGTGCTAACAATCACGCTGACAATCAATGTCGTACAAAAGCAATTACAACTTCTACAAAATCACTCACAATCATTACGACGCACATTTTAATGGAAATTAAAGCTATTTACATGCGTTTAAATCTAAAACTGACATCAACACTCCAAACAGATGAAAATCGTCCTTTAAACACCGTTGTTTATACAACATTTATAATTACAAGCACTAAATTAATATTTTGACCATTATATTACTTTAAATAATATTACACATCATTTACAGAGTATCTTTCCATAAAAGCAATATTAATTCACATGAAAAATGTACAAATTAATTGTTAATCTACTTTCATCTCTCCGTACTTAAATCTTAAGATTAAATTTCCCAGAAGCCTGGGTTTGAGGACTGTTACAATCTTCTTGGCGCACACGCTAGTGAGGTGGCTCAATAGGAGCATCTACGTGATCATAATGATTATGGTTGGATATTGGGCAATAAATTTAATTAGATTTACGCAGTCAAACTGGCAACACCTCGACCGGAAGTTAAGGGGAAAAGGGAAGACATTAAAGGGGAAAATGACGGGTGCCATTTTGTGTCTCATGACCGACAGTCTGAGTGGGTCAAACTCCGGTTCTTTATCTCCTTATGGTGGTACGATTAGTAATTTTTAGAGATTTTAGCGCAATCTACAAATGGAATGTTACAATTTCGTTCATCTGTCCTCATAATGCAGCAGCCTTTGCATTGATTATGATTGATTTTGACAGGAAGGTATGTTCTGTTAACAACAAAACACGTTACTACTATGATATCATTGTACAGGAATTCAATTATACAGTCAGTGTTGATTTTCTGCGTCACTATTCTTTAGTTGTGAATCTCTTGGTACACCAGTTGGCAGATTCGTTAAATGAAAGCTACGAGAATCTTTAGTATGCGTGCTGCAGAATATAAGTTCGAAAGTCGTTTTATGAAAGCTATGGACTCTTTAGTTTACGTGCCAACCAGCAACTGACGATTTTATCTCGATGGGATTTACCAGAAATAGCGCAAAATTTATATTAGAAATTTAAAAATTAGATAGAATAGGGAAAACAACCCATCACTTACCACAGTTGAAGGCAGCTTCGGGGTGTGCGCATCTCCCGAACCAAATGGCTCATTATTATTGGAATAAGGTTTCAAGCCGAAATAGTGTAGTTTTGTATTCGTCTCACGTGTTTTTCACTGATCGCAATCATCAACTTTGATGAGTGATGGATTATTTTCTCTATACTTTGTTATTTATATTGCCTAAAAGCCGGTTCCTGTTTCCTTAGTGTCACTACAATTAATTTATATACTACTAGCTGACCCGGTCACGCGTTGCTGTGACTTACTAATTATAGTACGTTGGATTAATGTTATTCTAAAATTCCTCAAGTAGTCAAATTAATATTCACTAATAAAGACAAAAACATTGTAGTCGATTTGGAAATTCAAATGTAATTGGTAAAGAGTTACTGAGAGTTTAAATTAAGGACAAATGATCATAAAAAATTTTAATTTACATTTCATTACAAATTACTTAATTGAAATTATATAAAAATTCATATTTATAAAATAAATAAATAAATTATTTTTTATTTATTTATATAAACTGAAATTTCAGTTATATCTTCAGTCATACTGTTTTTATATTTTTCCCACAAACTCGAAGATTGTGTTGGATAACATGTTGTCAAAATAATTACAAACAGTTTGACGAATACTATTCGGCGTGGCTGTCAACGCTGCATCAGCAAGTGTCAGGTCCCAGTAATTGTCGTCTACCAGCAGCTGCAACTCGCGACATGCATCTTGACATGTATTGAACACTCGACCATTAACTGTTCGTAAACATTCGAAAGAAGCTGGTCCGGGAACATTCACCAATAACAAACGCTGAAAGAAACATTCACGTTGTTTTGGATGCACTGTGTAAAGTCTTTGCTTTGAATATGCCTGCGATCGAAGGATGTGATTCTTCTTGTTTACGTGGCTACCATTTTTTACCTAATTTGTTCCATGAAAAATAGCTTGGAACATCGGTATACGTATAATAATGTTTTTGCGAATTGGCGGAACACATCAGATTTTTGACACAATGTGAAAAATTCAGTTGGTGGTTTGTCGTTTTTGGTGGCTCAAGTATTCTTTGGAAAATATTTTCTTCGGTGAAATATACACGTTGACAGTTTTCAAGATGTATTGCAAGATGCTGCATGGAAGGGTCTCTTTCATGGATGCGAAAACTAAAAATATGCCAGATAGCTTCGTTGCTGCTGATGTATTTACCTATTTGGTATCGTGTTATTTCGTAATTTTTATTTACATTTTGAACTTCAAATACGGCCAAATCACTGCCTTTATTAACATATTTGCAAACATACTTAATGGATTTTACAGAACTGCAAAACTCGACGTTAATATGAGCGTTATACGTTTTTGAAAGCAATGGTGAGTATGGTACGACCCACTGATTGTCAATTTCAACTTGGTTTCTAGAATTTGACATTCGCATTGTAAATGTTTGGCCACCATTCTCAGTGTTTCTGCGGCGATACAACGGATAACCATCGATATCCGTAATAGTATCATTCGTATATTCCTTTGGAAAACGCTTCTTACATTTTCCACCTTCCATGCATGGCGATGTCATGTTAAAAGCTACCGCACGGTCCGTGGATCGAGTGACTGGTAACAATATCAAACAATTCTTGATCAATTAATGGGTCCGGAATTTCGGCTGAAATTATTTGATCAATTTCTTCTGGACAGGATTTTAACTTCAAGCCAAATCAAAATGTGAGAATGAGGCAAACCTCGCTTTTACCACTCAATCAAATACAGATAGCAACGTGTGTTACCTAAAACTGAATGTTTTACCGATTAAATCAATCAATGATTTTAATTTTTGTTTGAACACACGTGCCGTGACATCATGACGATGCATTGATTGATGGCCTGGTAATAGCAAAGTTTGTATTTCCTCCCAATTCGGATTACATGTAAATGTAACCAACAAATCTGGACGACCATAATGACGTACGTAAGTCATCGCATCTTGTATATATTCATGCATGTTCCGTGAACTGCCGATGTAGCTTGAAGGTAAAATAAATGCATTACCGATATCATTGGCGTTTAAATTTTCATAAATATTGCCGATAACAGTATCTCGTAAGAGGATGTATTCCTCCGATCGTAATTCAACCTGGTTGTATCGAATAAATCGCAAATGCTTGTTTTCAACCTTGGCGTACATATCCACGACGTATTGAAGGCACAGTTGACGATATCGAAGGATATAGTTATCCTAATTACGTCTAATCATCAATCGGGGGGCGTAGTACATCATTGAAGTAACTTTTTTATTTGTTTTATTACCTGAAAAAATAATAAATAATAAAAAAGAATAAGAAATCAATATAGTGGGCCCGCTATAACCCGGCCCCTGGTCGGAATACTGCGGGTCTACTGTACTAATAAAATAACGAATTAAATAGTTGAATATTAAATTTACCAGCAACTGGATCACGCTGTTTGATTTTGATGTGATATTCATTCTGCCCTTGCCAGAATATCAGTGGATACTGGAGTGCGTCATACGAACGGTGTAGGATCCGAAATTATACTAACAGTTCTATCTTGACGTGTGACTTTAATCAACTGAGTCACCAACCATAAAAACCAATTCAATACCACAATTGCTCTCTCTCTTCTGCTTGTTCGATGAAATTATACTGGCACCTAGTTTTCAAGCGTTCCTCACAATTTCCAATAGATTTGGAGAAACTTCGGGTCATCGTTTGGCATCGGTATCCACGACCCAATCTTATGGTACACCTGGCCTTGTATTTTGAATTTAGTTTCAAAATGACGTCCATCAGATGTAAGATCGCAAATTTTTGTTGCCCCAAAAGACGTCATCTGGAAGCAAGAATTGAATTTGCGTGTCTTGCGCAGAAAGCAATTTCGAATCGTTTGATTCGCCAGCAAGAAGGATTGTAAATGTTCGGGTGGATTGGGTAGTGGTAATAATACATCTTTTCCTGATGCACAACACATGCCGGCTGCTTCATTGCGGAATTTCAACGCCTGATAATACTGGCATATTTTGCTCACTGCACCGATTGCAGTTTTAGAATGTGCAGAGTAATCAATGGCTGGTGCATATTGGAACGCAAGACGAACAAATGATACACGTGTTAAAGCACGGCTGATTTACTGTCTCTCTCGTTCTCTTTCTCTAAATGTAGCTATGTGCTGTTCTCGTGCCGCTCTTGTTCTCGATATATTCTGTCACAGACGTTCATCACGCTGTTCTTGAGATTCTTGCATACGACGCTCAGCTGTCCTGATTCTTTGAACTTCCTTACTTGCCGCGATTTGTGTTGCTGATTGATGAGCTCTCTCGTCGTGCGTCTTGCCTCTCTGCTACACGCATTGTCGAGGTTAGATTCTTTGGCGACATTTCACTGAAAAATATTTGAATTACAACAAAAAGTGCCATTCTGAAAGCCTTAAAATAAGACACTATAATACAGTGGTGAAACCGGAATTTTTGGGTCCATTGAAAAATACAGTAAAATGGAAGTTAAGAACTAATGAGGAAATTAAAATAACATTGAAAAAAAATAACAGAAAAAGAAGAATGATATTTTTTTGATACATTTATAGCATGGATGACACCAGGCTTTCAAGAGGTTTAGAAAGATTTGAAACGAAATAATACCAGTGAACCGTATGGAAAGAAAAATTTTTCGATAGCAGACTTTGAATATGGCAGGATTCAAAGGTAGAGAGGAGTGCAATAATGAAGGAGTACTGGGGAGGAAGAAAGAAAAAACAACAGGAGAGGAATTGAAATTGACACGTGGAGTCTAGCTGACCATAACAAAAAGAAGAAGAAAAATGATAAGTTAGCGAGAAATGCTTACACGATTCGAATTTATCGTAACGTTTTCTTCAATGTTATATTCATGTGTGTAATTACTTTGTCGTTAGGATATAAAGACACACAAACGATGAACAACAATACAGTATAATTATAACACAATACACAGCACAATTAAAATTGAAGAAACTCACACATATGGCGTGGAATAGACCGTAGCATAAATAAATCGAAATACAACGCCATCTACTGAATGGTTCGATAAATTAATACACTGCCATCTGTTAGGAATAAACTGTAGCATAAATAAATTGAAACAGAACGTGATCTACTGGATGATTACCCAACCTAGCTAACCAAGTGTTGTATAGATAAGTTAACACATCGCCATCTGTTAGAAACTTATGGAACTATAATAATAATTACGTGTGGTCGTAATGACCTGGTGACATTGTTTCTTACTGGCTGGGCACTTCTGCCCTGTCGTAGCCGCCTTTACCTATCCCGCCCATCCTGCCTGGTACAGGGGACCTACATTTTAACATCGAATCCGAACCACAGTACGGTCCTGGCGTATTTCACCTCATACAGCATGCTGCGCCGGGGGTTAATGCCGGGTTAAGTGTCTATAAAAATCCTCGCCGAGACAGGGACTCGAACCGGGGACCTTTCCATCTCCAGTCAGACGCCCTAACCACTTAGCCAGCAGACCGCTTATTCTTAGGTAGCTTACAAATAATTACAAACCATTGTCCTATGACAAACATTTAATGAACATTTATTTCGCAAATAATAAATATTGAGGTCTATATTCCAGATAAAAACTATCCTATCTTTTAAGTTGGACTAAATCACACACATTAAGCCAAATTTCATCTAAATCGGTTATGTAGTTTCGGAGTTCATCCCGGACGAACATCGTGACACGAGATTTTTATATATATAAAGATAAAAAATGGCAAAGCTGTAAATGAAAGAAGAAGAAAAAGGGCTATCGTCACTTCTTTTCTACTTCAGCAGCTATTAATGATTCTTCTATTGATCATATTGATGTCAGTTTGGTTCTGCTCGCATAAAACATCAGTGCAGAAAGTTTTCGATAAAATACCACAACTGTCCAAAACATTTTAATGTTGAAAAATGTAACGAACCAACTTTCAGGCTGACGTACTGTTACATTTTCTGGCTAAATGTTTTATGAACTATGTTATATGTTTCATCAACTGTGGAGTGAAATTTTTATGTATTTTACTTTTACTGCAGAAAATGCCCGCCAACGACACGTTTGGCGCTTCGATGCGTAGCAGAATAAAAACAATGGGGAAGTATGTTGCTGTCTGTATTTTGTCCCAACTGACTAACGTGTAAGGAAGTGAGGAAGCAGAATATCAAAAAATCTTAATTTTTTAACTTAATCTACATGATGATAAATCGGAAATGGTAATGTTCGATCTGGGGTGTCAACATTTTTTTTTCATCGCATTTAAAATGTATGTATAAAAGCTTCTATCTTACATATTAATGGACTCAGAACATAAAAAAACCATCTACATCGAACGAATACAAATAAACAAAAAGCAACTAGTGACTAATATGCTGGTTTAAACGAAATATATACTTTTCATTCATTGTTATGGCGTCACGTTCGCGTTACGAACATGTTGACCAAAGTAGCCTCTTATTAGTATTGATACAATTATATGGTACAAATTCCGTGTTCAGAATACGCCACTTTAGTGTAAGGATTCCGGTATTTATTGTTATTATTAAATTATTCTCATTACACATTTCAACTACACCTTGTAGGTCAAAACTTAATATTTGATTTTGTAGACTTCAATGAAAATGTTCGATTGCGCTGAAGAATCAACTGCAATTATTTAACGGTGCAGTGTGGTATTCCACCTTGAGACAGGTCAAGCATACCAGGGGAAGCTTAGGTGGCTAGTTTCTTTCCTTTATGTTGTATTGAATGAGTTGAGTATATTAATATGATGGAAGAGAGAGAGAGAAAAACGTGGCGCCTACGTATTTAAGGACTATTGTTCTGAAAGACAAAAGGGGACCAGAAAATATGATGTCGCTGTCAGACTTCCGAGTCACCACAACATTGCTATATGCTTTTACTCCATACGCGCTACGGAATGGTTTCCATGCCATGTCACCCAGGACTTACAGATTAGAAATCATTCATCCCACTTGTAACAGCCCTAATACCTGTATTTTGAATAGCATTGGACTGTGTGAAATATTTGTAGTCAGCCAAAGTTTGCTTGAAAGTGATTTGATATGTTTGTTTTGTAATTTCTTGTAAATAAGTGTATATAGACTTTGTTTTAGGTAAGAAAATTATTTAAAGACCATTTAATATGTTTAAGAACCGAATGATGCAAGAGAATTTATTAAAAGTTTGTAATTACTTGTATTAATGTAAGTTACGATGTCTACAGGACAATTTTCCACCATTTGAAAGGATTTCTGTAAATAATTTTGTATTTAAGTATCTATAATTACCATTTCTAATCATTTTGTAATGTTATTAATTAATTTTGTATCAATTCCGATTGTTTTTAATATGTTTGATTGTTTGAGTGATTGTTAATGATCGAGAAATATCGGGCGGATGCCTTTGAAGAATTCTCGTAATTTCGATAGACTCTATATAAACAGATCGCCTGGACAGAGAAGTCAGTTTGCATTAAGTATTAATTCAGAGTTACAGAGACATTCATGCAAGTTTTCATTCAGTTTTCGATTCAAGTATTCAGTATTGCATCTTTGGATTGTAACAACTATGCTTGTGAATGTCGCAGACTTGTTTTGATTTGTTCAAAATAAACGAACATCTTCACATAACCTTGTTTTTTGGTGGACTTTATTAATTAATTAAAGCAGTAAAATTAAACCACCCAAAGAACCTTAACACACTTCTCCTACAGTGCTGGACATTTCTCGAATGAAGAAAGATGTTTCAACTATCGGAGTTCGAACCTAAGAACCCCGAAGCAAGTTTCGGATAGCACCATGTTAATACGACGACGTAACCCAACGCAAAATGACACAGTAGTGCATAATTAATCATATATTTCTTCATGTTCATGGTGAGGCGTTTTCTAATACTAAAAAATGGAATCACTACTTGTACTCGTATCGAGTAAGAAGGTGGACATTTATTATATTTTCTTTGTGATCTTCTTCTATGTACGCTTTCCCTGCGTCCGGGAGTAGGCGGGTACGGTGAGGAATGTTCACCCCTCCTTAGGAACGTCTAGGAAGATGAACTGGGGTGGTTTCCCGTTGCCTTCCCCAGGGTGACAGTGTTCGTAAGTGTGAATGACTGAGATAGCCTGCGTGTCCAGTGTAGTGTTGTGGTGTACCCGCGAATAGGGATTGCCACCAGTTACTATCATTAATATTTTACCTGGGCGCCATGGAAGGGGTCCTTCCAGAATTTGAAATAAACATTTAGAAATATAATTATTTGCTTTATTAATTATAAGTAAATCAATATTAATTTTATACACTGACACTTGCATTTATTATTATCAACATAAGGAGTGGTGATATGAATTAACTAACACATATAACAAGAAAATTAAATCTACAAAATACAAAAAAAATTTAATTAACTAAACAATGAAATGACAGCTCTTGTACAAAGTCCAACTAACTCAAAATAAACTCAGAGAGCACAAGTATTTCAGGTTTTCGCCTTCGGGTAAAATACACCACAATTTGACTCAGTTTGTTCTTGCGAAATAAAAGATATGTAATTACCATCCAGTTGATGTTTATGTTGAAGTCAGTGCTGTCCGATCTTCTGGAATTTCTGTGCGCAACACACACAAAACAAAATATAATCGTCGCACTGTGTTAAAACTGGACGAACACTTGCGCTGGCACACATTCGATGATTATCCTTTCGAATGGCGTCCCCGTGGTCCAGTTACAATCGACTCTTCAAAACGAGGTTTTTCGTATGAAAACAAACAATAAAACTTGTCTGAACTTATTATCAATTAATAGTGTTATCCTTCGATGCAATCGCTCTGTACTTCACGCACCGCTGGCACGGGCGGACTGTCCCCACTGAAGGAATGTGCGGTTCCGTTATCTACTTTCCCATCTCCAAACACCCGCACTGCACTACAAAGGTGCCGCGATGGTTGCACTGCGAAAATGTCTCTGTTGCTCACACCACCAACGCTTGCTAGAAAAATACGAAGCTTCCGTGAGCGGACCGCTTCAGAGTGTTGTTTATATTGTGAATGAGAGATGAATAAAAGGAGAGGGTGCCGTCGAATTCACGCTAACGCTTCCGAAAGATACGAATGGGGCCGCCAAAATCAAAGTCCCCTTCCGACGGACGAATCACCATCGATAGTGTTGTACGCCCTCACTCCATAGGCACGGCAGAGGTGCTCAGTCTGGTGATTAGGAATTCTGTACCACTATCTCTCCGTTCACTCCGGCTATGTCTTGCTGAAGAAAATTTCCTTTACCACCAGGACTAGAACTATCTAACACCCTGTCCGTGCGGTACACTACCACGGTGCCGCAACCAATTGAACCAAAGGAGTGGGTTACACGTGGTTCCATGTGGTCTCAAACACCTGTTGACAGAGTTTCTTACCGTGCGCCTCTATCGTAGCTACTTATCCTAAGTTGGTAAACGTACCAGATGTAGGGGAACTGAAATTTATCGTGGAATCCGAACCAGAAATTTGTTGATCTGTCTGGACATACTTATCTAAAGGATGAGTTGGTTCAGATTTCACTTTACTAGTGGCTCAATATTTTTAATTTTTAAATTCATTATCTACGTTTCTTTATGGGGAATTGTTAACGTAGTGTTAGGTCATTATTTGGCCGATGCCCATCATACCCTACTCATCCCGTGAAGGATCGTGGTAACTAATAGATTAGCAAGTGATAAGCATGGGTAATAACGAGCAAGCATATTGTGAGGTTTCCTGAAGACGATACATCACCCAGAACATATTTTTCTTTTTTTAATTGGAATTTGGTACAAGGTCACATAGCACTATGCAATTAAGTAATGTGCAACTTATTATCGATGAACTCCTTGTATACTATAATCAGCACGGTACAGTCGACACAAGTCAAAACAACACCTAATTAAAACCATTCATGCCCGGGGACGTGTTCGAACCAACGACCCGTACACTGTGAAGCTAGCACGCTACTAGCTGCGCTCCGGTGTCGGCGCTATGAAGAGTTGAGCTGGCGTCAAACATTTTCCCTGCCTGCGCGAGCACTTTGCAGCTGACGCGTCGCTGGGAGCGAAGCACCGAGCTGTCCACATGTGTCTTTGCGGCGCTAATTCCGCGGCGACAGAGTGCTGGTCGGGCACTTGTCCCTTACGCCGCTGTTGCGTAAGGCGGAGCAATTTCCCGCCGCCGCGGATGGCAAGTGGCCGGATTTCCCGGCGGGTTACGACGGCCCTTAATGGCCCGCCGTCAAGTTTACTCAGCTCGGCAAATCTCATTTTGCACAACGTGTCTCTCCACCCCAGTCCTGCGGAAGTGTCGGCCGGAGAAGTAGAAGGTTGGCGCGATCTCGGAAGTACATTGCCCACGTGTATGCAGTAGATCTCTCCCATACCGCAGAGACGAGGAATTTAACTTTTATATAGACCAGCTCGCCCGTGCGAAAATTTCTCGAAATATATACGACGAATAGCGATTTTGATAGTTTGTAGCAGGAGGAAATAAGAATCGGCTCATTTGTAGCAACTGTTTATTTGTCAACTGAAATAGGTACTTAGCAAAACACTTACAATATCTTACCAAATAATTAAAAATTATGAAATTTTTCCCTAATTGAAACAAGCTCCTTACTATAGAAAACACAAACAGTTTATAAACAAATCTGTGATATGTGGTGCTGCTATCTAGCGGTAATCGGATGACAACTTATCGACGCCAGCGAATCCTGGCAGCTAGACTCTGAACTATCGCATGACCGTGACCTTGATAGTTCGTATTTTTGTCATTTTTGGGTTGAATTTCGAAAAATTCCTTTCTTGGTTAATGATTTTATCCAAGCGGAGAACTTAATAATTAAAATGATACCTCATTTATCGATTTTTGTTAAGTATGAATGGAGGAAGATGGTTCATCACAAAAAGATGTTTTAGATACAATATATATGATGATACTTTATTGGACGATGAGATCCAGCATCTATCTATGTATCAAAATCGCTAATACAACAGAGAAAAGCTTTACTCAGTACGGAGTCTTTAGAATCAAACCACAATATATCAATAGTGGACATCGTTCCGTAATTTTATGATTACATCTTTTGTTCAGAATTGCTTACACTGAGTTTATTTCTATTTATTCGAAATCATGGTGGATAGGATGTGGTTCGCAACAGTTTTCAGAGTAATTATACGAAATAATGTGTTTAAGTACTTTCATGGTTTATTCGTTTTACATGTCCAATACGCAATTTATAAAGTTTGTTTTAAGAAGAAAAAAATATTCTCTCTCAGAATGATATAACATTCCCAGCGCAAAGAATTTAGTGGTGTGAGAGACATTATCATTAAAAATGAACAATTCACCTAATGTGCACGGTTCACTTTTTTTTACATTATGTCTTAACAAGTCAACGATGCCGAGTCATTAGACGCGACATGGGACTGGATAAAAGGAACGGAAAGAAATTCGGCCCTGGCCTTTTGTAGGAAGCATCGCGGCATTCGCCTGGAGTGATTTGGGGAAACCATGAGAAACCCAAATCTGGATGCCCGGACGATGATTCGAACCCACGTCCTCCCGAATGTGAGGCTAGAGCGTTAACCACTCACCCACCACGCTCGGTTAACGGTTTAGTCCTAGTCTTCAAAATTCCATAGGTTGTGTTGCAATTACAAAATTTCATTACATACGTTAAAAACATTTTTGGCCGATGTTTATTAAATATTAGCCTCATAGCGAGTCAGAAATGAAAGGTTGAATGGAGTGTTCTGATAAATCATTTCTTTCAATTTGCTTAACTAAATATAGTTGTTATTACATAACTCTCATAACCCTGATTGTGTAATGTTATACGTATTTCGATTGCAGTTTACATCGGGATACAGTAGGACTCACTTGCGTCTGAAATAAATGCCAGTTGTCTTTCTGGACCAGACTAAATTTACATACAGTGAAAACTTCTGCTGACATTATTGTTCGAAAATTAAGACTTTTATATCCATGTGCAAAAAATGTAACGAAAACATTGACATTGAACGAATTTTTTTTTTGCTGTCGTCAGTCTTTAGACTGGTTTGATGCAATCCTCCATCCCTTCCTATCCTGTGCTAACCTTTTCGTTTCTACATACCCCTTACAACCAACGTCCTCAATTATCTGCTTCATATATTCTAATCTCTGTCTACCTCTACAGTTCTTACCTTCGACAAATGAATAAAAAACCAATATTTAATTTAAATCGAATGCATACTTTCCTTTAAGTTTTTTTGGCAATTCATATCTTCGTAAATGATTAGCTACATGGAACTGTTTTTATTAGGCGTATAACCTTGAGCTGGTAGTAATATCTCTGCCCGCTGTAGCTCACTAATGAAGGCCGGGAGCATGACGTTGACGCAGTGGTAAAATAACACAGTGATCAAACTTAGCCTTTTATTATCACTGAGTCGTGTGGTGCAAAGTGTTTTCCGAGTCAGGTATGTTGGGAGCACTTGTAATGGTGCTACAGTTGACATTCGCGGTCGTTTAGTGTTGTTCCTTGAGCAAAAAAATTATTTTATGTAGTTATTAGGATTGCCTCTCGCCGATGTTGATTTGTTAACATTGAACGAAGCTTTTCCTAGTATTCTTTGGCATGTGGACTCTGCATAGGTGCGATCTAAACCTTTTGATGGTACTGGACACCTAGGAGAGAGTTCAAGATTGAATTTTTCCACTAATCCTGCTTGCACGCTTGGTTGCGCTGAACACGAATGGAATAAATGTACTCAAGAACGAATGGAAAATTACTTGCCGACCATAACAAACATTGGCGCGCGAAAAACTGACATCTATGTTGGTTAATATAAAGGAAAAATTCTTCATGACTAGACAAAATTATAACAGGGACTAAAAAAGACAACAAACCCTATTGAAGCCATGGTTTCATCTGGAAGGAAAGAAGCAACATTTGAGCAAGAACGGGGTACATCCTTAGTTAGATTTCAGATCCCAACATCGAAAGTTGGAATTTCGAACAGATTCTCAGTGGCTTGAGTAGTATTTGATTCTCTATTTCTGCTCCACCCTATTCAGACGGTATTAGAGATTAAGGTTGGCTACAGCTACTGGGGTCCTACACTTCACGTTATACGCGTAAAAGCCCGCAATAATGTTAACAAACGAACTGCGATTATTGAAACTAACTAATATGTGTTCAATAAATTCATCTATAACCAGAACTGTAAAGCCGTTTAATAACTTATCCATGTTCTGAAAGCGTTTTTATTTTTTCTTCTGTCAGTTTCCCGACTGGTTTGATGCAAACCTCCATCCATTCCTGTCATCTGCTAACATATTCATCTCAAGATACCACTTACAACATCTTCAATTATCTGCTTCATATATTCTTATCTTTGTCTAGTTCTACACAGATCTTTCCTTGGACTGTTCGCTCCATTAACAATTTAACCAATCACACATGTCTTAAAATGTGACCCAACACTAGTTTCTGTGAGATTATTCCACAAGCTTCTTTTCTCACCAATAATTTTCAAAACATGTTCATTTCGTACTTTATCTGTCCACTTAATTTTCAGCATCCTTCTATAGCATCACATATCAAATAATTAAGTTTTCATTTTTTCTGGAATTCCTAAAGCCTATGCCTCGCTACAATAGATTGCTGTGATCCACACACAGAATTTTAAAAAGTTTTTTGCTGATTTTCAATTATGGATATTATATTCATTATATGGAATATTTTTTTAATAAAATATTTCTACTAAAGAACGTTTACTGCAAAAAATTACCGTTTCTGATCCTCATTGATTTAAAGTAAATAACTCACATCTTCAGTTCATTTTCAAATATTTTCACACGTGAGGCTGCATCGGTTATGACGTTGACCAACAATAAATATCAAATTTATAATTTCATGTTTTGTTATTTCCACGTGCCATTACAAACCATTGTTGCCCAAGTTATTTGCCTTCCGAGAAGAGGAACTGGAGGATTAAAACCTGAATAATTAACGGTGACGTTAAAATGAAGAGGAAATAACAACTCTTAAACAAGATCCGCTAGAAATTAAATTTTCACTCGGTGGTGTTTACAACTCTTAATGCCTTATACCAACCGTGCTGTGATTTTTTGTGCAAACTAAATATCTAGACTGGAATGAATTTTTATTTCTGTCAACATGCGGAGTCAAATAATTTTTCCATAAGGCAATGAAGAGGTGACAAAGAAGATTTAAGATGGGGCATTACTGTATCTCTTAAGTGCAATATATATTTCAGTCATTTTGACTGCATAGCAAGAATCAGCATTGCCTGCTTAGTGAATCATGCATATTTTTACTTAAAATTCTAATATTAGTTGCTTGTAAACTTTCTCGTTAGTTGATTCGTCACTACCTAGTACGAAATCAAATTTTAAGTTACCGCCGTTGTTCTCTCTCCTCCTCCGACTATGTTACCACTCATGAACTAATGCCTTATTTATAGGCTTGCAACGAATATTCGGCAACTATTCGGTATTCGGCCTATTCGGCCTATTCGGCCACTTTTGCACTATTCGGCCGAATACCGAATATCTAGGTACTATTCGGCCGAATACCGAATACTTAGGATTTGTTTTAGTTAGATAATTGCCTAAAATCAAACGATTGATTCATTGCATGGTAATGTATTTAACTTACAATTACAAAAAAAAAAAAAAAAAAAATCGTGCTGGTCAACTTACACGATGTCAAAGCAAAACAAAAATATTATAAATATCTATTCACTGGAATCATCATATTTGAAATTTAGGAGTGATAGATTGTGGAAATACTGATTTTTCTGCATTGTCAGGTAGTAGTTTACTTCTTTTCTTCTCGTAGACATTTCCAACTTCAGAGAAAAGCCGCTCCGAATAAACACTGCTTCCTGGCGAGGAGAAGTATTTTGCTGCAAGCTTTGTCAAACACGGAAATTTCTCTCTTCTTGCTTGCCACCAAATGTACGGATTATCATGCCATGATAAAACTATTAATTTTTAAATAAACATCAATTTCAGTTTCAACTGCATTTTTTTCTTGTGATGTTCCTGCATTGGTCGTACTTTTCTCTGTAACAATCTCTTAAAAACAATCCATAAAAGATGAGTGTGTACTCTGACTTTGACCCAACTCTTCCGTCATCCTCTTGGACTGAATAGGTGACGAATTCGCGTTGCCGTCGCTGCTTGTTTCACAGTACGTCTTTAGACCATCGATCAAAATATACTGCCTTACTTTTTCTCTTTGCAGTTGACTGGTGAAAACATTCATTTTGAAGCGACGGTCCAAAGCGGTTGCCGAAAAATAATTTTTTATTTGTGGCAATGTCTTCAAATCGTTCTTTCAACTCTTGTTGCATGACAAGTCTCACTTGGCTTAAGTTTGCTGTTAGCTCTGACGTGCTAGTTTTATCGCAATATCGTGTTAGAGTAACAACATGCGGAATAATTTCAGAAATGCATACATATCCGGAACTGGTGATTTTTGTTAGATCTTCAAATGGTTGCAGTAATCTCAAAAGTTCCTATAAAAGCTCCCATTGAGCAGCAGTCAAGTTGGCAATATTGCACTCCGTGAGATACACTGAAATTGCCCGTTTTTGGTCCACTAGCCTTTCAAACACATAATATGTGGAATTCCACCGCATACTGACATCTTGCACCAATTCATTCAACATTTAGTCTAAATGCCCTTCTCACAGATTTAAAAACGAGGTATGAGGATGTTGTGACTACGGAAATATTGCACACTGTTATCGATCCATATAGTGAAGAATGGCATATCATACTACAAGAAAATTATTGATCGAAGTAATCATTATCGTACTATGTAGGGGGCAGTTCAGAAAGTGGTATCAGCAATTCGGTCTTAAGAAGATTATACCAATTGCTTATCCCGTATTATGAACTATCGTAAGAAAGCTTTTCCAACTTCACACCTCATTGGATGTTATTCTTAAGAAAAAAAAGTAATGTCATAAATAATCCAACATAGATACTTGAGGCCATACTTCAAGATTGTGAAAACAGGCACAGAGTATTGGGAAGGTAACTCTGCTTTAACTGGCGGGCGAGAGACAAGCACAGCAATACAGATTTTGGCTCACTCCGGCCGAATACTTTTGCCGAATATTCGGCTATTCGGCCACAAGTCTGCCGAATATTCGGTATTCGGCGTATGGCCGAATATACTATTCGTTGCAAGTCTACTTATTTATAACCGTCAGCCTCTATAGTCGCTTCCTATGTTCCAATTACCCTCACCCGAGCTGCTTTATCATCTGAGATATTGTGTATGTTCTAAGCTAAATTCCACGGACGATTCTAGCAGCATTTCTCTGCTCGTCTTTTAACTGATGCGAACACACTACGAACAACCGCTCTCACCATGGTTTACCCTGTTGCTGAGTACTGTGCTCCAGTGTGGCAACGTAGTACTCATACTAGAAAAATCGACGTCCACCTGAATGAGTGTATGAGAGTAATAACTGGCACCCTAAAATCCACCCCAGCACCACCTCCAGAGATAAGACGCCAAGAAGCAACGGCACGTGAGTGGATAAAACTACACCATCCTGATCATCCACAGGATCTCCCAATCCACGAGGTTCTAAATAACTTACCACCCACTCGTCTTAAATCCAGAAATCCGGTATGGCAAGATGTATTTGACTTTGATGTCATCGAAAAATGGCGACAAAGCTGGAACTCTGCATCTGTAAAACATTCAGATATTAAAGATCCCACAACTGGACTTCCAGGATTCCATCTAAATAGAGACCAGTGGGTCAAACTAAATCGCCTAAGAACAGGCCATGCGAAATGCAACGCCATGCTGTATAAGTGGGGTCTTCAGGATTCTCCTGCATGTGACTGCGGTGCTCCTTCCCAGAGTGTGGAGCATATTATCAGGGAATGCCCTCTACGGAAGTATGATGGACCATATGAAGATGTTTTTGGAGCTACAAGTTCCTTCTTAGAATGGCTGGAAGAATTAGACATCAGCTTGTTAACGCTACCAACGTTCTTGTCATTGTATATATTTATTATTGTATTAGTTGCTTGCCATACGACAAACAATACTGTTGTATTTCATAATGCTAATGTGGGTCCCATATGATACTACCATACACAGGAAAGACGATGAAGAAGATATCATAAATCATTTACGTATACCCTTGGTAGCAAAATTCAGCAATTAGCTAAAAATTAACGAGTTTCTTTTACGTTGAGATGAAAAGTATTGCAGATCGAAAGGTTCCCGGTGACCTCAATAATTTTCCCAGTAAGACTGAAATTTTAATACTTTTTTAAATTCACTGTTGCCTCTATTTAAATCACATACTTTCACAGTTTATGGTATAACCAATAAACTAAATTTCTTGATAAATGAAAGTTTAAAAAATCAATGAGCGATGAATGAAAATCGTGTAGACGTTAATACATTTATGAGTTTACATAGCTCGCCGAGTGCAAAGTGACCAGCAGTCATGAAACCAAAAGGAACAGATTGAAAGCTAATAAATGAGAGACGAATAGAGTCGGCACAGAAAGAAAATGAATGAAACATAAGACGGAAGTGATTGCGTGAAAATTTTGAAGCAACAGATTATTCCCAAACGATAAAAGCTAAGAAGCGAATTAAGAAATAAAAGCTTATAAGAATTTCCGGTTAGAATTTGAGAATGAAATTCACAGTTGTCTCTTTGCAATATAGAATTTAGTAATGTGTGTACGTAACGATTTATTATTATCTTAGAGTCTTCCGGCCATCAATGTCATTTGTATTTACGTTTCCTTTAAGATTACGTTCTGTGTTTGTAGAAACCAGAAAGATGGTCGAAATACAAGTGCACTGAAGGCCTCAAGGTGGGACGGGCTAATGCAAGGTTTATATTTCCTTTGATCACCCTAGATGCAATTTTCTTTCAGTTCCTTTTTTTTTTTTTAACATAGATCCAGGGAGTTTAGGGAGGCGTAATGAACCTTCAGATTTGCGGAAGAACCTTTGTCTATAGTGAAGCTGCTCTCTTTACGTTCTGTAAATAATAGTAAAAAAATTATGCGTATGGAATTGTTGGCCAGGAGATCGCGAAGTGTACTTCGGCCGCTGCTTCACAGAGTTTCGATTTGCGCCTCTGTCGAGGATACCCTAACCTAACCTGGTAATCCTACCAGGTATAGGGGACCTACAGTTATACGCGGAATGCGAACCACGGAGCGTCCTAGCGTACTTCACATGACATAGAAAACTTCTGCCAGAAGGGCAGGTCAGTTTTTAATAACACCGTAATATTCCTATCTGAGACCGGAATTCGAACCTGACACCTTCCATGTCCCAGCCACCAGACTGCTGCTAGATGTGAGAGTAGCCAGACATGTTGCTTGGTTGGTGGGAGAGGGTGCGGTCTAACAAAGTGTGACGTCACATGGAGAACGAAAAACAAGTCAGGTGTCACATAGATTTAAAGTTCATCGATGACCTATCTACAGAAAATCCCATAATACACAGTTAATGTTTGAGAAACTCTAGAGCTAAACAGCTATGATTGGTGACACGCGAGCCACCTGTAACTTGAACCCCGTTAAATTTGAATCTATAATGACCCCTCGAACAAAGACGAGTCTATTCTGTTTGTTGCCGTCTGAAGTAACAGTCAGGTCTGCGCCTGAGTGCGTCACTTTGGCGTGCCATATGGCAGCCAGCTGATATCACTGCTTATAAAGAAATAGTGCGTGAAACAATCTCTTTCCCCCTCTCATACGTGGATTAGACTAAAATTTAATGAACAATATCAGTTTAAGAAAACTGTTGTTGATTGCGAGTGGATAATATTTAGGAAGCAGAGAACAATTGAGCTGTGTAATATTTGAGAAACAGTAACATTGAGAGATGTGTAATAGTGTGTTATCGTGCAAGACCAGTTATGGAATAAATAAAAATTATCTGCAGTGAGACAGTTAACTTGAAACGGGTTATAATTGACAGTAAAGTGGTAAGACACAAAGACTATTACAGATCACTCTCTTGAGGTCTTGAGCTACGTGTTATCTCTTTCTTATTATTCCTATACATTATTAATTGAGATGTAAGTAATAGATCACAACTATTTTAATTCATTAACCATACATTGTATCTTATCCCCAGTATAAAATATATATTGTACAGGGTGATTCCATGATGATGCTACAAACTTTCGTGGGTAAATGTATGAATTTGAGGTAAGGGACCCTGGTCCGGAAACGGCCGAGTCGAAAGTTACAAGCGAAAATCTACTCGAGTTCTGCCATAGCCTCGCGCAGCGGTCAAACTAAGGACTCCAGCTTCCGAACCCTGATCATGACGTAGGTAGCATGTGAATACTCCCCAATACTCTCATATAATTTCCCCTGTCGACTGTCTAGTAACAGCGCTTGTAACTTGGTGTCAGAGGCACCGAAACAGAACAGAAACAATGAATTCCATTTACCTGCACAAGTTTCACAAGCTGCTACATTTACAACAGTTGTTCAAAATGGCGTCCCCCAGCGTCTATGTAGGCATAGCATCGTCGCAGAAAGTTCTGTCGCAGCCCTTCTAATATTGAACAGTGTCGCAGGCTGCGAGAATTCCTCTTCAATTTCGACTGGCGTCTCGTACACAAGACTTTTCACATGGACCCACAAGGAGAAATCAGGTGAGGTGAGATGAGGTGAACACTCTGGCCACGGAACAAGATTTTTTTTTAACTGCTTAAAGTCTCTTAACAGCGAGGTCTTTAGAGACGGGAAAGGATGGGGGGCAAGGAATGGGAAGGAATTCCACCATGGCCTTTTAAAGGAAGCATCCCGGTATTTGCCTGGAGTGATTTGGGAAACCATGGAAGGGAACAAGAACTTCTCTGCCAATCACTTTTCAGGAAATTTTTGATCCAGGTGTTCACAGTATGCCATCTGCATTGGATTAGCTGAGTTATCATGCCAACCTCTATACCAGTAGCAAGTGTTTGTAGGGATTACCCACTATACAGTTTTAACAACAACAGTACCGATACATGTATTCCACTGTCAGAAGTATCAGAACCATTTTCGCTCATAACTTTCGACCCTGTCGCTTCCGGACTAGAGTCCTTTCCTTCAAGTTGATACATTTTCATTTTCTCCACTATCCCCGGAAGTTTGTAACATCATCGCGGAATCATCCTGTACAGTGTGGCTAGCGAAAAAAAATGTTTATAATATTTTCTTTCAGAAAAACACAAGTATAGAGTGGAATATAATGGAATTAAGACACAAAAGAAGAATCACTATTTGTATATTAATTTAGTCACCAATAGACTTATCAAAAAATACGGTAGTATTGTTTAAAAACAACTTGGAGAAGAAGTTAGTAGTATGTGAAAATGCGTCTAGATGACGTATATTTTTTTTTCTCTAAGAATGTAAGAATATGAGGGAGTGGAGTTGTTTCTGGGGGAATAATTAGGAAAAACGTCTTAAAATAACAAAAATGCACGAGAGTATTATGTGAGAATCCAGCTTCAACACATCATTGTTTCGGTTTCAGTAGGCTCATTAATATTTCTTCACTTCAGCTTTCTGTATTTGTTTACATTGCATTGCTACCGAAATGTACGTTTTCTCAAAGCTTTAAAATTCCGGACGTCGTAAAAGGTGAGAGGTGAGAGGTGCTTTGCGGTGTTTACCGCTAGTGCTGAGGTGTGGCTCCTCTGATATTTGGAGGCGGTCTTTTGAGTTACCGCAAGTGGCGACCTGCTTGTTAGTAACGGGACTCTCGCCAGCTCTTCTTTAATTCAGGCCGCACTAGGTGTCCACGCCCCGGCCGTATACTTAACCCTAACAAGCTCCCTGCTAGCCAGCTCCGGGAGGGACAGTGGCCACTTTAAAAATTCATCGCCACGTTGTGTGAGGGCGCGGTAGGCGCCATGCATGTTTCACGCCTAAGCGGATAAGAAGCGCCCGCCGACCACACTCCGCACACGTGCAACTTTGGGTCGATCGTGGTTATTTGCCGAAGCCGCTGCAGCCACTTCTAGCTGGAGGATATAACGGGCTGCGAAACGGAATATGAAAAATGCAATACAATGAACGCGAAGACTGTTTACAGAGTTTTTATTCCCTCTAAAGGAGCAATAAGTGGAAAGAACATCACCCAGCCGTGCTTCCTCTACTCTGCTGGAAATAAACACATTCAGTTGTTGAAGGGAAATTCTTACTTGCAAGATCCGAAAAAAGGGAGTAATTGACATGCTGACTGAAATCTACACTAACACTAGAGACGAAAATAACTCTTTCTTTATTAAGTTTTCAGGATTAAATGGCTAGGCCGAGCTTGATAAAATTTGACAAGGAGGTACTATATATCATCAGAACGGACATAGGATGGTTTTTATGGATAAAGATATATTTTGTCATGAAATTTTGGAAACTAATCGAATGGTGACAGACAGACGGATAGTGTGTGTAAGTTTCTGTGATGTTATATCGGTCACTCAAGCTTTGTTTCTCTCGTAGTTAGTTTGTGGGACATCTTTTAAGTAACTTACACCTTTGTGTATCCAATTATAGCAATAAAATTATAAGTCTTCGCGTACGAAGTTGCGGGTAACAGCAATGCTATATTATGCTTTGCAGAGTAACAAAAAAAGTACGCGGTGTTGATAATCTTAGAAATTACTAACCTGTGTTTACCGATCCTTCTAAGCGAATGACAATTGGTGAGAACCCAGGTTCGAATCTCGGAGAGGTCATCCAATATTGTTTGTCATCATTTTCTTAAATCATTCAAAGTCAATTGTTTAGTTGCTTTATTCATGCCATGAAAAATTTCGATGCCATTTCTTACCACCCGTCACAGAAGGGTTGGCTACAATACGAAGACTTCGTAAAGCATTAAATCCCGATTCTGGTTAGAAAGAGGGGAAACAATTGTTTGTGTTTCAGAAAATCCATTAAATGAGAAGTAAAATTAATTACAAACGAAATATAGATTATTGAGCTTGTAACGGACTAAATACAATTATGATATACTCATAAGTCTACAATTTTTTAAATAATGTCTTCCTCACTGTCCCTTGCGGAATAAATCCAAATATACAATTATTAATGCTGATAGAAATTATATGATTTCCGCATCGTATCTAATTATATCTTCAATATTTCTTGCCGCTATTGCACTAAAAAAACGATAAAACTGTACGACTCTCAGGTATGATTCTCCAGTACTGGAGGTGGGGAAAATGTTTGAAACGCAAGGAAACGATTTTTTTTTTTTATTTCGTTGTCAATGTATTTGAGGTGTACACTGCAAGTTAATCTCGACACAGTAATGTAATCAATCTGTGTAAGTTGTAGCTCGAGACAAGTAATATTAGTGGGAAGACAAGATGGATCTCGATTTCAGGCATAATGCAATGTGAAAAAAGATATTTTTTTCTTGGTAAGGGAGTCAAGATTGGAATTAATTACCAAGGGAAGTGGTGATTAATTTACCAAACACACTGAAAGAATTTAAAATTAAAATGGACTGGGAATTTGCGGCCAATGGGTATAAGATAATAAACAAAAAAACTAAAGTAATAATAATAATATGAAAGGGGTAAACAGATGCTCAGGAAAATTGATACCGTAGCATGCGCTCCGTTGAAATTAAATTAAAATTTAATTAAAGGTAAATTATATTCTGGCACCTAGTAGTGCATAGTTGATTTGATAAATGCAGTAATGCAATTAACGTGTATTTTCAGTTATGATTTATGTATACAACAATATGCTAAGTGGAATGCATTGCTGAATGTGGTAAACAGGAAACAGAACACGTTTTAATAATATGAACTAAAAATAAAATCGGAATTAAATAGACTTGAAGTATTGATGGAAAAAGTTATATGAATAGCGAACAAGTAGAAAAGTTAAAAAAAAAGTAACTGCACGTGAAGTGTTCTCAATGTTTGAATTATTTTGTGCATCACAAGCAGCAGACAGGTGCACAACCAAGTATATACAAACTGAATAGTATCGGCACCCAAGGAACCTGTAAAGTTTTGTACGAAACAGTGGATTGGGGTTTCTTGAACAACTAAGTGCAACAGATATACAAATACGACTGTTCCAATATTGAAACACAACATTAATGTATTTTATTAAGCTAAAGATATGGTAATACTGTTGTTGCTCACCAGACACGAAAGTATGATAAAATCAGAAAGATTCATATCGTCTCACGGTTTTACCACTTTTTTTGGTAAGATATTTTCTGTAGCAGTTAAATATTAAAAAATATTTGTTTTTATACTGTTCAAATTTTGAGAATAAATTTTAAGCATGTTTCTGTTTAAAAAATAAATTGCATTGGCAACTAAACGCCTTGAGTAGGAGAGTAAAATTCGTGGCGCTGTATGAATTTGTGATTTTAGTTTGCGTGATATGAAGGCCAGATGTAGTTGTACATTGCAGTCAGGGGCCAGAAGAAGAAGAATAATTATTCGAGATCTGTAACTGAGGGAGAAAAAATACTGGTTACCAATGGCAGGGAATTTCGTTGCGAAAGCCGGGGGAGATTCCAAGCCACGCTAAGAAACATTTTTTTTTTTTTTTTAAATTTGTCACAGTTGAAATAGGACACAGAATACACAACAGCACATGGATATTTATTTCCATCATTTAACTATCTTCGTATTTTAATATACTGACAGTGTCGCGCATCTGTGTAACTTGAAGTCACAGTGTTCGGGTTGCACGGTGCCAGCGCATTTGAACTAACCAATACGCGGAGGCGCATTACTCACCAAAAATAAGTTTTTAATTTTTTCATTTTTTTTTTAATTTTATTTTTTTACCCGGCTTGTACAATTTTCTCTATATTATCAATTAATAAATAATGATCATTGAGATGAGTAAAATGTTTTTAGTAACAACTCACCAAGAAAAGGATCCTTGAATGTACTTGAGAAAGAGCTTTCCACTATAATTAATCTTTTACAGGAGTGGCTAGTGTGATCATTTCATTCGGAATATTTATAATTATAGTAACGTAGATAAAGCAAATATATGTCATGTTCATGATATACACAATAATTTTAACGACAGTGTGGAAAAAGAAAACAACACAAAAAAATCTACTGGATTTAACAGGGAAAATGCTACATTCCACAGCGGGAAGGAGCGGTGGTTGTCAAGGCAAAAGCCACGTCGGGCAACATTGGTGAAAGGGGTATTCAAAAGAGGCCAAAACGGAGCCTTGTAATATACGCATGCTCCCTTATCTTCAAAGACACTTTTGTGGGGTCTAGGTAAAGATTATAGGAAATTCAAGCTCATGTCTGAAATCAAAGTGATCGCCTATGAATCCAATGTGTAAAAGGAATTTAATGATGAAGAGGTACACCCTTGAACGCCAAAAATTAAGTTTCCCTACTCACTTTAACTGTTCCTCTTTTGCACGGCAATTAGAAAAAGCCGGTTAAACGTAATTTGTGAACGATAATAAGACATATTTATACAGCACACTTGCAGTTCGGTGACAGAATTACGAAACAGGAAATGGTTCGTCGTTACCAGTGCGTGGCATTCCGAAATGCCAATATGTGGGCGCATATCCTTTGTCCGATGGACGAATTATGTTTTTAATCTGCGTGTCAGTTATTTACACTGGGAACGACGCGTTATCATAATAAATACACAATGTCGGTGTTTATTGATAGCAATTCTCTGCATAAAGCGCCAGTGATGTTTATGCGACGGTGGTCAGATTACACGTGTAGTCCCGGAATTCAAAATAACTGGCGCATTAACTTCATGCGTATTAAAATATTAAATCAACAGCAGCAGAGGGAGTTGCAACGGAGTGTACCAAGTTGCGAGAAGCTGACTCAAATTGTTACAACCAAACAGGCTTTGAAAAATAAATCTCCGTTATTTGAAATATGCACCACTACGCTTCAGCCACAACGTAGAGCAACAGAAAAAACAAACTGTTGAGGATTTTAAAATGTGGAGCAACATGAACAAGCAATAACGCAGTACCAGCCACAATAAAAGCTGCATTAGGATGGCAAAGATAAGTACGCATAAAGTAGACATGTTATAGGGTACAATAAAACGTACGTGAGATAAAACAAATGGTACCTGAACCAGTAATAAAATGCTAAATGGGAATATTGTTTGTAAAAGAAAATACTGTTTGTAAATTAAAAGCCTGTAATAGTTCTAATTAATGAAGGACTGGATTCATTTTATTTTATTTGCAATGAATGCCTCCTCTGTGGGCAAGGGCAGTAATGTTAAGAGAATGCAAGGTTTTATTCGGCCTAAATATTTAATATAAAATCAAGCGAGAGAAGCCGGAATAGCTAACAATTGAATTTATTGAACAAAAGTGATGCAAGAAATGTTATACAAACATTGGAATTGTTGGGCGCTATAACAAAATGAATAGTAATTGGCCAGAATCGAGAGAATAATTACTTGACATGAATTTATTTTGATATGAATGGTCCAAATAAACAGTGAAGTTATTACCTTTCGGTGAAATAATGCCACGTGTTAACCAGCTGCATAACGCATTTGTGAGTCGGACAAAAATTCTCGCAACAAAACACCTATGCTAATCCGTCAGAATATCACAGTGAGCGGATCAATTGGCCCACGTGAGATGCTAGGTTTTTACTGAGTGAAAGAGAAAGTAACTGCAGTGGATGTTGAACGGAAATGATATTACCAGCATTTTTATGGCGAGGAGACGAAGATACCGGAATGCTCGGAACGCACGCTGGTGTCTTCAGTCTAGTAGAACTGTAGCAAAGTCAGACGGTGAAAAATACTAACAGCTAGACTGAAATATGCGCTACAGACAACCCTGTCTGTAGATCACCAAAAAAGTTGCCCGCTAGAAGACTCTTGAAGTATGTGGTAACCGTACGTGCTTGCCATAATACTTACGGAACATGCAACTTGTACATTTATATACTAAAAAACAATTCCTGAGTGTTTCACTACAAGTAAACCAAAATTTCTACTTCTTCTACTATAGCTTTCAAGTTGCCCATCCTTGCTGGGTTCCTTTCACCCATTCTTACGCTACATAATGAGTTAATTTCGAGAAACATTTGCTATGATGTGCGATCACCTTTTCTCGAGTATGAAAAATATTTAGATCAAAGTAGTTTTCGCATACTTTATGTTTTTTCATCAACACATATTTTTTATTGATGTTTATTTCAATTACTTTTCTATCTTCTATAAATATTTCCTTTGTAACTTACTGATTGCTTTATTTATGAATGTTTCTCTGGCATAAGTAGACAACGCCGAGAAAAACTGCATTCATGTATTACTGATTTGTTGTTTGTAAAGTATTGTTGTTATTTTTAAATCGGATCAGGATTATTGTTTGCCTTTCATCAAATATTACACACATGATAAACATCTGATGTGGTTGGAAAACACCTCTGTTTAAATTCTCTTAACTACCTCCTGTATTAAAAACTCTATCACTCTAAAATTCCACCTTTTAAAATCTATTTTCCTTTAACAAAACTTTTTTGAGAAATTTACTCGTTGGTATGTGACTGGCTAATTGCTTTAACACTACAATATAAGATTAGGATCCATAGATTTTCACAGAATAAGGTAAACTGGAGATTCACTTCCTAATAATTAACAGAAAAATGGAATACCTTGAATAGCGTCCTAGTAGCAGAAGAAATATTGGCCAACGTAGATTGATTGATTTCTGAGGTTGGAACAAACCTTATAGCCTACCGATGAAGAACTCGGCGTTCTAATGTAATTTTAAATATGTGTACCATGGATTGGTTTTCTGTTGTTTCATTCATCATCATACCAATGATATTTTCTGATTCATTCGCTTTATAAGCCATTTATAAATCAAGGACGAGAATACTGGTCACTATTATGGCTTCTTATTAAAATACATTAAAAGCAGATGACGATTCTTTACATCTAGTTTTATTCGCGTCTGTGAAAATCTGGTGGAGTTGTTATCGTGGGATAAATGGGGATAACAGACTCGTCTTCCACAGTTTGGATATCGGTTATTGAGGGTATTAACTCCATTGATAGGATTCACCAGAAATTAGGTTTCAGTATTAACGAATAGTTTCTTCACATAAATTAACTATTAGCTTCAGAATTCATATTTTAAGTAGACTTGATGAGGAATAGGTATAAATAAGCAGTGACACCAATCATGTGAGGCTCCATTCAGCCCGGGGACTGCATCACATCAGGCGCATAACGCCCCTGCGACATATTAACAGAGACGTGAGTTACGGCGATATACTGTACACGGCGTATTGATACACCGCTCTCATCTGTTACAGACTGGGCTGCATTCAGCCGCCAAATGCTCCAATAGCTGACGTCACTGCTCGCAATGCCATTCACTTCCACTGCCATAAAACACAGCGGTTGCACTATAACACTCCCTCTGTTTAGTGGGATAGAGGACTGTTTTTAAATTGTAGTTGTGCTATGACCCCGTTCAGTAGAAGTCAAGGTATTCCGAATCGATTCTCTTGTCTTATTACACATTTCATTATGTTCCCCTAAATTATACGTAACATTTCATTATTATTAAACTGTGGTGTAGCAGTTAGAAATTCTTTTTGAAGCTATATTTATGAATAACAGTTGGTGTACTTGCATGAATGTTGGAAGAGCTTGAAAACATATAAAATAGATGTATCGTGCTCCAGAAGGATATTAAAAATTCCGTAATCTACTGGTTGCAAGAGGAGTAAATGGAAAAATACTTGATGCGTCCGCGAATTCATCCCCGTGGAATCTGAATATTGCGAAGTTATTCTATCTATATAAAAGGCTACTTCGGTCATCGCGTGCGTAACGCTGACATCTCGCGCTCCGCCTACGTTAACGGACTAATTTGCGGCCAAAGATGTTGCTACAAGATCATGTTTATGAGCATTACTTAATAGTTCTATTTAGCTAAGTAACCACAGAACAAACAAAATTCCAGAACACTCAAAGAAACATAAGTACTGCGTTTAAATTGACATATTTATTACAGTTGCTTTTTGATTATTTATATTCAGTCAATGTAGATGTTTTCTTATACTTTCCGACGAGAATATTGCTGGAACGGTAAACTAATAAATACATACCGCATTACATAATTTTTAGTGTTATAAGCGTTATTTAGCTAAGTAGCTGCGAGAAATTAAATCAGCAGAACACAATGATTAACCAATTATTTTTTAGGGGTTTTTAGGAACTATTTACATTATACGTTGATTTTTTGACTATGCTCACTGTCACTGTTTTAGTAAGCCAGAAAAAACAAATTCATTGTATAATTTTTGGTGGGCTTGTATGCAAGATCACTTATAAAATACCAAATAAATTTTGGTTAGATGGGAAAAAACGAATGAGCATCCCTCTTTTCCCCTTTTCTTGGCTGTCCTTCTTCTCTTTTGAATATGGGTGGTATATAAATACTTTAAGCGCGTTTGTGCACACCATTTGTATTTACCACTATGGAAACCGATACTATTACGAAAGATTTTAAAGTTGTACGAAAGTAGCTTCCCAAGGCACTGTCATTTATTAAAATCTTCTCGGGATTCCAGCCGTTTATAAATGTCACAACTCTGGAATGTTTCGAAGGTGTCTATCTCTGTTCTCAATTTCAACTGTTTGCTTATGCGGTGGCGGGGAAACGGCGGATGACAAAAGCCGACCCAGCGCGATGACGTCATCCACTCCTCTGCCCTTCCCGACGGGAAGCTGTTTCAAAATTTGATATCCGAGTTCCAGGCCACACTAAGCGGGTATCTAGTGTGTCTGTTAACTAAAGAATTACCTATTTTGATTTCAACAGCTTCTGTTATAATGCTGCCCTAAAAATATCTGACCCAGGCTAAAATTCTAGTTTCTTAAAAATTAAATGTATGTTCCTGTTGGACACTGTGTTAGGTACCCCTCGTGTTTATAACATATCTTGTGAATGTGGCCGTGCTTATATCGGACAAACGAAACAGTGTATTGTGCAGCGGTGTGTCGAGCACGTAATGAATGTTCTCCTGGGGCAAGAAGCGAATTCAGTTGTGGCCGAATACAGTGTACAAGAGGGACATACATTTAATTTTTAAGACACTAGAACTCATATATTTTTGGGACAGCGTTATAAGAGAGGCTGTTGAAATCAGAACAACTGATTCTTTATTTAACAGGGACACTGGGTAGAAACTTATCATAGTATGAAACCCGCCTATAAAACTGTTACCGATCGTGGTGGGCGAGCGGTTAACGCTCTGGCCCCACATAGTTCCATACATCAACACACACGTACACGTAACTGGAGGAAAGTGACTGAACACCCTACATCCAGACTGAATAGTTACAGGATGTACGAAGTGTGACATGTCTTTGCCACACAGCACAGTGCTCTTCACACCCAACTGATTACATCTACATAGGTGGCCACTGATGGTAAAATCTCGAGTAGACACCATAATTAAACACACACGAACACGCACACACACATGTCCATGCGTATACCGCAATTCCATACGTCAACTCACACATACAAGTAACTGAAGGAAAGGGACTCCACACACGACGTCCATACTGAGGTGTTACATGATAGGCAGAGGGTAGCATGTCTTTGCAATACAGCTCAGTGCTCCCCACACTTACCTGATTTTTAATGTGCCATCAGTATTACTGGCTGCTGAAACTCAACACTTCAGCACTGTTTGATCAGAGCCATATGTTTATAGCAGCTCCGCAAAGACAAATTTTGAGTCAATCTCCCCAGGTGGGCACGACGAGAGGGGGCCCCCCTTCCCCACTGCGGACAGAAATACCGCAATACGCCGGACCTAAAATCACGGACTTCAACGAATTTCTGTTTTTTTTTTATCTCACCGGGACCTATTATCGGTAATGGCGTAGTTAGGACAGAATACCCGAATTTCAAAGTGGCCGAAATCGGTTATGTGCGCCGGTGGATACACGATATACGCGTCCGCTGTGGGGAAGGGGAGCCCCCTCTCGTCGCGCCCGCCTGGGGAGATTGACTCAAAATTTTTCTTTGCGCAGCTGCTATAAACATATGGCTCTGATCAAACAGTGCTGAAGTGTTGAGTTTCAGCAGCCAGTAATACTGATGGCACATTAAAAATCAGGTAAGTGTGGGGAGCACTCAGCTGTATTGCAAAGACATGCTATCCTCTGCCTATCATGTAACACCTCAGTATGGACGTCGTGTGTGGAGTCCCTTTCCTTCAGTTACTTGTATGTGTGAGTTGACGTATGGAATTGCGGTATACGCATGGACATGTGTGTGTGCGTGTTCGTGTGTGTTTAATTATGGTGTCTACTCGAGATTTTACCATCAGTGGCCACCTATGTAGATGTAATCAGTTGGGTGTGAAGAGCACTGTGCTGTGTGGCAAAGACATGTCACACTTCGTACATCCTGTAACTATTCAGTCTGGATGTAGGGTGTTCAGTCACTTTCCTCCAGTTACGTGTACGTGTGTGTTGATGTATGGACTATGTGTATGCGTGGACATGTGAGTGTGTCTTCCAATGTCGTTGTATGTCTATCACTATAGGATTCTACTCGACATTGAGATTTCACTGTCACTGGCTACCTATAAGTTGATGATACATGCAATCTATTGGGTGTGATGAATAATCCGTATGGGATAAGCACTGATGTGTATGGTGAAAACATGTCATCCTTTGCACACACTCTAACGTCTGTCTGATGGTTTTTTAGTTAGTTATGTTTGTGTGTGGTGACGTATGGATTTGTACGTGAGACCTAGTATGAATATGGGAGTTATGATATCTGTCTGATGACCATGTGTCTACCCTGATACTCGTGGTAAGTGGGCAAATATTACTGAATGGCAGAAAAGGCTTGTGGTGTGGGATAGTGGTGGTGCTGATGATGTGCAAAGTTTTGTACCTAGTACCCACGATACTGAATGGCAGTGAGGTCTGTAGTGTGAGTTAAGTGATACGACGTTGATGTGAAGAATTTGGTACTTGGCACACATGCTAATGTTGATTTTTTGGTCAGTCTTGAGCCATGGGGGTTCTGTCCCACTGTTTCTTTGCCATGATTGGGTTGGTTGTTGTGTCTAGCTCGCTGTAAGCATGGAAATATGCGCCTGTGTGCGTCTTTCTCTGTGTCTGTATGCATAAGTATGGTGATACCATCCTTAAACTCATCTATCTGGGCATATGAATTGCTGTTCCTCCCATATGTTTGTGCTTGTGTGGTGACGTATGGATTTGTGGGTGAGACCTAGTATGAATTTGGAGGTTATGATATCTGTCTGATAGACAAGTGTCTATTGTAACTCATGGTATCTGGGCCACATGTTACTAAATGACAGAAAGGGTTGCGGTGTGGGAGAGACGTGGCTGTGATTTCAAACTTCACACATCCTGTAACTCTTCAGTTTGGATCCAGCATGTTCAGTCTCTTTCATCCAGTAATGTGTGGTGATGAATGGACCTGTGTGAATGCATTGACATACGAGTGTTTGTGTATGTGCGTCTTTCTATGATTTTTGGTCAGTCATGGGTGTTCTGTTCCACTTTTTCGTTGCCATGATTGGGCTAGTTGTTGAGTCGAGATCGCTGTAGGCATGTAAATGTACGTGTGTATGCGTCTCTCTGTGTGTGTGTGTGTTTTTTTTGGGTAAATGTGGTGATACCTTCCTTTATCTCGGTTGTCTGGATGTATGATGTGCTGTTCCTGCACTTATGCTTGTGTGATGTGACGTATGGATTTGTGGGTGAGACCTAGTATGAATATGGGAGTTATGATATCTGTCTGATGACCAAGTGTCTACTGCTACTCGTGGTACATGGGGGGCACATGTTACTGAATGGCAGAAAAAGCTTAGTTGTGGGATAGACGTGTTGGTGCTGATGTGAACAGTTTTGTACCTAGCACACATAATACTGGATGGTAGTGAGGTCTGTAGTGTGAAATAAATGAGATGATGTTGATGTGAAGAGTATGGTGCCTGGAACATATGTTACTGATGATTTTTTGGTCAGTTATGAGCCATGGGGGTTCTACCCCACTTTTTCGTCGCCATGATTGGGCTGGTTGTTGTGTCTAGCTCACTGAAGGCATAGAAATGTGAGTGTTTGTGCGTCCCTCTCTGTGTCTGTATGCGTAAATATGGTGATACCTTCTATAAATGGACGAATGATTTTGCTGTCCCTCCACTTATGTTTGTTTGTGCTAGTGTATTGAGATGTATGGATTTGTGGGTGAGACCTGATAGTCAAGTGTCTATTGCAACTCATGGTACCTGCGTCACTTTTTTACTGAATGGTAGAAAGGGTTGCGGTGTGGGAGAGACGTGTTGATGGTAAATGTAATCAACTGGACGTGATGAACACTATTTATGGTATAAACACTTAGGTTTATGGTGAAAACATGCCATCTTTTGCACACCTTCTATCTCGCCAGGCTGATGATATGTAAGGAGACTTCTGTTTTTCAGCCAGTCATGATGCAAGAGAGTACTACACCACTTTTTTGTTTCCATCATTGGTACCGGTAGTTGTGCTGAACTCTCTGTAGTCTTCGACATGTGTATCTGCGTCTCTCTTTGTGCATGTAAGCGTAAGTATGGTGATACCTGACTTTATCTCGTCTGTCTGACGATTTTTGTAACAATAGTTCTGTCCAGTTAATCAGTTGTAACAATTCTGCCCCACTTCATCGTTTCCGTGATGCTTGCTGTTAGTTCTATCGACCTCGCTGTATGCATGTACAAGTGTGTGCGTGTGTCATTCCTATGTGGATTTGAGTCTAAAATGTATGGCTATAGAATTATGCTCAGCATCAACGTGTGCTTCTAACCATTGTTTCAGGGCTTAGGCAATCTCCCATTTCGATGTGCTCTTTACAGTTTACTGCCGTTTGTGTTGGCATACGAATTGTCTTTCTCACTACATAAAAATCATTTAAAAGAGAGGGGTGATGTACCAGAGAAGCGAAGGGCTTGGGTACAAACCCACAGTCAGACCATTGCTTGTGTGGTGTAGTATGGAGTCCACATTTTTGTACATCAAATGCAAGGTGCAAAGGAGGGCAGCTAGATTTATCTGTGGGAAATATGTAGTAAGTGACATAATAAAGGAGCTGGGGCTGGGATGTCATTGGAAGATAGGAAGAGTGTTGAGGGGCTGTAGGTGGCGTATAATGCTGTTAGAATGGATATTGGTGGAATAATTCTGAGTGGTGTATGGAGCCTAAGTTGACCATTACCACAATCTCGCACTAGACTTTAAGTGATGAGGCCTGAGTGGATAAAATATCCAAACACCCACTTTGACCTAACAATTTACGACAGTTCAAGTGTGAGCGCTATCTTAGGCGTAATAGAACTAGTGTCTGCACCTTTGGATACTTGTCGATGTATGAGGATCTTCTATGAAAATGTAGTCCACAGTTTTTGGAATTGAAATGCTGTTTGCGAGGGAAGGCAGCTAGAGTGTAAATATGTTGATACCTTTCTTTCACCCGTCGGTCTGGGTGTAGTGTGTGTAGTTCATTTCCACCACTAATGTGTGTTTTGTGACGTATGCAGCTGTAAGTGAGCATCCAAAGTACGGTATTGCATCCTGTGTTAAGAAATGCTCTTGAATCTACACATGCCTTTGTGGTACTAGAGTCACATGTTACTGGATGGCTTGTGGTTATGTGGGTGATGTTGATGTGAACAGTTTCGAAATTGTGCACATGCTACTAGATAGCAAAGTTGGCTGAGGTGAGTGAGATGCGAGGCTATGCTAATGTGATCAGTTTGGTACCTGGGGGTAGCTGTTACCGATGGCTTTTTCTGGTTCCATGGTTAATGTGGAGTCCACAGTTTTTGGAATTGAAATGCTGTTTGCGAGGGAAGGCAGATAGAGTGTAAATATGTTGATACCTTTCTTTCACTCGCCAGTCTGAGTGTAGTGTGTGTAGTTCATTTCCACCACTAATGTGTGTTTTGTGACGTATGCAGCTGTGAGTTAGCATCAAAAGTACGACATTGCAGCCTGTGTTAAGAAAGGCTCTTGAAACTACTCATGCCTTTATGGTTCTAGGGTCACATGTTACTGAATGGCTTGTGGATATGTGGGTGATGCTGATGTGAACAGTTTCGTACTTGTGGACATGCTACTAGATGGCAAAGTTGGCTGAGTTGACTGAGATGCGAGGCTATGCTATTGTGATCAGTTTGGTACCTGGGGGGTAGCTGTTACCGATGGCTTTTTCTGGTTCCATGGTTAATGTGGAGTCCATAGTTTTTGGAATTGAAATGCTGTTTGCGAGGGAAGGTAGCTAGTGTGTAAATATGGTGATTCACGCGTCTTTCTGCGTGTAGTGTGTGTATTTCATTTCCACCACTAATGTGTGTGTGTGTGTGTGTGTGTGTGTGTGTGTGTGCGTCTTTCTGCGTATGTCTCTCTCTGCGTATGTATGCGTAAATATGATCAGACCTTCCTTTAACTCGTTTGTCTGGATATAGGATGTGCAGTTAATCTCCTCCACTAATGTTTGTGTGTTTTCTGACGTATGCAGCTGTGAGTGAGCATCCACAGTTTGACATTGCAACGTGTGTTAAGAAATGCTCTTGAATCTACTAATGCCTTTGTGGTACTAGGGGCACATGTTACTAGATGGCTTGTTGTTATGTGGGTGATATGAGATGATGCTGATGAGAACAGTTTCATACTTGTGCACATGCTACTAGATGGCAAAGATGGCTGATGTGTGTGAGAGGCGAGGCGATACTAATGTGAAAAGTGTGGAACCTGGTAGCTGTTACTGATGGATTTTTTCTGGTTCCAGGGTTAATGAAACAATAGAAAAAGTGTGTACATATCCTCATCATTTATTGTTCTCACTGTTTGCTGTATATTATTTACAATTACCACTCGTGTTTCACCTACAGTGCCCATACCTACATCCATTTGCCTTATACCTACCCAAATCCTTCCTAAAACTTATCCTTTAATGAGTGCGGGTGTGTTTTTTATGTATAGAGCAACAGAGACAAGAGACGATTGTGATATTAAAATTGTTCATCCGACTGGTTGACTGTTTGCTCGAGATGCTGCGATTTGATGTTTATACGAATTCTTTCGTCCCTCGTGACATTCGAGTTTGAGATACACCCGTAAGTTGCATGTCTATGTTATTCATAGCAATGTGTGACAGAGAGTATGTGTCACCCACATAAATACATTTCTCATCTCATAAACATTATCAACGTTTAAAAGGTATACAGGCTTTGGCATCGAATTTCATAACGTGTAAGGCAATAAATGGATATTAAGTGAAGACTCAGATAAAAAAGAGGGCAGGATGTGAATGCAAGAGAGGCCTATGATACACATGGAATCATAAGTATTGAATGATGTATTATATTGCAAAAAAATGTATTTTAAAATTTCAATAAATCTGAAACATTTATCAAGAAATTATGTTTTTCATTTAACGAATCCCAACAATTTTTTTATATTCCTTGAGTATGATGGATTAGTATAGTATTCTTATTACGAGTATAAAATACTAGAAATAAAAAGAGAACAGCGTTTAAAACTGACATATCACAAAAGGCGTGTTGGGGTAATAATACAACTTGGAGTGGGCATAAAAAATGGCAGCTACAAATACATGACCTTACATAATCTACAACGAACAGGACTTGTTATTTGAACCAATAATACTGTTTGCAGAAGGCAACAATATGTTTTAGAAGTTAATTTTATGGTAACTAAACAATTAACGAATTATAATGATTCGAAATATCAATAAGACATGAAAAAATGCTCCTCGAAGGTCCTAGGAAGAAAATTATAGGCTTGGTAATAACGATTGTTGAGGGATCTATCATTTATACTAGCTAGCAGTGTATAACATGGCGCGCACATTCCACGCCAGAACACGAACGGTGAATTGTGTTGTAGCAAGTAGGTCCCAGTCCATGAATAGTTTCTAACGGGATCCAACGCGTCACCCACGCCGAGTTACACTACACCCGGAAATAGCGCTGCGCTAGGAAAGTACGCACTCCAGGAACAGCGTATAACGGGAACCGTTGCTCGCCGACGCGTCATGTGTGGCACGCGCTGGGAATAGCAACAACCGTTGTCGCCTGCGGGGGTGTGCGCCCGACTAAGCTCCACAGAATACTCAGATAGATTCAGGTTACCGCTGCACGGTGCGGCGGTAAGGGGAGGGGAGGGAGGTCCCCCCCACCTCTATGACGTCATGGGGAAAACCACGCCAGAAAACAGGTCATAATACTACTTAGGGGTGTCAGGGATTGGAATGAGTTACCAAGAGAAATTATGAATAACTTACCGAAAACGTTTAGAGAATTTAAAGATGAAATTTGTAGAGGGCAACTGTAAGTGGCTGCAGGATAGGGGGGAGATGGGGGTTTAGGGAAATTGCCACCGGAGCCTGTGCTCCATTTCAATTAAATTAAATTAAATAAATAAATACTAAGTTCAATCGAAAAGTCTTCAAGTTTGATGCAAGTGCTTTCCTATGTAATTTCCGCTGAGTCCACATAGCACCCGGCGTTTTGTTGCGTATAAGCTCACGTTGTCCATCATAGCGGCCAGACCGATCGAGCTGCATCAGTGCATATACTGGTGTAATTTCATCAAACCAAACCATTTGCTGTTATAAACTTGTCAAGCATGCCAAAGAAGCCTTTTGCGTTCGCGCTTTCTATAATAGTTTTGGAAAACAGAATGTCTTCAACGATAACTTCAACGTCCAGTGAGAGTACATAACTAATAAGGTGAGCACCTTTATCATTGCCAGTGGACTCATCAAGTTGCAGTCCAAATTCCATGTAATTCAGTTTTATATTAATTGAGATTTTCAACCAAATGATGGATTCTTCGCCTAATAGTATTGTTAGACAGAGATACCCTTGAAAATAGTTTTCCCCATGATTCTTCATTCGTAATAAAATCTTTTGCGGTGGCGTGAGGTGTATTGTAGTTCGCCACTGTGAATGACGCTAGCAGAGAATTGCTAAGTACTGAAGATTGTTGATAGAACACATTTGTTTAGTTCTGTAAATTGTACAACTTCGCGAGATTTTTCAACCATGTTAGGATGAATGGTCTGTAGATGTCGCTTTAGCTTATTTGGGAATAGGGATGCAACGGAGATCCGCATCCGCAAGTGCGGAACTTTCGCGTGGGATACTACCCCCGCTTCCGCAATTTATAATGCGGATGTATAGCGGGCGTTTTGTTTACATTGCAATATATATTTTTCTTTTCTGTTTATGGAGATTCTGTCCATCATCGCTTAGCTAACAACGGCATAGTTTTTTTTTTTTCTGACGATCTTGCAATAAAAGTAACAAATAACTGAACGATGTTATTACCTAAGCGACGAATTTACAAGTTCGAACTTGCTTGTAAAGTAAAGCGGCCTATTCACTGTTCAACTTATAGGACATCCGTGTAGAACTACAGTAGGATGCGCTCACCCATTCACGCTACTAGAAGAGGTCCAACAAAATGTTCCAAAGCACTGCACACATGTGTCATTGTCGCACATTCGCAGGATGTTTCCTCCAATCATGATTCAACGACCGAGAGTGGTGGGTGAACGGTTAACGCTCTGGCCTCGCATTCGGGAGGACATGTGTTCGAATCCCCATCTGGCCATCCAGATTTGGCTTTTACATGGTTTCCCCAAATCACTCGAGGAAAATTCCGGGATGTTCTTTCAAAAGGCCATGGCCCAATTCCTTCCAGTTCCTTGCCCCAGTCCTTTCCCGCCTCTACTGATCTCGAAGTCGAAGTCGAAGAAGAAAAAGCATGAACCAATGCCTTAACTTGTTAGACGCCAAGGACCCGTGTTGTATGTCTGAAAGTCCAACAACGTCAAACTCGTTCTATATGCAGTCCTGTTACCCCTTTACGGTCCATCAAGCATCCTTTATTGAAAATCGTACATCCTACAAGTTAGATTGTGAATGGGCCACTAGAGCGGTGGAAAGGCGGGTGACGGTGTGGTGGCGTGACCTTGTGCTTGGCGCTTGAATTAGTAGAGCCACCAACTCCGAAGTTCATATGACAAAGGTTGTTTTTTTAGACGTGTGCGTAGTTATACAAATAATTTAATTCACTTATCAAATATCCCACGTTTTTTGTCGTTGAAAGAGGAAGTAATAAATAAATCAGTATGACAGTATTATAGGGAAATAGATTTTACTTATGAAAAAATTTATAATTTGGTATAAAAAAATATACTTAGATTTTAAGTTAATTTTTAAATAAAAAATTAAAATCTAAATAATTCTAAATTTATTTTTCCACCTCCGCATCCGCAAAATATCCGCGTCCGCGGATGTCGAGCACTGAACTTCCGCATCAGCTTCGGAATCCTCAAAGATGACCTCCTTTACAACCCTAATTGGGAGCATACTCTCTGGAGCAAAAATTTTCACACAGAGTACACACTATGGCATTTCTTCATTGTTTACTTCCAAAATAAAAATAACTATCTTCGTATTAATTTTTTTTATTTTTTTTTTTGCTCCCCCTCACAATTTGTCAATGTTTCATCACTCTTACTTGAAATTTCGGTCTGCTCATTTAATAAATACATTTCCATTTTGTGATAGAATTTTTACGTAAACACAAAGTGACAGACTTATAGCAAACAAACGACCTCTCACATACGTAGGTTTCGTGAGTGAATAACGGACCAGAAGTCGTGGACGGGTGGAAGTATGTGCTGCAGCGCCCCTGCTTACTCCTCACAGCGCCCTGTTTAGGAACCCCTGGTTTAACCCATAAAATATGCTATTACTAAGTGTAGTTTCATAATTCCGCGGCACTTGCACAGAATATGAGACAAAGATTCTAAATTTGACTGCTCTGCCTTCTATACAATCAAAAGTGAACAGCAATTACTCTTTGTAATGCTCACTTTCTGAAGTTACACAAATAACTTTTATTCTCTCGCAGGCTATTTTGTATATGGCATTTTATAAGTAACTAAATTAAATGTTTCAATTTAAATCACAAAATAAATGTGTTATTATATTCCACTGATATGGAATAAACTTATTTTGTTTTAGTTACGACTAATTACAAGTTATTTATTTTATTCAAATTGTATTCAAATGATTAAAATAATTACTAGTATCTAGATGCGTTTTAGGTTTATATTTTACAGTATTTCTAGTCTATTATGGGGAGCCTAAGTCCGATGCACAGTCAGGTTGTAAGTTCAATAACTATTTGGTAGCTTTTTAATTGGGCAAAGTGACCAATTAGTTGGTTGCTTAATTTTGAATACAGTTCCAAGTTAAATACTTCGTTATTTGCTGCGGTCGCCAGGTGTGATACGAAGTAGGGTTGCTGCTATTTTAAAAAATATCGGATTTTCGAAATATCAATA